>OZ022257.1:48331372-48683872 GCA_963978905.1 Trichostrongylus colubriformis | reverse complement strand
AAATGAAAGGGAATCATGGAAACATATTCAGTCAAATAAGGTTTTCTGTTACATTTTTCTAGAGAGTTCAATAGTCACGGCCTAATCTTCAGACATTATTCGTCATTTGACAAGAGTGCACTAGCAATCCGGAAAGCAGTAGCGTGGCATAACTTACTTCCACAGCTAAAGGTGCAGTTCGCGATTTTCGAGTATTTTTGTTAAACGACTGAGCGAATAATCCATTCCGAAACTGCAGAGAGTGTACTATGACCGAGCATGAGTGACAAATGCGCACAGAGCCAGCGAATCAGGTGGTGCCCACCATCTCAAAATAGCCAACACCCCATCTTCGACTGTACCGGCCCGGCATCTCTAGCAGCTATGTGGCAAAAGAAACTCGCTATCGACTACTGTAAGAAATGTCAGAGAAAGTTCTTATAGTAAACGTTATATTATTAGGTGTAACATCACGTAAAACTTGTCGATGCACCTAATTGAGACACGGATTAGGAAGGCTTTATTTTTCCAGACTTCTCAGAAATTCGTCGGTTTTTGATCGTCATGTGCTGCTTCTCAAAACCGAGAATCTTTTATTAAGTAAAGTACGATAACTCACAAGGATAATCGTAAACTGTGGTGCGAGCACAAACAAATTATCTGGTGAGTGAACAGCTATCGAACTTTGATAATGTGAAAAACAAAAAGATCCAAATTAGTGGTTATGTCGATTCGACTGTGCCCTATATCGGGATGCTTCCGATTTGTTATGGAATATACGAATGCACTCCTTCTGAACTGTACCAGAAGACTATAAAAAGGAGAGGCAGAGCAAAATCATCACTTCATGACGACTGTAGCAGCTAATCTTTTTTAACGAGGTATGTCTATGTTTCATCGGGAAGTTCATGTGCTTTACAAGATAGTTCGATGAAAACATAAATGGAAACCTGCGGAAAGTTCGAGCTCCAGTTAGCACGTCAATGCTCGAAAATGTAGTATTTGTACTGTAAGTGACCTACTGGGCTACTGTGGTATGAAGCAACTTCAGAAAGATTAGCGCTCAAAAGACTTCGATGATCCATCTCTACCATCCGAACGAATCGACATTGTTCATATTTGTTACCATTTCATACTACTGGACCACGACAGACTTTAAAGAATGTGTTGTTGCTCGTACAGTTCCATGGAACCGACTCCCCATGTTCCATGAGCTGCCTTGCTGTCCAATTTTTTTTACATTTTATATTTTTTGGCTTGTTTTTGACTAGAAGTGCTGTACCAGGCTACTCATGGATGGCAGTAAGCACGAGTATCTGGCATGAAAAGTCGTTCTCTGAAGCATAGTGAATGGCCAGAAAATATTTCTCCATTAAAGCGCAGGGTCCTTCAATGGTAAATCTCACTGCATTCGAAGGCCATACCACGCGATAATCAAATTAGTGGCCTACTTCCATAGGACCAGTAGGTCCTTGGATAACTGCTCAGGCTGCATTTTTGTTGCGGCTGCACAGAGCACTCTTATGGTGTTGTGCCTGCTTGAAAACAACCGGGTCACGCCCATCCAACTAAATCGCACCTGTCCTTAGGCGAAGGAATTACCAAAGTGGAAGCTGCCTTTATCATCGAAATGGTTTCCATATTGAATTGCCTTCCCTCATTGCAAGTTTCTTTCTTCATGTGATCAAGCAGGCACAACACCGTGAGGGTGCTTCATGCGGCCGTAGCAAAGTTGAGTATGAGCACTTATCTGAGGACCTATTTGACTCAAGAAAGTAAGCCAATGACCTGATTATTGCGTGGTGAACCTTTAGCACAGGAGAATCCAGTGCAAACGGTGCGAGTGCAAAGTGGAAGGATGCCAGCGCGATATATTGCGGAAGTGTAAAACGAGGAAAGGTTTCGCTGTTACGCTGTTATAAAAAATGGAAAGCTGAAATGATCTTTCTATACTAACTCTTCGGCATGGTTTTGGTTTGTTGTAGCGATGTACTGTCAGTGGTGAAAAGGTTCAAAAGTAAGTATTCACTTTTTCAAAGGACAGTATCTCGAGTGTTCGAATTTCGCGGCAAAGAGTACTCAGACCGTGCTGCTTGAAGCTCACAATCAAGTACAATTAACAGCCATAGCTTTCGCTTCCTTTTTCTACCGACGAAAATACCCTATTGCAAAGGTCGGGGTTGGTGGCGGGCTAAACATACAGAGGTGGACGTCCATCGTCATATTGCCGTCGGTGAAGCAAAACATACCGGCAGGATGTGTCCTACAGTACATATAATGATTCTGAGCACCCTCAAAGGCCATAAACTCGACCAAACCCCCCGAATGGCGAAGCTAGCACAAACACTAGAGTTCTGTAGAAGGGGAAAGAGATCTTCAAAAACGAGATCAAAAATAGATCTACAACAATGAGAAAAAGGTCAGTGCAACCAGAAGAACTGAACGCTGTGCCGCTGACCGCTATTCGAGAGCTGATGGATTCACAGTAATCCGTCCTGCTACCTTCTTTTGGAAACTTGGTTATATGCACACTAGCGGCGGCTTATCTTTTCCGCCGTGTTCATTTTTTAGAATGAACGTTTCTTCCCAAGCACACATTTTCCGCAATCTTTAATTGAGAGGGAAAGGAAAAAAATTCCCGAAAAAAGAAAACATGAGAAACTGAGAAGTCGAAGAATTAGTGGGAATACTAATAACATTCGTATTCAGTCTCAATTGTGCATTAAGGTTTTTTTTTACTGATTTGATCTAAAGAGAGGAAATTTAGACCAGAAAAGCGCTATGACGAAGACCATGAGGCGCAGAACTGATTGAGACTGAATCTCCCAAATCATTTGGATTTGTAAAAGAACTATACACTGAGAAAAGTGGCTACGTATACAGCGGATTAATATTCATCATTTAGGTTTTACTTTGCAACAACACCGAAATAAAATTCATGCTGTCATTATTGAGTATAACCAGCTTCCTGCCTTGCTTACTAGGCGCTGACTTTTCTGTAAGTTTTACATCATTTTGATTACGGGTTTCCGAATATGCGTATTTGAATCTGTTCGAATTTTCTGTTCTAATTTGATTGAGTGTAAAGTGTATGCATTAAAGTAAGTTGGTGATTCAGTCCTCAAAGCATTTTGCGTTATTTAAGGTAATAAGTTCTACTTTGTTCGACAGCGATTAGAAAAGGCGGCATCAGGTCGGAGAACAATATGTTTTGCTGGGGGTTCAATCGTGCTCGTAGTGGCCTATCTTGAAAGTGTCTACGGTGTGAGTCGCGCGTTTTCGCAAAGTTCGATGGCATGTCCAGTCCACTACAGCTCGAAGAGTTCTGAGCTGTACTATGAACAACATGTTTCGACCGCATTCGTAATCTTCAGCTTTTCTTGATGCTGTGGCACTTATATAGATCACGGATCTCTTGTGATGGAATTATCTCGGACAGTTTTGAGACTACCCCATTCTCCCCCTAGGTTGCCTTTATACTACGCGGTGCCGGCGGCAGGCCTAGTTGCGTGTCTTTCCGTCTCCGCCGACGCTATCTCTCCTCGTCGCCTCCGTTGTCTCTGCACCTTCCCCGTGCGACTCTGCCTCGCTACCTATGAACGCAGCAACGCCCTGATGGCGCTGATACGCGGCCTTACATGTAGCACATTCTCGAGCACTTTGTCGCTGTAGAGCTCTCTCCCTATCATTCAGATTTCATGGACTTCCAAGTGGGGGAAGCTTCGCCATGTGGTTTGTTTCACACATGTGAATTTCGTCAGAAAAGAACAAGCACTTTCCTCTCACTCTCAACATCGATCGAATTAATAAAAATTAAAGGAATCGTCCACGGAAAATGGGTTTTTGTGTTACCCATATATTTATGTTGTATTTGCCTAATGTTGGCCTCATGCAAATTTTCACGCGAAAAAAATGTGAATCTGGCTGAGATACAGCACAACAAAGTGCGGTCCCAGTGGGCGGGGCCTCCGTGTAAAAGCCTCGTACCGCGTCCGTCGTGGTCTGAGACGCATTGTAGGAACAGAAGGTTACGTAAACAGTCCCACTCTCCGTTCCCAACGGCGGCGGAAGACGGGACGAGGCTTTTACACGGAGGCCCCGCCCACTGGGGCCGCACTTTGTGATGCTGTATCTCAGCCAGATTCACATTTTTTCGCGTGAAATTTTGCATGAGGCCAACATTAGGCAAATACAACATAAATATATGGGTAACACAAAAACTCATTTTCCGAGGACGATTCCTTTAAGCAAAAATCGAACTAAGAGTTTGTTTGCAACTGTAATTCTAACAGCGCAGTGTGACAAATATACGCTCATATGGTTGGGTCTTACGGTTGATTAAAGTTGTCTCGCTGTTCAGCATTAATATGCTTGCGACTCATTAGTCCCAACAGTTTGGGCTTAGCTACTTTCACAGGTAACATTACAACAGAGGTGATTTAGGTGTACTGGAATCTTTTCACTGGACACTGCAAGACTGAATTGGACCCGTTGCTGAAGCAGTATCGTATTATTCAAAACAAAAGTAAGATTGAGCTGGTAATTTGCTTGGTTAAAAGAATCGTCCACGAGAATTTGAGTTCTTCTGTTACACACACATTTATGTTCATTCCGCATTCAAAATCTCACGCGTATGCACAAGAATCCAATTGACTTAGATATCCCTTCAGCACGTGTATGCACAAGAATTCAATTGACTTAGATATCCCCTCAGTGGCAGACGCCGGATGAAGCGTCCGAGTGCGTTTGGTCGTCAAAGAGCTGAGGAGCGAAGAGGGGATAGCCACGTGGTCAGGGACGCAGCGTGAGAATCAAATCAACATCGGGCGCGAAAATTTGAACTGCGCTCCGGCCCTTGACGACTGTTCGAATGTTGCAGCAGGATGCAAACGATTGCTATTTTTTTCTTTTTTTTCAATTTCCACCGAAGAGTAGAAGAGATATCTTGTTTTTTGTAATTCTATTCATGTGCTGTATGTAGCAGAAGCAATTTAAGAGGAAGTAAAATCACGGCATTTACATGGTCCATTCCTGTGAGCGAAACAGTGACATACGCGTAAATACGGCATGGCCGCTGGGTGTGCCTTCAGGCACTCGACAGGCACTCGAATTGGATCAACATACCAAGAGGGACGTACATTAAGGAGTCGCTGGATGCCTGTGTGACGTGACCCAAGTCGAGTGCCCTGACGTATACCCATGGCAGTCGAAATCAAAGTTGTAAAATCACGTCCAGAAATTAAAGAATGAATGAACGTCACCTCACGTACCAAGTAGATTATTTGAGGCTTCAGTCTGCTAATTTTGTGAATTTTTACCTTGCGACTGTGAACACGTTTCAGATCACAAGTTTCGAGGCGAAAAGATCGCGTTGTTCTATGAATTTAATCATGGGCGTTATCCTTACTACAAAAACTTTAAAATAGATGATCCGATTTATGGCGGTTCACCCCAGGTGAGTTTCACACAAGGTTAAACCTCTGACAATTTCTCCGAATATTTTTTTCAGAACCTCTCCAAAAAAGGAATCAAGAGGCATCTGGATGTTTCGGAACACAATATCACCGAACACATAAAGGATAAGTACTCCTCTGGTCTTGGCATACTCGACTTTGAAGAATGGCGACCCCTATACAATATGAACATCAATAGCAAAAAGGTTGGTCATTTAGTATTTCTTTGAAATCCTCGAAGCAAACAAGATAATAGTACTAGGGTTTCCAGAAAGTTTAGACAAAGTTCTGAAAGTACATTAGCTCAAATGCGCCTAAGCAAATTTGTGAGAGAAAAAAAAATCAGAGCAAAGGGAATAACCAGTCACTCTAGTTGATCAGTATTTTTACTTCGTCGTTCGGTAACCCTCAAGTGCTTGGATAAATGGATTGTACGGAGCTTCTTCCTCCTCTGGCGGCATTTTCAGGCATCGGTGCTATAAAAAGACGTCATGGTCAGCAAAGGCCGTGGATATTACACTTTTGTCGGAGTGATTTTGTATTCACAACCTATGGATTTCCCTCAAAACATCCCGAACACTCTACTAGAAAGCGTATCTGACCCGTCGATTCCGCTTAGAGTTGCATTCCATTGCAGAACACCCACACATAGCCAAGTGTTTGGTTGTAAGGAAAGTTTTGGCCGGTTTTTAGCGTTCACAAGATAAATCCAAATCTCAGAGCATGTCAACATGAACCAGCTTACACATTATGCTCCCTAGATAGACAAAAAGTTGCTCTCTCTGAATATATGCTTTGCTTGGAATGCCACAACGTTTTCGAATCATTAGGGAAATTTCAATACTGCGAAAATGACACTTCTTGGATAACTTCACTTCCCGAGTTTTTGCTTAGCCGAGTCCCAGCGAAGGTGACCACAAACGTGAGTGCTGCAAGGGGAAGGGGTAAAGCATTGGATTAAACACTTTGTCCTTGGTTTCAGAAGTGCAGAAATGAGAACGGGTTGCTCTAATTTTCAATTGATCAAATCGCTCTACCTAAGCAAGCAGTAAGCGATGTCGCCCATACTTGCAGGGGATGTTCAAAAGTATTGGCCCTCAACACACGATCTTGTAAACCGCCTCAAGTAGCCTTGATTTGGAAAAACCCAAAAGGTGCCGCGGGACCGCTCAGAGCACCTATGCGCAAGCGCATTTTCTACAGATCCTCTTCCAGTAATCGAAGCAGTTGCAGGCCGAAGCCCTTACTTGTTCATCATATTCACCAGATCTAGCGCTAACCAGGCCCCACATTCCCAAACATTTGGACAGCTTCTTCAGCTGCAGTGTGTTCAGAAAGAATGGTGATTTGCAGTCGACATTTTTTTTTTGATTTCGCGCCATATAAATCATCAGCCCTTCATCAAAATGAGATATGCAAATATCCATGATATTGTCAATAGTGTAGCGAATAAAAGGTGCTTATACTGTGGGGAAAGATGCAGTCTTGGCCGAGTTATAATCTCTCGAAGATGACATAGCGAAAACCGGCTCAAACTTTCCCTACAACGTAATATGAGAACACCTACATAGGTATCAACGTTCTTTTAAATTTTCCCTGACTATGCATTTTTAAGAGAGCAGGAGAAGAAGTGGAACAGAGATTGATATAACATGGGCATAACCAAGAAGGGAAGCCATGATTATAAAAGAGTCAAGCTGAGCTCGGTTTCTTTCATACTAGGCGACGTCGGCCTGCTATAAAGAAAGCATCTTTGCTGCACCCAGTTAGTATAGTACGGCGCCCCCAGCTTGCACAGTGCTTTGCCGCGGACCAGGTGATATCAACAGATTTTTTCATAGCATATATCAGTGGAAAAAACGGTTAGTAGAGGTGATTATACTTTGGAAACAACTGCTTTTGTCTGATTTACAGGTCTATCAAGAAGCAGCTATAAAAATCACCAGAACGAAACATAACGATTCAATCCAGGGAGGCAAGGAACTCACTGTCACTGCAGCACAGGAGTTCAATATTGCGGCTAGGTTAATGATTATTGATTAGTTTTATTGCATGCTTACTAAATGCAAGTTTTCGAGAAAATGTGCAGTAAAATTTCAAGAAATGTTCCAGTTGCGCAACATAGTCTTTTGGCTTCAGCTTCAAAAAGACAGAGGCATTCATGGGCGAACTTGTCCAAGTACAAAGAATCGGAATTATATGTGTATGGACAGTGTTTGGGTTTACTCATTTTCTACTATACTTACAGGAGATTCATACATAAGTCGTTAGTTCAAGCTAGGAGGCTTCGTAAGAAAACACTTTGGGGCATGTATGGTCTCCCATACTGCAACTACGACGCGGGAACAAAGGAGAGTGAGAAGAGATGCTCAGGAGAATTCCAAAGATTCAATGACAAGTCAGTGTCTTTCATGTTAAATTAGTTTTGATTCGTTTTCACTTCAAGCTACAATTAGCACAGCAGCATGATCAAGCCATAAGAGGCTATGGTAAGGTCAACGATGAAAATCTATGAAAATGATTCATTGAAAAATGTTCTTACCTTTCAATGGCATGTTTGAAAATTACGGCTTTTTCTAAAGGTCAAATGCGCTGCTCGGGGTGATAAGGTTGATTGTTGAGTGTAAAAAGATGTGGCGAAGAAGGGTAGCGATGGAGAACGGAACTAGCTGTAAAAAAAAGAGAAGCCGGGAAACAGACTCCTTGTTTCCCTTCCCGCTGAGTTCTAGGCGCCGCACCATTAGGTAGTTATTGGAGCCACCTTGATCTGCGGTGTACGACGGCCACGCGTTACACCTTACGCGCTCACTTGTGTGCGAATAACGTCTGTTTGATCCTAATGGCTTTGTCAGGGAGGCTGTGGTGCATCATTCACCGCGAATGACTTCTCCCTGACATCATGCTCCATCTGTTCATCTCTAGCAATCATACTCCCTCTTCCTGAGTACCAAATTGTCGTGCGGTTTGCGTTCACTCAATGGATTTGCCGTTTGGCGTATGGTGATGAGGCGAATGTATGGAAACTAATGACCTTTGTGGAGCTTCCACGAATTTGGGCCCAAGTACTGCGGTTAAATGGAGACTACTTCATTAATAATTAAATGTTTTCAGCTTCATGATTTTGTGAAAAAACCCACAAATTTTTCGAATTGATCACTCGTTTGAACTTAGGTTGATGTACATCTACAACGCAAGTCAAGCATTGTACCCTTCAATTTATCTGAATCTTAAGGAGAGGTCAGATAAGGAACGCAGTTTTCGATACGTGCAGGTAGGGATCAATTACGGCTTTGTAATAATATATTCTCATTTGTTTCCTCAATCTCTATATTTACCAAATACGGAAAATGCATATGATCAAGAGTTCGACGACAAAGCTAGCGCATGTGCGTTACTAGCGGACTCGCCGTTATTAGCGAGCTCGCTCTATCCGGTGGTCGTCCTTTTTTTGGTTTTTCCTCATGCTCTGTTTCTAGGAGTAATTAATGTTGCCGTTGTCAGACCACTGGAAGGCGTGAACGTATCGATGAATCATGAACCGCCTCATCCACTGATCCGCATTGATACCGTGACAGAGAGCCCTGGCGCTTACATTCTGCAAGTGCTTCTTCGTAAGTCCGCGGTCATACTTTGCGGTGCCGGCGGCAGGGCGTGGCTGCGTAGCTCTGCGTCTCCGCATATGCCACCCTGCATCGCTGCCTGCGTCATCTCTGCACCTCCCCCGTGCCACTCTCCCTCGCTGCCTGTCAACGCTGCCACGCCCTGCCGGCGGCTAGTATGACCGCGGCGTAAGGTGTAGCAAAAATGTGTTAAGCTAAGCGGTTAGCTTCTCATCACAGCTCACGGACTTTTCTGCTTTTTTTAAGCCTGTGTTGGCAGGGTTTCCAGATCTGACAATGAGTGTTACCTACAGGGCTAAAATGGCTTTTAAATCCATTTCTCGTTTTGTGAGCCATGTGAGAGAGCCCTTCCAGTAGTCTCGTGTAGAAGAGTAAACAAGGTCAATGAAATCGCGAGTTTGCCTATCCGCTTCACAAGTCGTGCTGTCGTCAAATGCCTCTCGAAATTTCAATTTTTTCTTGAAATCATCAGCATTGCTGGTTCACGAGTGTTGTTATAGGCTATCGTGGCTGAGGCACAGCGGATAGCCCACAAGCGCGAGCCACGTCTACCTGTTTATGCCTACACTAAAATCGAATACGATCCAAGAAATTACAACTGCTCATTTTACGATCCGGTAACAACTTTATATCTTCATTATCAACCCCGAATTAAATAAGCTCAGTTCTCAATACAGTTCTGAGGGGTTCAGTGTTTTTCAGCGGATTGATGCTCTGATGTCTGGTGCCTTTTCAGGAAGACCTGTGCACAACATTTGTTCTACCATATAGAATGGGTGTGGATGGAATAATCCTGTGGAGTAGCAGCAATGGCATGACATATCGATGCAAAATACTCACAAAATTCTTAAAAGAAAAGCTTGGACCGTGAGTTTGGCTCTGTGCTTTCGAATTCCTTTTCGGACACATGACAAGCTATGTGGCGATTGGTCGGATGTTCGCGCGACAGCCCGCGGCGAGTGCGAGTCGCTTGCAGCTTTATCTTTCGAAACCATCAACAACAAAATAGGCGAGTTTTTAACCTGCAATTTGAAGATTCCTTACGGCACCAGCCGATTGTGCCTTGAGCGGAATTCCGGACGACCGCGGCAAGTCGTAATGACGGCGCTGCGATTGCGACGCCGCGGAGCGAAAATTCGACCAATTGCCACACACCCCATATGAGGCTTTCGAGTAAAGTGTATTCGGGCCCAAACTACGCTTATCACTTATGGATCCCGCATCGTTCAGTACTTGAATTCTCTTAAAAATTGAAAACTCCCACAAGTGATTAAACCCAGACCAAAGAAAGTACTAGATGGCCTGAGGAGGCAGGATACTGATCTGATCATTCTTCTTTGACAAATTCAATATGGTTCTGCTCTTCACTGAGTTTTATTCTCTTATCATTGAGCGACCCTTTCACGAGTTGAGACCTGACTGCTATGTACGAGTGGAGCGCATGAGATACAGGTACTATGAGCAGTGCGTGATGATAGGTGTTCAGTCGACGGTGACTGGTTATCAACATATGCCGCATCATAGGCCCTTCTCATAGAAGCCAAAAACAAGTTTCAGTGAAAATCTGTACGAGCTATAGCTCGGTCGCAAAGTACTGAACGCGTAGGTACTGAATAGTGTAACAGTAAAAGTAAACTAAATTAAAGGGTCGAGAAATTGAGAAATTTGATCAGTACGTGGTTTGACCAGCAGGTCTACCGTGAACGTGCTCATGCCATGAACATACCGTGGTAAGAGTTCGGTCACGCGGAATCTGTCGATTGGGGTTGATCATGAAGACTATCTTCGGCTTTTACGTTTATTTTACTTCAAGATTATGTATTCCACTTTCTTACATAAAAAATTCTCTCTCCTCTCAAAATACCTTTCTATGGCTTTGATTTTTCAGAAGTAAGATCTGTGATATTAGTCAAGCTGCTGCAATCCATTCTTCCACTTTAGCGCTTCCCCGCTTCTTTATCAGGATCGTGTTTCAGATTCCTCCAAGATGTAGTCAACGACAAATACGGAGCAAGGAATAGGGACTATGACCATAAGTAAGCAGCTTTCAGTTAGAGTTTCTTTCACGTCCACGGAACACCTTCTGTGCCTCGTATGCACTAGTTTCCTGGTGAAAGAATTAGTATTGTCTGAACATGTAGGCATAAATAAGTTCATAAATAAATTCATAATATGTATTGTTTCAGAAGAGTGTGGGATTACGATACAGTCTGTAAGCCTTACATTAGCAATATCACTAGCTATGGGTCTCCCGTTTGCGATGACGATGTCACGACAACTGCTCGACCTAGTACATAATCTACGTACAAAAACATTGGATTTTGTGGGCCCCCATTGTGTGGAATGAATGAATTACTGAGCAGCCACTGTGATACCCATACGCTCAATCAAAAAATTTCCCATCCTTTTAGATAAAATCGTGCAAGGATAAATAGTGTTTGTTTATTGTCCTTCCGAAAACTTGATTCGAGTGATTTATTCAATATTGAGCTATGCAACAGTTTTCAGCTCTGCGGAACACTACTGCTTGTTATTTTAAATCAAATAATTCTTCGATTCCTTCGAAGTTTAGAAATGGAGTACTCAGCGAAATGTGAACTTTCTGTGTTTTTTATTCTTTGTCTTACCGTCAGGGTGAAAAAGAATCCTTATAATATAAAAACGCTTCGTACGACTGTCCATACCTCTGTGCGACTGTCCATCTGTCACGAAATAAGACATTACATGAAAAGTAGTCTATGGGTGTGGGGACAAATTTGGGATGGGTAGTATATGGGACGAAAAGTAAAGAGCACACATGGACCGGTTAAGCTTCGCCTACAACGGGCGGAGCGGTCACTGGAATATTTCGTTTCCAGACCGACAACTGTTTGTTTGGTTCGAAGATGGGCATAGATAGGATAAGGTCAGCCATGAGCTTTTAAAAGTCATGAAAGAGGCCTGGGCATAAAAGGCGGAGAGCATCCCGAGCGTGGGCGTACTTACGATAAAATTCAAAACTCGGTTCCAACACAGCCTTGAGACCAGGAAAAAATCGGTTAAAGTGCCAAGGTCCGAGCTTTTTGAACACTCTTGATAAAGGTGGAACCCGCCCACAGTGGGCGGAGCGTGACGTGGTTATGGATGCTTAATAAATGCATATAAAAAGCAATTCCGATACACCCACTCACCCCTGTGATGTTACGCATGCAGTAGTGTGCGCTAGCCCTTGCCACCTTTCTGAAATCTTCTAAGAAAATGGCAATGGTTGAAATGCTCTGCAAGAAGCAAATGGAGGACCGAACCACCGGCTAGGGATAGGCTTGCAGAAATATTGTCTGGACCGAAAGCAATGCCTTCCTTCATTCTTTAGCATAGGCAGTATCTAGTCCAAAAGGATCCAAAACAAGCTGAAAAGGGTGGGAGTCACTGGTGCATTTCACCCTCCACATCCGCGCAAAGAGGTGTGCCTACTGTTCTGTCACTCCCTTTCCATGTGAGCATACTCCATCTGCCTTGAACTCCAAGCCTTGCTTTGAGAGATAAAGGCACACCTCGCAATGATCAGATTAGTTTCCTCACCTTCTTGATGCGATAAGTGTGGATTCACTTTGTGTAGCTGTCCAGGTGCACCCTTTTTTGTCCCCACACGATGCGCCATCATGGCGCAATGCCCTGATCAGCGTGGATTAGAGTGGGTGTAGCGCTGTGATAGCGCATCATGGGGTGCATAGAGGATGACCTGGATAGTTACCCAGGTTCAATGCTCCAAGAAGGCATGTCGGCAATTCTGATAATTGCGAGAGTGTCTCTGATCACAATACCGTGGTTTTCGTGGAATGTTCAATGATTATGGGGTGAAGAGAGCGTTTAGAGCAGAAGATCGCACATCCTGATGAAGACATGAGGCTACGAGGGGGAGGCCTCACGTGAACATGAGACCTTATTCATTAATGCTCAGAAGCCTTCAGCTCCTCCACGATTTCTGAGGGCAAGCTAAACAGGATGCTAGGTGTGAAACAAGATACCCAAAATGGGTCACAGGTCGCAAGCTCCCTGTTGCCTCTGCTGTGATGTAGCCGCTAACAGCGACCTCGATCCGATTAGAGTAGAAAGGGAAAGAGCCATAACTATTCGAGTTAGCCTCTGTTTTGTACGTAACCGATGCTTATGTCCACTGAAGAAATCATGAATGAGGGCAACACTTGAGTTCTCTATTGCGTCAGGGGAAGGAATGTTGGCTCCGGTAATGGTAACTGTCTATTTCAATAGCCATCCACAGCCATGGTAAGGTTCTTTCCGATCAGCTGTCGCTATTCTGCAGATGAATTTTCAACTGTTCAGAAGCTGGAAATGTTTATGTGCAGTACATATCTCAACCTGATGCTTATGTTTGTGAATGATGTCGTTCATATCAAGAACCTGACTATTCTGTGTCGAACTGCTTGGCATGTACTACTATTGTTGATCACACTTGCAAAGAAACAAAAAAACCAAGCAAAAACAAAAGTTTATTCTCTTGGTTTCGGAAGAACCTAGGCCTTGACTTTCTTAGCTTTCTTTTCTTTGTGTGTGTTACGTGCCCGAGCATTTGTTTTTACAGCAGGCCTACTTGGAGCACGGCCAGGACAAGGACAGTAATGGGCATCAGTACCGGGGACTCCAGGTGGTCCAGGCAATCCAGGCGTGCCATTCATTCCAGCTTCACCAGCTGGTCCATCGGGTCCACTTGGTCCAGGTGCTCCTACGGCTGAGTCCTTGCCTGGTGCACCAGGTTCACCAGGAACTCCTGCCTCTCCTGGTGACCCTGGCTGTCCCGCTGGCCCAGCTGGTCCCTTGCCACCAATTGTTCCATCGGCTCCACGATCACCTTGAGGTCCATTTTTGCCTGGAGTACCAGGTGTACCAGGTTCACCAGCTTGCCCTGAAAGAGAGTGGTTCAAAAGTGTTTCAGTGCATATAAGTAAAACGCCTTACCAGGTTGTCCAGGTGCACCGGGTAGGGAGGTGTCCCATCCAGCTCCATTTGGTCCAGGAGCTCCAGGCTGACCAGGCTGTCCTGGTGGGCCAGGTGGGCCGGGCTCGCCATTCGGGCATGCTCTGAATCAAAACTTGCAATCACTAACTCAGGGGTTGGAATGACTGGGAGACACTGAACACAGAACAGAACACGGAACAGCACTGAAGTTATCACAGCCCCACAGTACCTGCACTGTCCACGAGCGTCCATGGCAACAGCAGGGGAATTTCCACGAGCACCAGGTGCTCCACGTTCACCAGGAAGTCCAGGCGTACCGTCCTCTCCTGCTTGTCCAGGCAAACCGGCTGGTCCAGGTGGGCAGGAATTGTCGCCATTACACTGACAGCTACCCGATGCTTGACGATTACGACGAGGATGGAGACGTCTTGTGGAACGACCAACACGCACGTGAGCTCTGAAACCGTCGTTGACAATTTATCGTAATACTGCAGCCGGTGGGACCAAAACTGGACAGCAGTTACAAACCAGTTTGGGCAACGCCGTTCCACATCTAGGGAAACTTAGCAGCGATAAACTCACTCGGTCATCTTTTCCATTTCACGGAATTCGAGCATGTCCCGATCGATTTCCAAAGAAATCTCGTCGAGTTTTGTGGACAGGCGCGTCGCCATCAGAAGGATCATCGTTGTAGCGCCGATGGACAGCGCCATGGACGTGTACGCGGCACTCTTCCCGTTCATCTTTGAGATTTCCTGAAAATCAATTGATCTGATGGATTAATCGACTACCAATAATTGAAAACGAACGTTCTACGTGAAAAACTCTTGAGAAATAAACCTGAGAACAGGAAAAACCTTAGAGCATTACCTTGGCAGGAACAGGATGAGCTGATTGCTGGTGCTGGTTCAGTGTTGGTGGTCTTTATACTAACGCGAGAATCACCTAAATAGGTGGAACAAACAAGTTGGGCATCGCA
Organism: Trichostrongylus colubriformis; assembly: GCA_963978905.1. Taxonomy (NCBI): domain Eukaryota; kingdom Metazoa; phylum Nematoda; class Chromadorea; order Rhabditida; family Trichostrongylidae; genus Trichostrongylus; species Trichostrongylus colubriformis. The sequence goes on along the minus strand of OZ022257.1, from coordinate 48,668,885 downwards.
TCAACACCTATTACTATTACAACTATAAGCTAGCTTGCTACAATTTACGATACTTCATTTGTATGCATCAGTGTTGGAAACGGGTTCATTTCTCAGATCGTCTGCGAAGGAGAATAACTATCAAATTCTCCACCATATAGGGAATATATGGCAGATAGATGCAACATATCGTATTTTGGTATTGATCAATCTTTTTTGAAATAGGCCAAGCATTTTTCTAGCTTACAAAATCGATCATGAATGCGATTTGATCAACATAATAGACGAAAAGGGCCACTCGACATACCAGTCAGGGATTTCTAGCTTCCTGCATTATGAAATCTGAAGCCTGGTGGAGTACTTCAGAAGGATACGTGGTCTGGCCTGATTGCTGATCTGCCAAGAAGTGTTTGAAGATAATTCTGGAAACATCAACAGGTCGAGATTCCACCGTATCCAGTCTGCAGATCACATGCTGCTCCGGAAGCTCTCCGTGTTTCCCGATCAGCTGTGACGTTTGATGGATTTGGTGTAGTTTTTCAGGAATGTATTCGAAATCGATGACGGAACACAATAAGCTGGACCCATCATAGAAATTGTAAATATGTAAGAACCCATAAGAACCCAATAATGAAGAGTAACTTTTAATGTTTTTCAATCAAATTTATAATAAATACAATGGGTCCAAAAACGGCTCCCCGCTCAGCTTCATTCAACAATAAAGTAGATTTCCTTGGGTACCTTTTCAATTTTGCTGGGTATGCGAATGTAGTAGCAGTATTTCTTAGAATCAAAAATTAATTTTAAGATCAAATTTTTGGAGGAAGTGGTAGGAGTAATGAGGCTAATAAGAACCCTTGAACTCGGTCATGCGAATGGAAGCTGGGGTCTGAGAAGACTATATTTAGCGAAATTTTCGCTTAGAAAGGGCGTCCCCGGTCTTTATAAGAGTCGCTTCTTCAAAACCTGTCACTCGTTTTATCCTAGCCCACCCCTTTTGGAATGAATGGCAGGAGAAAGGCCTTGCTTCTCGAGGTTTGACCGTTTCATTCAATTTTTTCATCACCTTCTCGTTACTAAGCACCACGTCCTTCATATTCAATGATCTTTTCATATTCGGCGCAAATTACCCGTATCACTGCCTTCAAGAACACTAACAGTGATCTTCTCCTGGAAGCTAACACACCCAACAATGATTACGATCAAAATCTACCTACGAATAAGCAAAGATCGGCTGCTCGGTTTGTACAACAATTGCACCCCATCAGCGGTAGTCATCGCGTGCATTATCAATTGCCAGCGAGCAGTGGAGTGCGACTGTCTTTATAGCAACTATCGCACGCTTATCACGCTCATGCGCGAAAGCAACTGCAGCCGGCGCGCACCCAAGTATGCGTCATCAATCGTTACATTTTGTCAGTGATCTTTGATAGAGCGGTGATGGTAAAGAGCAAAGATGAAAAGTTAGAGGGGCAGGATCACTCCGTAAGGTGCTGGAGAGGGACCACCTAATCACTACCCATGTTCATTATAGATAATGTCATTCGATAATATGAGAACACCAACCACATCATTGACCGATCCGTAACCTGAGTGATTCATAACTTAGAGTAGAAGAATGGCGCACTTCAGACCCAAATGCACCATTTTAGATTTCATGCTTTCACGATTCACTTCTATCGCCCGTTCGGCTGCCCACCCTAAATCATAGTTTGAAAACTGGCTCTTTTTGTAGCATCTAACAATTGTCTTTCATTTCTCATGCGTTGAAATTTTCTCACTGGGGACGGCTTTGCAAGCGAAGAAAATTCCACGCAAAATATTGTGATTTTAGCCCTCAAAGGATGCAAATACTGTATTCCGCTGGCTCTTTGCCGCTACTTGGACGTGATGCACCAGAATTATGAAGGAAAGCACTCAAGTAATAGACATGAAGGGACCAAGCCAGTTTCTGGAAAAACGTGCACAACAAAGCACAATCTGTAGACTTGCCATCAAGAGAATTGGTAAAATTTTTTTTAAAATCTGTCGAATTCAGGAAGGCGTTATTGTTCTTCTCTGTTTCTGATCGTGATTCCCGATTTTTGTTAATCGAACACAAATTCCCATATTTTCTGTGGTTTTATTAACGTACGGAAAACACAGAAAGAAAATACATAAGGTAATGTGGAATATGTATAGGAATGCGTTGTTTTCGCGTGCGACGCCTTTAACTCTATAAGCATAAATATGTAGTATTCTTATAAGTAATAATATTATAATATAAAAACAGGAATGTATAACAGAATCTCAGGAGTGCGAATTTCTCAAATTTCATTCAGTAGCCGGAGCTCCTGTCATTTGGAAACGTCAATTGGGTTCTCGTGGGTTGTGCTGCAAAAAGTGAATTACCGTTTGAGTCGTTGCATTTGCAGACGCAGGAAAAAAGAATCTTATCGAACAGTTTTCAGACTCTTTTTCGAAGATACGTCGCCTCCTTAGCAAGATGTCTTGACGTGATTGTTGTCAGAAATTTAATGCATGTGACGTGACGCTGTGAATGGTATCCTCTACGAGATGCCCGTACAGGAACTCCTTGTCCAAACTCTGCTGGAATGTATAAAAATCAAAGTTGTGATACCCACAAAAATCATGAGTGTAAGAGCAGATGGATTCAGAGAATGCCCCCATCGAAGGACTTTCCCGAATGCACCATACATTAGATCCCGCTGGCAAAATCAGTACTACCAGTTATCAAGGTTGTAACCATGTTCAGGTAAGACGATACGCAGCGCTTAATCATCTAAAGGTGAAAAGCACGTCAAAGAACGAAGATTAGATAACGGCAGGCTACACAGCTTGCTTGAACGAAACGGCTTCAATGGCATGAGTTTTGACTTCCACTTGACGTCCATTCGGAGCAAGTGCACCCCCTCAATTGTTGGTGGTTTTTCTGACGATTCATCAAGTAATGATGTGATTCTATTTCAAGTTTCCTTATTGATGTTCCTGACACAGATTACTGTTCTTTTCTGGGGTCCACTAAGGAAGCTGATCCGATTAAGCGTCAGTCCCTCACCAGCATTGTCTTCCTGCGTCTTGCCTTTCTCAAATGTTTATCGCTGTTTATTCAATTCAAGCACTCTTCACAAGTTATCGAAAGGATACAGTAACAAAACTGCTAGTCACCAAAAAGGCTTTAGAACTTTCGATAGAACTTTAAAGACACCGGAAGCAGGCTATTTTGTGCTACAGTAAGAGCTACCGTAAACTTTTGCAGTTCGGTGTTGCAGACATTACACAAACACCTTGCTGAGACGTCGAGTGTGAATTCAATGAATTTTCTGTTTATCACGAACACCTTTTCTCTTACCCTTTTGCTTATTCTTCCATTTATTGCTTTGGTTTACTGCTGCTGTTTGTTGTTTCACTTTATTCATATCATCATGATTGAATGAAATACACCCCACGAGACAGCAAATGACATCTACAGCGAGCAGCTCGAAAAGGTGTGTTGCAGTTCGAGCGAAAACTAACCACAACGTCGCGCTTTTGAATCCGGGTTTCTCCACCGATTATCGCTTTTGACCTCAAATAGTCATTTCAAAACGATCATTGCTTCAAATCTTTCTCTTTCTGTTTTAAATGGAGAGTTAGATGTAGCGATGGGTTTTCGAATGCTGGTTACAAATACATACGAAAATCAAAGCTTCAAAACGCCGCTAGCAAACGAGTTGGGAAGGTTCAAAGTTTGCTTGCATTGGGTAATTGGTCCTGCAGTTTCCTTGACTGTGGCTCATCAATCCTGTGAGCAATTCCACCGTAGATCATCTCAAGGGCACGGCTACCACAGAGTCACCATATGAAGCAAAGTACCGGGCCAATAAGCCACCGCAAGCAAACTTTAACTCTTTCAACCCGTTTTCTACACACAGTTTCGCAGCTGTCGTTTTTATATTTTCCTCTATTGATACTCCCAGATCTTCACTCAATGTTCCATGTGAAGTTGAAACCCTTCCCTGGGTCTTTCACCACTTATTCGCTAGCAGTGGTGGAGCCGACCGACATCCTATGAGATTTCGCTCTTACACAACCAGTGCCAAATTGGCTTTTCCGAAAAAGCAACGTCTTACCACCTCGGAAAGAGTTTGATTGGAGGAGTTTTGTAAAAACTTGACCATTTTTGCCTGAAGAGAATGCCATGTGAATAGGGCAACTTCTCTACGCCATGCCATTCTCCAGAGCACTATTTGTGTTCAAGATAGAACCACTCAACGTAGTTCCAGTTTATCGCGGGGAAACTGTCTACAACAATGGAACTGATAAGCTAATCCGTTGGTGATTCCTTGGAGTAGTACACGACTTGAGGAGCTTATTCGCTAATGCTAAGCGATGCTTGAGCGTCTCCTTCTGAACAGCTCATTTTCGAGGTGTAATCAAGCACAACCACGAAGTGTCGTAACAACTAAAGCAGAGACAATTAACTCTACATATTCTGACAAAGATGTGTCGCACTGTGATGGGTAATGTGGGTAATGGGAAATTCTAAAATGGGTCAGACAATTGAAAGCTATGGGTCTAGAAAGACTATATGTGACGAAATCCCCGATGAAAAAAGTGCCTCTGGACTTTATAAAAGCCGTCCACTTCAACAGCTACCACTTGTTATATAGCAGCCTGCAGTTTTTTCAGCGAAACCCGCCCATTTTGAGAATAAACGGCGGGAGAAGGTATCAATTCTTGGGTTTTTGACTGTTTCAGTGGCTATTTGTTCACTTCCATACTATTGAGCTCCTCGACCTTCATATTTGATGGTCCTTCCATAGCGGCCCTGTCCCCTGTCACTGCCTTTAAAGGCAGTGTTTGGGGAAATTCGGCAGAAAAGTAAAAGAAGTAGTGATTGTGAAAGTCGAGATGCTAGTAACAGGATAGTGAAGAAAAAACGGATGGAAATGGCCAAAAACCCGAGAAATAGGACCCCCCCACCGTTGATCCTCGACGTGGAGCATTACCGTGAAGAGGCGGGTGGTCCGGACGAATGTTCCATTGGCGTGTTGCCATATTGTAAACACGAAGAGATGTTCGAGAATGAGTAAGCATCCCTTTTCTGGAAAGCGCTTTAAGCCAAACTGAGAAAGTGGGCCGCGATACCTTCTCCTCCCACCTCAGCCAATCAGTCGCTAGGAGGCGGACCGAGCACAGTAAGGCGGCTCGAGCAGAAAAGGCCGCCTCTGCCACAGCTCGGGGGCGCGCCCTTCGTGGGGGATTTCGCCGCAAATAGGCTTTCCAAACCCGTAGTTTTCGTGTGAATGACTCCTCTTAGGAATTCTCATCACCCTCATTACCCCGAACTGTCTTTAAATGAATGTTTAGTCAATTTAAGAGCCAGAGAGCTTCTAAGTGGATATTTAAGAGGAGCCTCCATGTTCAATCTTGAAGTAGTGTCTTCTCCATGGGGGGGGGGGCGGGGGAGGGGGGGGGGGTTCATTTTACAAAAAGTTGCACATCTAAGCACCTTAGAGGGGTTTTTGAGAGGTCAATCTGCACACTCAGACGTATATTTTTACCGAAGCCTCAGTGGAATGAAGAAAGGATTCCTTCCCCTCCTAGGTTTAGGTAAAAGTAATCCCTCTCCATTGTGATAGCATCCTTGAAGTTATTCACCACCACTGAGTATTCATCAGGGACTGTTAAACGAGCGTAGCATGTTGCTTTTATGGGCTTTTCCAAAAGAAATAGGTCAAGACAAGAGAACTAAGCTGAGTATAGCTTGATAAGAGCTCATGAAGCATCCTGGAAAGAATTTGGATCATGGATAAGAAGTAGGAAATCTTCTGAATGTAGCGCTGATTCGGAACGTCGTTTCTCAAAAACGGCCTGAAAAGGCTCATACAAGCATCAGGCTGCGCTCGTTTTACAATCCCACACCAAGTGATAAGACTGAAGGCATTCTTTTGGGACAATGTAATCGTTTTTTGTCTTTCCTATTGCTTATAAAGAGTTTCTTCGAGTATCTTTCATATAATTTATTGAAATTTTCGATTTTGGATCCTTGCATGATTTCAGCATAATATTCTAATCAAGCTGAGAACCATGACAAACCTAATAACTCTACTGTTGTTTTTTTGTCCATTGACTTCGGCTGCAGCTGTGACGGATGGTGAAATGGAATTGCTGCTTTTACAAGTGGTGAGTAAGAGCAAATGTCGATTACGGAGTGCGCAACAGGACTCACGGAGAACAGGGTAGGTAAGAAAGTGTGGGCCTGCCCTCTAGAGCATGGACAGTTTGCAACGGCATCGGTAAGGTAAACGTGCGCGGCGGCGCAGTTCGCGTGGTGAGCATGAGTCACACATGATTAAAGCTCCCATTTATGATCAGCATAGGAGATTATTTATCATGAAAGTGGGAGCTCCGGGTCATTTAGAAAGCCTAAGGGAGTAATGCGATAGTCTGACACCTTGAAATAATGATGTTGAAGAAGAGAGAAACACATGCACGTGATATTTACCACACTCGCGTCTGAAAAGCTATGTAAATCCACAAAACGTGGAACACCTCTTTACTACTTCGCGAAGTTGCGTGCGCAGTGTAATTTAGGAGCGCATTTTCAGCAGCGATAAGAATTAAGAGTATATTCGTTTAGGATGAAGTACCCTTGTGAGACTTTTACTATGAATGCTAGTGATGGGCACTGATTAGGTTACAATGTTGTTCAAAATGAACACCTAAATGTAATAGGTGTCCTCGAGCATGGCGCATTCCAAAAACTGCCACACACTGATGCATTTTTCAAACAGCAAAATCTGAGAGAAGGTGAGCATGACTCATCAATCTTGTAGTAGTCTAATCTGTCTATTTTGACTCGGAAATTTGGTGCAGAACAGTATCATAGCTACTGAGACGGTCTAGTCTATGAAGGAATCGCAAATAAGCTACTGAGGAAGGGATGTACGTTACGTTCAAAAATCGAGTGGCCCCTCACGACGAGTGCGAGTTGTTTGTAGTTTTATCTGCTTAAAGAGAAACAACCACAACATAGGCGAACCTCTGAAGCTTTCTACCTGCAATTGTGTCCCACATGGTACCAGCCCATTGCATCCTAAGCGATAATCTAATCGACTGCGGCAAGCCGTACTGATGGCGCTGCGAGTGCGACACTGCGACGCGATTTTTGGACGTAACGGTACACCCGATGGCAAGGGGTATATGAATTAGGGCCACATAGTCGAAATGAATGGCAAGTGCTTGGTATGTGTTAATGTCTGTAAAGCCTTTACAGCCTAACCATCGATACCTAATAATCGACCATCGACACGTAATAATCGATTCAGTTGTGGCGTCATGGAGATCGATCACCTACGAAAACGTTTCCAACCGATCCGTTTCAAGACGGCAACTGGACATTCGGTGGTGGGGGATTCGGTCAACTCTCACCGGTAAGATAATAGCCACCTTTCATGTATTTTTCTTTTTTTCTTTCTTTATTATATCTTTCTTATTATATTCTTTATTTTTTTATTTTTTTATTTTTCATAAGATTCACAAGCAATCACAGGCACAGTAGTTATTCAGGAACTGCGAACTGGAGGTAGTTCAAACTTATATTATGCTTCCTGCTCCACCTGTCTAGCTGATCGCAGTTACAGCGATATATCTATGCAATTTACTATTTTTCTTACCGTTCTACATACCTCGCTCAACGTATACTAGCGAGCGGCTGCAAAGTGCATCACCCAACAAGGAAACAAACTGTGTCAAACATAGAAAACCTCAACGTCGCTTTTCACTGAAATTCACCATTTTGCGAGAACGGTCCGATATCTAAGGCAGCCTTCATACTTTGCAGTGGTGCTGCCAGCGGCAGGGCGTAGCTGCGTTAGGCAGCGACGCAGAGTGACGCGGCGGGAGACACCATCAAGACGCAGCCACGCCGCGCTGCCGGCACCGTCGACTCTACGGCGTAGAGTATGAAGCTGGCTTCACATGTAACGCTATCAAAACTCAGCATTATTTTCAATCCAAAACTCGATTTATTTCAGATTGGAATGAAGCAACACCTGAAGCTGGGCGAGTTCCTCCGAAAGACATACGTTGATGACTTGCAATTTCTCAGCAGTAGATATTCGTCTAAAGAGGTATTTTTATCTATTTATTTATTTATTTGAATTGTAGAAAGAGATAACATGTTTGTTCCTGTTTGTTCGTTGTTCGTATCATTCTGATATGATATCCGTACCTACTGGTATCTGTTATGTTCTAACGTGTTACTTCAAGATAAGTTGATTAGATAGGAGAAGCCTATAAAAAGGCAATCAGTAGGTAACAAATTCATTCTCTCTTCTGTTCGTCTTGCCACCACTCGGCATCGGCCGAACTACTCCAATAAAACTTCTGCGTAAGCGTGTGATCCTAGCAGTCCGGCACGACACCACGTCGTACATGGGGGCCGAGTTCTGAGGACTTGGTCGCACGCTAACGTACAGAGCACTGAGAGCAGAGTTCCCCTCTAGCTCTAACAGTGCAACCAACTCAAGTGCCGCTTGTCGCGGTTGAGTTGATAGCTACCGTGGGGTGGCACCACTAGATCAAGAGGCTGTCTTCTTGAATAGTAGTGGGTGCAGAATCAGTTTTGCAAGGCAGAACTCTGCGCAAATTTTTTTTTTGCCATCTGTCTTGAAAGCTTTCGCAGAACTACTGCAGTAGCTCCGATTCGCAGGCTTAGGTAAGCACACGGTCTTACGGTCAGCTTGCTAGCGCGTTGAAAGCGAAAAAGTCACCAAAGAGATCGGCAGAAACCGAATTAGCTGTATCCAGTTGTGAAGCTGCGAAGCTACTCTTTGGGGCAGGGATAACCCTAGTAACCGCTAGGAACCAGCCAATTGCGTTAGATCATAGTATTTTCTAGACGCATCACTCCGAGACCTCTTCTCTTTCAGTCGGCGTATACCGTCTATTGTTAGTCGGATTCATTGAGCATTAAGTCGTTCATGTTTCAGAATATGACTGAAAGCGACATTGACAAAGAAGTCGAAAAAATGCTCTCTCTCGACGATGATGAGGACACGCGGGTAGCAATCCTTCAATCCCAAGTGTCAGTGCTCATTGAACAAGTTAAGAAGCTATCCCAACAGGCAGCACAGGTAAAATCCTCAATATCTATAGTACAAGATGAGGTGCAAAAGCTGCAGAAATTCCCAGAACAGGTCTCACTAAAGTTCTGGACCGATAGAAAAACACGGGTATCGAATAAACACCGTGAAGAAGTGGTCCAAACAATTTCAGATTTCTGTGGTAGAAGTTGTAAAACTTTGGACAGAGAGATTTCCAAAATCGATCATTTATTAGATCAAATTCTTGAATGGAAGGGAAACAATTGGGAGCAACTGATCACAGAACATGAAGAATTCTGTGCACAAGCCCAGCATGACGATCAGTCCATGCGAGAATTAGCACGCATCTTGAGAGTGACTTCAACAGAAGTCGTAAATGTAGTGAAAAGCAATCTTGATAAATGGTGCGAAGGTAATGTGATACAATACTTTCAGAGCGAGCAGCCGATGGAGCTCGACAGACCAGCCACCGCAGTTGCCCTCAACTTCCGGAATGTAATGCAGCGTGTCAGGGAAGGAGATGCCATCCCTCCCGTTGAGCTCTCTCCTTTTAATCCTGCTGACGCAGAGCAAGGTCAGTTTCGCTCAACATCGACAACCAATGATAGAAAAAAGGCTTCAGTATCACAGCATGATAACTCAGAAATTGTCAATAATGCCTTTTTGCAGCAATCGGTCTGCAGACAGGAGCCGCCCATGACCACACCTCCGACGCAGAGCAGCCGAGGTATGTTGTCAACCTTACCTCATATTGTACCAGAAGTGAGTGTAGGTGCAACCTTAGCGGCGATGGCACTGCCGGAAGTAGGACCATTCTCTCATCCACAAGGGAAAGGGTTCGAAAACTTTGTAACCTCTCTTCATATGAAATATGGTCAGTTAGGGCTACAAGACAGTATGCTGATTCATCTTATGTGCTCGAAATTGCAAGGATATCCAAGGGCTGTAATGGAAACTTTACCCCGTCATTATTTAGAGGGTAGTTATGAGAGCTTTGTAGAGGCCTTACGAGCCAAACTGAAAGCGAATGACTCAGCACAACGCACAGAAGCATACATAAAATTGAAGCAACTTAGAAAACGTTCTTCTGTAACAGACTATTGTCTAGAGTTGGAGGAACTAACTCGTAGAGTGTACCCGGATGCTAGTGAAAAAGAATTGTCCATGATTCGGGCAGGAGAGCTCATTACGCAGCTCACAGAATGGAAGGAATATGTTCAACTCTTCAGCACATTGGAACAATCTAAGCAAGAGGAAGCATATGAAAAACTCAAAAGCCTCGCACAATGTGTAGAAAGAAGCCGTCAAGTGGCCAATGCTGTTCGATTTTCTGTCCGCTCTGGTAATGATAACCGTATGAACACTAGACAAGATGAGAGCGTTGATGGCACTCAACCTGTTACGGCATCGGGTGATGTCAGGGCTGAGCAGCGCAAGCAATCTAGTGGAGACAAAGGGATCAGTTGTTCATTCTGCAAGAAACAGGGTCATTTCCGAAGAGATTGCTGGAAATCCCAAAATGCCCAACGCAGACCATCCCAAACCAAACAAGAACCATCATCTGATAATGCTGCACTAGCTAAGCCACAACCGTCTGGTACTCTTCAGAGGAAAAATGGGCCAAAATCCCAAACATTTACCACTACACTAGATAGATGGAACTGCAAAGAGATACTGAGCAAGCCAAATGCACACAAAAGTGAACTCTTTGGCAGACAAACTGTAACCAAAATGGATATTCTGGGCAAATCAAGACTTGCGCTCTTAGACACAGGGTCACAGATAAGTATAATACCACTTCGAATACTTGTCGAAGCACAAAAAGATGGATTCGATATCGATCAAGACGTAGAAGAGGTCCCTGTGCCCAAACAAAAACCCGTCTACGACGCTTCAGGCAATGAGATGGAATTTAAAGGCGCAGTACGTCTTACGGTGAAGTCCGAAAACGCACCACCTCAGAGGGTGGCTATGTTTGTGAGAAAAACGGATGACAATATGATAGTCTTCGGAACTAACGCATTAAGGAAATTCAACTTAGTGCTAAAAAAAGATTGCGGCACAGGCTCTATAAAGGGTTCCTCAATACAGAATAAACCCTCAGGAGAGCGCCATTCGCAAAAGAAAGAACGGCATATGGAAGCCGTTAGTGGCACGCATTCAGCGATGATTGCCCGTCGTGTATATATCAGACCTGGAGAAACTAAAACTATTGCCATTTCTATGCCGAGAACCAGTAAAGACCAAATTTTGTGGTCTGATTGCGAGGTCATTCCTGACACAGTCTGCTATTGTGACAAAGGTGTCTTGGAAATGCCGGTGACCAATACACTAGGTCAAGCAAAAATATTTCGGGTAGGCGAAGAAGTGGGAAACTGGGACACAAGTTTGGTGGTAGAACAGCCAGCTGCGGAATACACCAACATGCTTGAGCGCACGTGTGGTAGTGTCCCTGAGCGTGATCAACACCTCTGGGAGATGCTCTGCACTGGAAAGCAAACCACCGACAATCTGAAGCCCCTTAAGGAGCTAGTCCTAGAGTACAGCGATGTTTTTGCCATTTCCGATCAGGAGCTGACACAAACATCCCTGGTTGAGCACGATATTGAAACGGAGCAGTCATCGCCAATACGTCAAAAAGCGCGACCAGTACCGCTAGGAACGCGACTGGAACTGCGCAGAATACTAGAGGACTTACAGGAGCGGAATATAATCGAAGCAAGTGAATCAAGTTGGGCCTCGCCCATAGTGCTCGTTCAAAAAAAGGACGGGTCACTGAGACTGTGTGTTGACTATAGGAAGCTTAACCAGGTCACGAAGATACACAATTACCCACTTCCTACCATAGACACGATTCTGCAAAACCTGAAGAGCAAGCGCTATTTCTCCACACTGGATCTCGCCTCCGGTTACTGGCAGATAAAACTCACGAAAGAGGCTAAAGAAAAGAGTGCTTTCATAACGACAGAAGGGCTCTTTCAATTCAAGGTGCTTCCCTTCGGTTTAGCTTCGTCTCCTGCTGTCTTTCAACGATTAATGCACTTGGTCCTAGGTCATCTACTGACAGATGAAGTTTTCTGCTATCTAGATGACATTATGGTTGCAACGAGCACTTACGAGAAGCATATGGAAGTGCTAAGGAATGTTTTTATCGCGTTACGCAAAGCGCACCTCAAGCTGAACCCCAGAAAATGTGTGCTTGTGGAATGCACGGTACAATTCCTCGGACATGTGATCGATAAAGATGGTCTTCACATGGATCCACAAAAAGTCGATGCCATTATCAAGTATCCTCAACCAGAGACAAGAGCTGATATGCGCATATTTCTAGGCATGTGCTCGTACTATCGAAAATTCGTGTTAGGGTTCTCGAAAATAGCCGGCCCACTACACGAAATGACGTCCGAGAAAAAGCCTTATGTGTGGACACAGTTAGCAAAGGAAGCTTTCAGTAAGCTGAAGGAAGTGATTACTAAAGCTCCCATTCTTGCACAACCAGATATCGATGCCGCAAGAGAGGGCCGGAAACCATTCAAAATCCATACGGATGCCAGCTACGCAGGGCTGGGCGCGGTGCTCAGTCAGGAAGGCGAAGACGGATTTTTACATCCGATATTTTTCGCATCGAAGAGTCTATCGAAAAGTGAAAAAAACTACCATATCACGGACCTCGAGGCGCTATCTATTGTCTTTGCACTACGGAAATTCCACATGTTCATATATGGGCTTCAAATAGAAATATACACCGACCATCAACCATTGAAGGCTCTTTTCACAAGAACCAATGTTTCAGCTCGAATTCTACGCTGGGCATTAGAGGTACAAAAGTACAACATAAAGATAATATATCTCAAAGGAGCGGCGAACAAAGTGGCCGATGCATTAAGTCGTGGCCCCGTGGATGACAATTCCCTCATAGCATGCGCACAAGAATTTTCCAGCGCTAATATTGTAGCGGTCATGACAGAAGAGCCAAGTTGGACTAGCGAGCTGCGTAAGGACGCCATTTACGGAAATATCATCAGAAAACTGGAACAGAATGAATTGACAGAGGACGTGTTGTTCCCCAACCAAGTTCACAAATACAAGGTAGCAGACTTCGCCATGTGCGATGGTTACCTCTATTTCATCGATGATCACCAATTCCGGAAAGTGGTTCCACAAGCTCACAGAAAAGAAGTTTTCCTCGACGCACACGCATCACTACTAGCAGGACACTTCGGTCCACAAAAAGTGCTCAAAACATTGAGGAAACGTGTGTTTTGGGAAACGATGAAAAGAGACGTATATCTGTGGTCGAAAGAATGTAAGAAATGTGTGCTCTTCAACGAGAAACCTTGCGTTGTACCACCCCTCAAACCTATTGTAACCACTAAACCATTCGAAATGGTTGGAATCGACATTCTAGAAATAGGGCTCACCACTAATGGAAATCGATATATTTTGAGTGTGGTAGACCACTTTACAAAATACGGAGGAGCTTACCCATTACCATCAAAATCAGCTCAGGTAGTAGCACGCATGCTCTTTGAGCGATGGATGGCAGATGGATGCCGTATCCCTGGTTGCATATTGTCAGATCAAGGCGGAGAATTTGACAATAAACTAATGTCGGAATTGACACAATTAATGGGAATCCGGCAGGTACTCACTAAAGGATATAATCCTCGTGAGAATGGACTCACCGAAAGGTTCAACAAAACCATAGTAGGGCTTCTGAGGAAGAAAGTGGAGATTCCCGTTGAATGGGATAAACTTCTACCGCACTGTGTGATTGCATACAATGCCACACCGCACGATTCTACTGGAGAATCGCCGTTCTTTCTGCTGCACGGGTTTGACTGCAAAGTGCCATGGAATTCAGTACCCGAAGAAGCAGTAAGCAAATACATGGTTGACATTGATTCCTATGTGAACGAACTAGCGCTCGGCCTTGAGAAATGCTCGAGGGAAACGCATCATACATCCGCCGCTTTTTCCCGCGTTTCCAGGATATCATATTCAGTCTTACTATAACCAGGCCATCGAGCGAATGGATCAGATACCGAAGGAGTACGACGATTCGCCTGCTAATCCCACTATTGTCGCTCTACCTTTGTCTTTCCTTCGAGCTGAAAAGGAACTCGAAGAAAATGATAAAGTCAAGGTCATGGTCTACTCCACCTTGGATGGTCTAGCGTCTCAGCTGAACGAACAGACTATTTCCGCGGCCATTGTTCTAGTGTGGCCTGATAGTATGCCATCCACCCTCCATCTCAACCACGTCATGCACGCTCTTGAACGCCACCTACAATGCGGAGGGACACTGGACATGTACCCCCCACCATATGAGGAGCGCAGATCTGAAGTATGGCACTCCGTGAAGAAAGTCTGCGCAGAAGTCGCAGAAGTGCTGACGGGGCCCGCTCGCGGGTTTGATGCACGTGTCGTTGATGCGTACGGCACGATCGACGAGACAGTGCCTTTAGGGCATCCTGCCACAAGTCTCGGAGTAAGCCCAAGACGGGGCGACGACAAATTCCATCCCTGGCAGGTGGCAGTGTATCTGAATCAAGTCCGTAAGTTCGCCATGAATACGTTGTCACTACCAATTTTTTTTGCTGTTAAGAAGAAAAAGGATGTCGCCAACGTCAAAGAAGCTCTCCACCACTCCACCGAAGACCAGCCGCCGAAGAAGAAAGCGAAGATGATGAAGCCGCAAGTCATGTACCTCAGGGACGCAAAGACCGAACGCCGCCGCTATGCCCACGCAATGAAGCAGAAAGGAAGACACTATAAATAAGTGAAGAAAAGCCGCCGGAGCTTGGCTCCTCGAGGAGGGGCGTGTAGAAAGAGATAACATGTTTGTTCCTGTTTGTTCGTTGTTCGTATCATTCTGATATGATATCCGTACCTACTGGTATCTGTTATGTTCTAACGTGTTACTTCAAGATAAGTTGATTAGATAGGAGAAGCCTATAAAAAGGCAATCAGTAGGTAACAAATTCATTCTCTCTTCTGTTCGTCTTGCCACCACTCGGCATCGGCCGAACTACTCCAATAAAACTTCTGCGTAAGCGTGTGATCCTAGCAGTCCGGCACGACACCACGTCGTACAGAATGTTTAAGAACAATGCGACTCCAAAATATTTATTCAAAAAACTCTGATGACCCCTCAAAAGTCTCAAAAGTACTTCGGAATGTTTTTGCAATAATTCGGCGTTCGACGCCTTCTTCAGGCCCTGCCAAAGACGAATGGTGACAAATTTTCTGCATCATTCGTCTTTGGCAGAGCCTGAAAAGGCATTGAACGCCGAAATATTGCAAAAACATTCCAAAGAACTTTTGAGACTTTTGAGGGGTCTTTTAAGTTTTTTGAATAAATATTTTAGAGTCGCAATTGCTCTTAAACATTCAGACACCCATGAGACTCCGGAACAGCACAATATTAAAGTATTTATTTTTTCATTACACGCAAAGGTGCGCCCATATGTTTCTAGAAGCAAATCATCAAAAACACGCATTCCTGAAGACAAAACAAAACAAAAAAAAGAAAGAAAGATCAAGACAACGTAAGGAAGAGAGGAAACCACCAAAGAAAACCAGAATCTAAAGTGGTCAGCGGATGTGGGCGAGTAACGCAGCCAGGCACATGTTACCGGTAAACCATGTGTTCGTGCAAGAAGGTTGTTTTCCTCGCGGTAGATGAAGGGGATGTGACTAAATGATACAAAGCTGCTTCTATTTTGGCTTGGAGAGATAGCCGAAAAAAAGTCCGCAGTCCGTATCGTTCAGTTCCAGTAATCGCTTATGATTAGCTAAACCGTTACATTCTCGCCAGGGCTCAAAACAAAAACCCGCATGGAATTTTCTTGCTGAGTGGATTCACTTATTCAGCCGGTCAACTCTACCAGCCGAAATGTCTCCCAAACATTTATTGCTTGTTATACGCAGATGACGAAAAATTTTGAGACTTCGATCAATCCCGCCTACTTCAGAAATCGTTTGATTCTATCGCCAAATGGTAGTAGAAGTCCAAGTTTCTCCAAAAAATTTTCAAAGCTTTTTTCGAAGTGCTCATGCAACAACTACTGTTTACGAAGGAATACTTGCAGATATATGTTCGGTCGACAGATAAAAATCGAACCATAATATCAGCTATGTCAAATATGCTTGGTATGTATGGTCAGAAAAATAATAATGCTGTCGCTGACCTTGATTATCCTTCCGATGATGGATGGCCAGCAGGATTCGTTCCCATAGCCATCCATACCGTTGATGACGACACTGACTATGTGAGCTGTGGAACTGCTGCGTCATATATAAATTTCTGCTTAAGTTCAAGTATTTTTAGATTGGCAATCCTGACTGCAACTGTAATCGTCGAGATTGGTTATGGGACATTGCCAAAACTTCACCAGAGCTTCAAACCTTTCAAAACAGGAGCAGCGTAAGTGAAATATTGTGGAAGTCGTGAGCTTTTGCCCAAAGCTTTGAATCCACATACTATACCAATAATTAACCATTTATTTTGACTATGTGATCCGACATACTTCCCCTTTTCTCTCCATTCTTCACACAATTTATGGAAATCTGCATCTGTAAGGCCACCTTCATACTCTGCGGTGCCTGCGGCAGGGCTTGGCTGCATCGTCTCTGCACATCCACCCATTCCACACTGCCTTGCTGCCTTTGAACGTAGCCACACCTTCCCACTGACGCCTCACCGCAAACTATGAAGGCTGCCTACGAGCTCCACGTCACTACTTGCATTCAGTTTTTCAGGTTAAGGATCTGCTGGCGAATTTGACCAGACTCTGTGGTGAACCTATTGATATAGATAATTTATGGGTAGTACGGGACGCTTTGTTTATTGAGGTCAGTTCATTTACAAAATTTCTGCTTTTCCCAAAAAGTAGATCGCAAATTTCGTACTAAAGCAATGAATTTCAGCAAGTCCATGCGAACGAAACTCTAAGAAAAGTGAACAAGTGGTTTAGTGATGATCTCTACAACCAAATAACCGCTGTCAACGATCAAGTGCAACTGTATCAAAACGGCATTTTCAGTATGTTTTCTTAATCCCTACTACGTAATTATTAATCCGTCCGCCCCTCTGTCTGTCACGAAATTAAGCATAACATGAAAAACAATCTGTAGGGTCAGAGACAAGCTTGGCATGGGTAGGGTATGGTCTAAGGAGTAAAGAGCACACATGAACTGAATTGAGCTCCGCCCACGGTGGGCGGGGCGTGCACCGGGATGTTGCGCTCTCAGACCGAAAACTGTTAACTGGGTTTCAATTAGACCCAAATGTGGGAGAGAGATGGATAAAGGTCAGGTATGATTTCCCGAAAGCCATGAAAGAAGTCTCGGCCTAGTGGGCTGAGCACACCTCCAATGGGTGGTCCTTACATTAAAACTCGTAACCATGTCACCGTGCAGCCTTGAAACCGGGAGAATCGATAGAAATGACCAATGGCCAGACTATCTTGAAAAAACTTAAAATTAGCGGAGAAAAGCTCACAGTGGACGGAGCATCTTATAAGTCGAATGGGCTAATGTGATGTGATAATGGGAACTGAGCAAATTCATAGGAAAAAACATTTCCGAGCAACCCACCGACGCCCATGATGATGTTACGTGTGCAGTAGTGTGCGCTAGGACAACTGGTGACAAAATACAAAATAACAGAATAATGTAGTAATTACGTCAAATACTACGGAATTAGACAAAAACAATTGAACGAACGCGCTATGTATAAGAGGAGAACCGCGATTTGATCCCCGCACCATGAGAATAGGAGTGCGCAAAATCTGCTTCTACGCCTTCTTCACCCTGTTTTAGGAATTACTAAAACAACGTTTAGCCCTAAGCTTGTGTGAACCTCGGTATATCATAAAGCTGACTTTACGGCTTTCGATGTCTCTGAACAAATATTTTGTGATTCACTGGATGAACGTGACAGTCATCCGGAGGGCTTCATTGGGCAGCAAGGCTCTATTCCGTAAACAGTTCATGACTGGTAACCCATCAGATAATGGCTTCAGCAATCTGTTTTTGAAGCCAAAACTGGTAAAAACTACTTCGCTACTTTCCACTGGCAAAATACTTATTCCCCTTATAACTTGTTGCTGTTCCGCTACAGACCATAGAAAGTGTTACCTTTGGATTTTACGCCCTCTATCATTGTTTCCATCTGTTTTTAAACACCATATCCTTTCAAAATAATGGAAGTATACTTTTGTCTTCAGATGGTACCTTAATAATGAACAGTCTTGATATCGGGAACGAGTTGCAAAAGATTCGAGGCGGTTCTATGATAAACGACATCAACATGCATATGAATATCAAAATGCAGTGCTTGAATCAATCGGGATCGAATTGCAGTTGGATAAATGGATTGAAGTACTACGTCTACTCTGTGGTAAGATACTTTATAAACGAGTGAGTTGAAAAAATGGGTGTGGTCCATGGATAGGACTGGAAATGATGAGACCACTTTACATAGCCGTCGGACTTGGCGATTGCGCGATCTTGCGGCCGGTTCTGCGACGTTGGAACTTTGCAGTGTCGCAACTTCGCTTGCGGAGCTGCATCATCGCGAAATCGCAGAATCGCATAATTGCAAAGTCGCGTAGCCTGATGGTGGCCTTAGATGGAGTACTCATAGGTGACAAGTCGAACACTATTAGAGTTCAAGTTGTGTGCTATATATGTACAGTTCATAAAGTCTGTAACGTTGCGGAACAAAGTATTGAGTGAGGGAGCTGAGACGACGATTCGTCGACAGGGGGGTCGTATTTGATCGAATAGGATGGTGGGGGTCGTACCTTCAAAGGTCAGCGATAAACACTATAACCCAAACTCTCAATAAGCAGATGAGAAGCAAAAGATATTTCACCGAAGATCCGTGTGGCAAAATGTAAATTAAATATATTTTTGCCACTGGAAAGGATATGTAGCAATAAAACACATTGCAACCATGCAGTCCGGCAACAGTTGGTATTGTAGAGGTTAAAAGAAAAGGGGGGAATCGTATTTGGTCGCCATTAGGGCGGGGGGGGGGGGTTGTACTGAAGAGCCTATTTCAATCGACACGTGGTAGTGCTCTGCTGAGCGATTCCCTTAATCTGCCCGCCTTTAGTCGAACGGATTTAGTTTTTTCATTATACTGTAAATCATCTTTCTGTATTGAATTTAAAGAACCATTATATCAAGAAACTTATACCGTTTTCAGCACGATGACACGATCTACGCGTTATTTTCAATATTGCGTATCGAAACTAAAGTTATTACTTCGTTAGGATATCCAGATTACTCGGCGGCGACGTTCATTGAATTATGGAAAAATCGTACCGACAATCAGCCTTACTTCAAGGTTAGCAAACATTTTGGATGCGTATTTTATGAAAGTAAACCAAAATCTATGAAAATTAATAAATCTGTGGATTTTTTCTATTACGCCTTGAGGGAGAGTGTAATAGGGAGCTTTTGTAAGCCTCCACCCGATCTGAAATTTGGTGGACTGGTATTTTTCTATCATATCCATGTTGAAGAGGCATTTCATACTCGGTAAAAGGTGAAAATACCTCGGTAATCATTGGTAATAAGAAGCTAGACACATTTTAGCAGTGGTACTGCTAATCAGGAAAGAGTTTCAACTTCACATGTAACATTGAAATGAAACTTAGGTGGATCGATAAGGCTTGTATGCTGTTACAACTGTGGAAATTAAAACTGCAAAATGCCGCTCTGAAGCGGGTTACGAAGGGCCAAGGTTCACTTGCAACGTTTCAATGGCGTGGCACTTCACTTGTAGCGACGCATCAAGGAAGCTAGCCATGTATGCAATAATGGTCGCCGTGATTCAGTGGTATTGCTCTCGCTCTATGGGAATGAACGGGGTGTTCCCCCCCCCCTCCCCCTTCAACCCTCGTCACCCCCTTCGCCCCGCTATTACACTTTTTGGTGAATCACGCCAAGCAAAGTACCTGGTCAATGGGTCACTGAAATCCAAATTTAGTCCCTCCAAACTTGCCTCGGAATGGCATTTTTGGTCTCATAACTGTAATTACCATTCGAGCCTCTATCGATTCATCAAGGTCTCAAGTTCTATGGAAGGGTTGAAGTCCTTTCCTTGTAATGGTGAGTGTTCATCGCTGTCCTCCCACTGATGATGAAAATTCCCTCTGAAATGGGCCATTGAGCGTGAAACCGCACAATTTCAAAAAAATCATATGTACTCACTTGTCGTCCCTTTACTTTTATGTGATGGGCTACCTTTGCACCTGTTTTCCCGATGTAACTACGGTTGTAGTGCTGTGTAGTGTCATAGAAATTTGCAAACGATTATAGTTCCTATATAAAAAAAAACATAATATGGCGACGTTATAGGTGCCAAGATGGTCCAAAATACAGAAATCCCTTCCAGATCACTTACCATCAAAACGATGGAAACGTCACACTTTACCCAATCACTCATTTGATTGAACCTTGTGAAGGAAAATTGTACTGCAGCCTGGACAAGTTTCAAGCATTCGCAGACAAAACAAAGCCAGATCAACCGATGGACCAGGTACCCTTTCATTTCTCTTGATGACGATGGATCAATTCTGTGGGCGTAGGGCAGACTTCTAAGTCATTAACGTTCTAGTGGTGCAACGTCGATCCTCGTACATCGAGCTCAACGAGGATATCTTCAAGCATAGGTGAGTAGCATGGGAACAACTTATTTTTTTTTGTTAGCGTTCAATCATAGAATGCAGCTTAGCGAACTTATTTTTACCTATCAAGTCTTATCTACAAAAGTCAGAGTAAAGGTCGGTATGACTCAGTGTTGGGGGTGTGTACCCTTATGTCAGAAATTTGGCACCGACCGCGGCATGTCGCAAGTGAAGCAATGCGGACGAGCTAAAGCCGTCATGTTCTTAGGTCCCGAAGGGATCACAAGTCAACTGCATATCGCACCCCTAGCATTGCTGTGTAATCGTTTTAACACCCAACTACCGCGACGCGCATAGCTGGCACACACTGCGTCGCACGCCGCTCGTAGTCGTGCGGAAATCCTGACATAAGGGTACACACTCCAGTGTTGGGGATGGTCCTTGCCCAAAAGGCTATTCGTCGGAAAAAATTTCCTTGAACGTGTTCCGTACTTGATTTACGAACAAACATGAACGCTGAATGTCACGAGTTAATGTTCATTTTATTCAAAGGTTGGGCCGCCATGAGCATGCGATTTTGCAATTCTGCGACGTCACACTTTCGCACGCGATACTACGACCTTGAGGTTGTGCAGTGAAGCAAATTCGCGTGGGGAACCGCGACACCGCAAAGTCGAAAGTTTACGGTCAAGCTATCGTAGTACAACGCGTGCCTACTTCTCGGTAGTCGTAGTGTAGTTGATAACGTAGTCACCAACGTACCAACGTACCAAAGTACGGGTTAGACTACTAGCGGAGGAGGAGGGGGAGGGGGAGAAGGCGCGACCCGTGTATTTCACAATGTATGGCGGCTAGTGTCTCCCACTCGTACCGCGTAGGCAAGGCGAGGGCGAGCGCGGCATAAGTTTCCGTACTAATTCACACGTCGACGGCCCGATGCGCACTACCCTGAGGCATATGGGGCTTACGGGGTAAGAGCACGTAGTACTTACGTGATTACGTTAGAAGCGAGCACGCGTTCCACTACGATAGCTCGACTGACTGGGGGGATATTGTTAACACATCAATCAATCATGAAATAGTTGGGCATCATTACTTTCTAGAGTCAAAATCGACATTGAATCAACATTCGAATGAAATCAACATTATTTTCAGTGCTTGCGACTGTGATTCTCACATGGCTGAACAGCTGGCATACTCTACTGTTCAACTGAATTGTGTTGTATAAAATCAATTGATGCGATAAATAAATATTTGTTCATATCCGTGCTGTATGGAAATTAAGAATACGTAAAAATGTCTCGTTCCATCTTATCCCGTAGAAAACTTATCGAGTTGTTTGCCTAGTGGTTTTCTATGGCGTACTGTCTAGTGGCATAGAAGCTGTAGTGCCTTCAAGAAAGCTTACAAAGTACTTTATACGATGTGATAGCTTTCGGATTTTATGATGGAATATTGCTTACTATTTTCAGATTTCCCTTTACGCTTTATTATTCTCATTGCACCTTAGTTGTATAGACCTTTCTTCAAATCCATCGCAGAAATACGTCGGGCGAGTCGGCAAAAGTTGTTTGGAAAGGAGTTTCGTTGGGTTGATTATTGATAAATAAAACCAGTTACAGAGGTGTCAAACATTGCCTCTAGAGTTGATCAGGTTTAGGCAATACTGAGCGGTTTGGAAGCTCTGCTATGCGTACATAGTAGGCCTCAGTTCTGTGATTCTGCAGTACTCAAAAGCACAATTGACTAAATACGTATGAATTAATGTGAGACTTTCAAAGTTTAGTGTAGTTTGGGTAGCATTACCAAGGACTCGGAAAAGCTCTCACAAAATTCAATTTCCGAGGTTTAACTTATTTCACACACGTTAAGATCAACAGGAGCTTCAAGACATGACAATGCTCGAGTAAAATTGACTAAGTTGGCCAGACATAATCATATGATGGGGACACGTGACGAAATATGGACTTACGGTGCATCGATTGGTACTTTTACGGCTTAAAGGGAACCGACTCGGCTGTAGATATGCAAATCAGGCAGTTCCATTGTAGCAGGACGATTCTAGGTGTCGCTTCTACTTCGAATTATGGAATTTCTTTTAAAGAAAAGGAACGAGTCTATTACTAATGGCGTTTGCACTTGACGTGAGATTAGAAAGTATAAACATTATGAACATCAGCTCAACTGCGGGCAATGACTGTGATAGCTCGAAAGTCCAGAACACATATTGATACCTAGTAAATTTTAAAATATGAATCTCAAAAAATATTTTGGCATGTCGGTCGTCCTCTTGCATTCTGATTACTACTGGAATTTTCACATTTCACAACACATGGCGACCACTATACATCTATTTTCACTGTGCAAGCTGATATGAAGCTGTAACATTGAAGAGAAGATATTCGTTCCGTTCGAGCGCAGTTTTAAGGTTGACTTCCCTAAAAAGCATTGTGAATGGGATCTCATAATGATGAAATACGAATTCCTTCAGTATATGACAAAGTTCTGGAAAAGTGTCGAGAATCCACAATGTCAACGGTAACTTCTCATTCAGGTAAAAAGTACTGAAAGTGAATAGTTGCTCTAACGTACACGGCTCGTATGCTATCTGTTTATTCATCATGCACCAGTGACCAACTAGGATCGCTGAACATAAGCCACGTGAAGCATGATTTAACAATCAAAGTTTTTTGAAAGCTTGGGGACGCTTGAGGTGAAACCTGCTATGTTGGTACTCATGTCGATATATAAATACAATATACTTAAGCATTGTCTTGTCCCGAAGCCTCATGTTTATCTGAATGTATAAGGCAATCTGAGACTTCAAAAATTTATTCCAAAAGACTCAAAATTACTTTTACAAAACCGATTGCAAAAATTGGTTGCAAAAGATATTTTAGCCTTATAGGCAAGCTTTCGGGGCCTAGCGCCTTCACCAAGCCTGAAAATGTACAAATTAGATTTTATTTATAGACTCTGTTGGAGAGTAGCAGTCGTATCTGTACTTAATCAACTTACTGCTGCCACAGGACCGCTATACCTACCACCAGAATTTTCTGCTCCATACCAGGGAACCCATTGGTGGTACGTATAGCGGTCCTGTGGCAGCAGTAAGTTGATTAAGTACAAATACGACTGTAGACTCTCAAACAGAGTCTATAAATAAAATCTAATTTGTACATTTTCAGGCTTGATAAAGGCGCTAGGCGCCGAAAGCTTGCCTATAAGGCTAAAATATCTTTTGCAACCAATTTTTGCAATCGGTTTTGAGAAAGCCGTTTTGAGTCTTTTGGAATAAATTTTGGAAGTATCACATTGTACACATTCAGATAAATACAATAGTTATTTTTAATTAAGGATGGGATAGGAACTGCACTGCCGTTTTTCAGCCATCGCCTATTCCGTGTAACCGGACCCTGTCGAAAATTCTTCCACATACTAATTTTTTTTGCTAACTACGTTGATTGCCAACTTTGTGACTTTTGGTAAACTAGTTTGGCTCGATTGCATCGATGATCATCCCACGTGAAAGCTTTGTCATACCATAACTCTCTTTCCACCCCGATGGTACCGTGATCATGCCAATCTTGAGATCACAAAGTCTTTTTAAACTTGGAGCTAAGAGGGGCTGCTTCTTAGTTCTTTTTCGATGCATGATTTATTTGAAGCCTAAGTCGTTGTTTGAACGTGCTTCTTCGATTTATCATGGAAAGACTGTCTATAACAATGGTGGAGATAAGCTAATCCTTCGTTAACTCGAAACACGGCTTAGTTCAAGGAACTTGTTCGCGCTTGCTGGTTTTGTCGATCATTTTCATCTGAATAGCTCTTCTTCGTGCTATCCTACAGCCAGCCCCAGTCTCCGCAGCTGTGTTGAAGCTAGATATTCGTTAGCTCTGAGATGACTAGTCTCCTAACGCATATCTGAACTCGTAAGATATTTCAAAAGTGTGCTTGAACCATGTAAGTACCACTGTCCACAAAAGTGATTATGCATCAGACTTGCTTGATCCACGGAAGAAAAAGTGCTCTAGTTTGGCCTACTTGCGTGCCCTAATTAGACACACTTCGCGATTATGATGGGTAGATCTGCCTTCTTGGAACAATAGATCCTTGGGTGGTTAGTAAAGCCACACCTTTTTTGCGTCGCCACGGTGCGCTATCACGACGCTACACCTGCTCGACACCACTCTGACGCCATCCATTTTGCTCGTTTGACCATTTGACCATTAGGGTGGCGCCGGTGCGTTCGAGCAAGTGTAGCATCGTAATAGCCGCCGTGGTAACGCGGAAATGGTCCAGCCTGACTAGTTACCCAGGGATCTACTGTTCCAAGAAGCTAAATCGACCCATCTGATTATCGCGAAATGTTCAGATTCTATCATCTCTCCGTACACAGTTCATCGCTATCCGCGAGTAGCAATCACGAGCACGCTTTTAAGCAACCACGATTTTAGAGTTGTGCAGTTCTCTTCCATGTGTAAACATTGAATTGGAGGTTATGAAATTATTCTGAAGTTTGCCTATCCAAGGCAGTCCATAAATCTCCAAAATGAAATCGAGACTCTTCATCTTTGAAGCTATAGGCTACTACGAACCAGGGCTTTTGATACGACTTATTTTTCGTCCACCTACCTCATTGGGGCACTGGTTGGTGAAGACAATGGCTCGTAAGAGGTTCTGAGGAGAAGAAGCACCATCTAAATTTTTCTTTTTTTATCTTCAAACAATTGATTGGCAAGAGATCATGGACAGTGAACGTCGGTATTGTCACAAGCTTAAACAATCCAAGGGTAGTAAGGTAGAAATGAATAAAGGCGTGGATAGCACTGAAGACGGAGGACGTTCTTAATACTCGTTCCTTTTTCGTTTGTCTTTAACCTTTCGAATTTTCAATATCTCTTTGATATTTCACCGTTTCACGATTTCAGCATAATTTTTTTGTTCTTGCCGCTAAAAGGAACATGACGAAAATCGTAGCTTTGCTGTTTTTTTGTCATTCGGTATTGGCTGCAGCTGTGAGAGACGGGGAGATGGAACTACTGCTCATACAAGTGGTAAGAAGGAGAATCGCTCACTTTATTCAGGATCAGGCTTTCAGAGTGAATTATTTGACTTGTGAAGTAGTGTAAAACAATTGTATGAAAGCAGAAAGAACCCAAGGCTGTTTGAACATCCCTTGACGAACCTGTGCATTGAACTGAGATCGACCACAGAATAATCCATAAGCGCTATTGAAAACGAACTACGCGAAAATCAGATTAGAAGCTTGCTATTTTGGGGGCTAGTAGGTCCTCGGATAACTGCCTTTTGTTGCGAGACTGCACATTTGTTGCGGATGCACGCTGTACCCTCACGTGTTTGGCCTGCTTGAGCTTACCCAAACCACGCACACCCACCAAATCACACCTGATCTCAGACGAATGAATCCCAACGTTGCGCTCACGTGGTGAAAGAAATTTGTGATAAGAGAAGATAATTCGATGAAACAGCCATTCCGATGATGAAGGCAGCTTCCACATTGGATCGTTCTTCAAGATCAGGTGTGGTTTGGTTGGGTGGACGTGGCTTGGCTGTAATCAAACAGGCACCACACCGTGAGGGTGCACCGTGCAGCTGCAATAAAAGTGCAGTCTGAGCAGTCATTCAAGGACCTACTCGTCCCAAAAAAAGGCAAGCTACCGATTTGGTTATTGATCGCGTGATATGCCTTCAAACTTTACGGTGAACTATGAAGCTAATGTGCATGTGAGATTGGTATAGAAACCTTGAAGTGATTTCTGCATTTTGGCTGCTGCCTTTGTTAGTCAGGATATTATCATATATTAACCATGAAGTGGTTCAGTGACAAACCCTTGTTAAGCTGAAATTGAAATTCTCGTGAGTTGGCAATGAAAAAAATGATACCTGCGGTCCCTTACTGGAAATATTAGGTTGATTCATAATAAATCGGACAAATGGTAGTGATGATTTCTAGAGATCATAACTCAGTAACGAATTAACGAAAATGGACGCGCGAGGTACCGTTGGAATGAGTATGAAAAGCTCTTCAAAGTACCGCAAAATAATCACTCCAAAGTAAATTCATTCCGCCACAATGCCGCACGATTTCAAGCGGTCCAGAGACCACATCCGCAACGTCATACTATTTATATCGCTATCTGGCCAGAAACCCGCGGATATCGGCAGACGTCTGATAGAAGTTCACAAGGAGCATGCCCCCGGCAGAAGTACACTGTAGTTGTAGCATTCGAAGTTTGCGTTAAGCGACTATTCCATCGAAGACGAAAACCGCGGTTGGTGGAGCGTACACGGCGTAGAGTACTGGGAGCTGCTCGATGAAGGTACCACAGTATCCGCCGACGTCTACGTTCGTCAATTACGAGAATTGAAGGCCAATGTCCAAAGTTCGCTACGGCGGCGGTCACATGTCTACTTCCAGCACGACAACGTGTCTACTTCCACAGACCGCACTTCGCAAGATCGACCAAGGCCGAGCTGCTGTCGTACAGTTGGACCGTATTTATATACCCACCGTACTCCCCAGACCTGGCCCCTTCAGATTTCCACCTTTTCTCCCACAGCCAACGCCACCTGGACGGCCAAGACTTCAAAACTCGCAACGAGGTCAAGGCGGCACTCGGCAACTTCTTCGAGCTCCAGCCCCTGGCCTTCTGGAGCAAGGGCATCCATGATCTGCCTATACCGTGGCAGAAGGTCATCGATAAAGATGGAGTATATTTCAAGTGAATCCCTGTTGTCGTAAAAAAGTTGTACGACAATGATTAAAATTGGTCAATTTGTCCGATTTATTATGAATCAACCTAATAGTAGGACGCTTGAAGCATGAGCTGATTTTAGACTCCACGTACGGAAGTGTTAACTAGCGGTGACGTTATTGAGCTCTATTCTCACGACTCATATAGCTTATCGTAAAAGGATAAAGTTCAATAAAGGATAAAGTTTTTGGCGGTAATCAATCCCTTTCTGGGATGCGCCGCACATTCCAGTTCCATTCAGAATCGTGATGGCTGGTGAATGTGATGTGGCCTATACAATGACTTGCGGTGGCCAGCCGATGTACAAGTCAGTGCATTTATCCTCCCAGACGAATCTGATACCAATTTACCAACCCCGGAGGGATGGAAGGCTTGGTTGGCCTGGGCGGGCGTTGATAAGGGATTCGATACCCGCACCATGAAAGTGGTAAGTGTGCCATCTGTCACTACACCACCTCCACCCCATCGTAAAAGGATAAAAACGATAAAGTTTTGGCATTAATCCATCCTTCCTGTGTGGTACGCCGCGCGTAATAGTTCCATAGAGAATTGTGGTAGCAGGTGAATACGATTCGGCCCATGTAATGACTGGCAGGAGCTAGTCGATGTACACTTCAGTGCTTTTATCATCCCACACGAGTATGGTACCAGGTCACCTGTCCCAGGGGGATGAAATCCTTGGTTAGCTTGGGCGGGTGGATGCGGTGTTTATGAGAGTGGGCACGCGTCACTCTCACACCACCGCTCATTATTCATCTTTAAGGTAAAAACAACTAGCTGAGCATGTGCTGCTTTGAATGATGTCATTCGAACCACATATTCAGGTGCCTTCGCGAATAACAAGGTGGATGCTGGGCGCTTTCCCTGGGGCTTTCATGAGAACGCTGATGCAGTGGCTTTTCGTGTATGGACATAGAGGAACAACTATGTGCGCATGATTTAAAATCAAATTTTGGTTTGAAAACCTGCACGAGACCTTCCGCAGTTTCCCAAACACGATACATAGGGTGTGTACCCTTATGTCAGGATTTCGCACCGCAACATGTCGTAAGCGAAGCAATGCAGACCGTGCCATCTTGTTGGGTCGCGAAGCGATTACAAAGCAACTGCGTATCGCGTCCCGAACATTACTGTGCAATCGTTTTGAAAATCATGTATAACGACCCGCATAGCTCACACACACTGTGTCGCACGCCGCTCATCGTCGTGCAAAATCCTGACATAAGGGTATACACCCAACACGATATGGCATAAAAACAAGAAACACCAAATAACAAAAAAAACGAGAAAAAGCGGCTACCAGAAAATGCGTTGTCATCGTGAAAGTTCACCAACATACGAAGACTAAATGTGTTAATCTAATAACTGACCAGCTATCAATTCGTTTCCCTGCTTTCAGATATGGCGCCATGGAGATCGGTCTCCTACGAAAACCTTTCGTACCGACCCTTTCCAAGAGAGCTATTGGACATTCGGTGGCGGAGGGTTCGGTCAACTCTCACCTGTAAGGGAACGCCACTGCTTTTTTTCTTGAAAAATTTAAGATATTCAATATCGCTTGGAATCCATACAGCTCTTTCGGAGCTACCCTCATTTTGCAGCGATTTTATGTGATCTGACTTATCTGAAGCTAGGTCTCTGGATATTCATCACTCATAATAAAAGCTAATAAAAAGCTCAGTTTGTACCACCTAGAAAGGTTTGCAGAAAGAATCAGGTTCTTCAATATGACTGAGAGAACGTAATCCATGGGCAGCGGATCAAAGCCTCAAAGCGGACTAACTGACTGATCCATATTTAAATGGATCAGTCAGTTAGTCCGGGACATCACGCGATAATCAAAGTGGTCGCTTACCTTCCCAGGGCAAGTACATAGACCCTTGGATGGTTGTACAGATCGCATCTTCCTGCGGCGCCACGGCTCACCCTGGCCGCGCACGACCTGAACCGAGTTGAGCCCACCGAGCCGAATCACACCTGGCCTAAGACGAACAAATCCAACGTGGCTATTATGTGAAGATGGAAACTTGCGATAAGACAAGATAAGGCAGCGATTGCAATAGTGAAGGCAGCTTCAACAGGGAAGAACAGCGCGAAAACATCGAGCAAAAAACTCATTTCTTATCTCCAATACTCGCGAGGACTGAGGACAGGGAGCTTTCTTTTTGGTGGTTGTGAGGGGTCTTTATTCATTTTTCTTTACGGTTGAGTAAACCAGGGCCTCTACAAGTAACACGCGCTAAACATAGCTTTCAATATTTTTCGTGAGGTGTGCCTCCAATCAACCTTTCAATGTGCCTCAGTTCAGATTGGAATGAAGCAACATATGAAGCTTGGCGAGTTCATTCGCAAAACATACATCGACGACTTGAAGTTTCTTAGTCCCAGATATTCTTCGAAGGAGGTTTGTCATTTTTCTATGAGCAACCTCTTCCTCAATATTGTCAGTTTGAGCGATAGCAATAGAACCTCGATGATTGATGAGACAAGGATGAAAATAGAAATATTTCCTGCATCCTTCCCCTCCTCCATAAAGACCTGGGCAAAAATTACGCTTGAATGTGCTGATCGACCCCTTAGAGGTACAAAGCAATGATGCTTAAATGTGCAACTTTTTATGAGATACACTTCCTCTTACGATCGCATCCGCTGTTCTTTTAAAGAAGCGACGTTCTGATTTAGCAAAAATCTACCATATTTGTGCGATAGTACAGCTGTAACCACTTCAACATATACTTGCATATGCCAGCACTGAACTGTTATTTGTTTGTCAGAAAATTGGTTTAAAAGGTGCTCATATGCGATAAATGAGAGCGAGCTAATGGAGATAGTCAAAGAAGTGGAGCAGCATAAAACAAGGATAAGATGGCTGCACTAGTGTAGTTAAAAGCAGAGCGTCTTGTAAAGGGTCCAGCTTCTATTTCGTCATTTCTCTTCTCTCTGAAGAGCCTCAAAGGATAACGAAATACAGTGGTTCGTCTGAGACTGAGGCGAAACGAACCACTCTTCTTATGTAGAATATCCCATTCACAGATACTGATCTTCTTCTTCCTATTGACTCTAAACTCAAATCGGAAGACCTTCGATGGCATTTCTCTGCTGATGTCACATGAAATTTGCTGCTCTGCTGTTCCGTGTCTTTACTCGACATCACATTCCTTTCACCCACTGTGCAAAGTGCTTCGCAGCTAATGCTTTTCTAATGACCTACCTTTTTTGTATGTCATCAATTCTCTGAGAAAAAATTCTAAAGTCTCGAGTGACATCTTTTCATCAAATTTGTTTGTTGACACGAAGATCTGGCGCGTTTGCTTACATCCAGATTTTTTGGATCAGATGTAAATGAATGAACAACCATAAACTGTCCACAGAGGTATATCAAGAAATTGACGCCGCGATTCTTTTAGGAGCTATTTGCAGATATATGTCCGCTCAACCGACGTAAACAGAACTTTGATATCGGCCATGGCAAATATGCTTGGCATGTACGGTCAAAACAACAACGGCGCCATAGCTGACCTGGATTATCCATCGGATGAAGGCTGGCCAAGCCAATTTGTTCCAGTAGCCATTCACACCGTTACCGACGGCACTGACTATGTAGGCCTGACACTGCTGAGCTGTGTGTGAATTCTTCTTATAAAATAATTTTGAAGATTGGCGATCCTGAAGCCGACTGTGTTCGCAGAGACTTGTTATGGGATATGGCCAAAACTTCTCCTGAACTTCAGGCGTTTCAAAATCGATCCGATGTGAGTGATGTTTGAGAATCCGATATTGACTCATATGTATCAGAATGGACGAACAACTTAATCCAAAAAAATTTCGTAATAAGTATTTTAGGTTATTAATTTGCTTGCGAATTTGACTATACTATGTGGACAACCAATTGATATCGACAATTTGTACGTAGTACAGGACGCTCTCTTTATTGAAGTGAGTGGAATTTCAGGATTACTGCTCAACTATTTGAAAATTCATTTGATCAACGGAGAGCAATCGAGCACATGTAGAATTGATTTCAGCAAGTGCATGCGAACGATACTTTACGAAAGGTGAACAAGTGGTTCAACGACAACCTCTTTAACCAAATAACCGATTTAAATGATCAAGTAAAGCTATATTTGAACGGCTTCTTCAGTGGGTTTTATTAATGACGAAATTCCCTCGATATGTGAAAATCTAACGAACGAAAATTGCTGGAGACATTACACGAGATGCACACACTTCACCATATCGCATCACATGTGTATAACAAGGAACAAGGAAAGGTCAATAAACCAACCTGGCCATTCTCAATGAGGTGCACGTGCTGTATGCGTCTTGAGACTCTTAACTCAAATCTGGTCTTTGTGGAACGACATAACGAACAAAGCTGTGAAGGTTCTCCTGGAGCAACGATCGCACAGTAAATGCAGGCAGCGCATGATTCAGACCTTTTCGCGCATAACTGATGTTGTTCGTATGTTCAGGAGGTCTATTTTACCTGATCGAGATTTTGACCTGAATTCGGAAAAATCCTGGGTAATTGCATGCCAACACGTTCAGTAAAGGGGGAATTAATGGCCCTTGCCAAACAGTAAACTTCTCTCGGGTTAGGTGCTAAACGCATTCTTTGGATATGTTCCGGTTATCCCAGTGGCAGTTGGAGTTTTTTATGTGAAAAAGGAAAAAATACTTCGCACGCTATGACCATCTTACTTTACCCAGGGATCCTTCCAAATTTTGGTAAAAATCTCGATTATGCAAAAGATTTTTCTTCATAGGTAATTCAAGCTTCTAAACATGAAAAAAAACATAAATTATGCGTGAGAACGCCTGGCTCATGCGCTGCGGGTGTCCACACTTACTATGAGATCGTATTGCTCATTCAGAAAAATCAACGTGACCAGAGTCGTTCCATAAACTTGTACGGCAGATTTGAGTTCAGCTACTCGAGAAGCATTCAGTGATGTGCATGTGCATGTGCATCTTATTGAGAAAGGCGATGCTGACCCATTTACCTTTTCTGGTAAACAGATCCCAGTGAAGCTGGTTCTGGTCATTTGTTTATGAATTTGCGAATGGAAAAATCTCGCAGACACAAGCTTCAAAACGTCTTTTTACTACCCGATCAGTGTAATGAACCAGTGTAGAAGCAGGAGTGTAGCTCATGTTTTTTATCTGTTGCCGTTGTCAGAATCATTCTCGTACCGGTTTTCACTTTATTAATGTATTACAATTAAGAAGAAAGAAGTATAATGCAAGACACTTTCAGATGGAACTTTAATGATGAACAACCTTGATATTGGAAACGAACTGCAAAAGACACGTGGCGGATCTATGATTAACGACATCAATATGCACATGAATATTAAGCTAAAATGTCTTAACAAAACCAGCGCAGATTGCAAATGGATAAATGGCCTGAAATATCACGTTTACTCAGCGGTGAGGAAGTGTTATGAAGCCGATCATCTTTAAGACCCCATTCATACTCTGTGGTGTCAACGGTGGGGCGTAGCTGTGTTTCTCTGCCATTCCCCTGTGGCATCCTCCCTCGTTGCTTGCGGCATCTCTGCCACTCCGCCTCCCTGCCCTGAACACAGCCACGCCCTGCTGGCGCTGAGTATGCACGCGGCCTAGAAGCGTCGGAGAGAGATAGCAGTGGGAAGCCATTGAGTCAAGTAACTGTGACCCCTTCGAGTTGATAAGGTATGCCAGCTAAAAAGGGACGCGCAAACTATTGCAGAAAACTGATCAAGGGTCAATTTCGCATATTACTGTATGTAATTGACATGAAAAGGGCCATGTTAAAGGCGCAGCTCGAGCTCGCTGAATGGAGAAAACACAACTGAATGCCAGTGGTAGTCGAGCTCAGGGAGACGCCTCGCCGTGCCTTACTGCAACCGCTTGTCTGCAATGTGGCCGGGCCAAACCGCCTCTCAGAGCTCGATTAGTAGTGAGATTCAGCTGCTCCTCCTACTTTCAGTGAGCGTCTTTCAGTGAGCCTCCAACTAGATCCACTGTAATTAAATAGGACTGATCTACATTGAAAGAGGAGACCTGGAGAGACTTGTGCACTACGAGTATCAATAATTTCAGCATGATAGCACGATCTACGCCTTTTTTATCATATTGGGTATCGAGACCAAAGTTATCTCTTCGCTTGGATATCCAGCATATTCAGCCGCGACTTTTATTGAACTATGGAAAAATCACACCGACAACCAGCCCTATTTCAAGGTTAGGTGGTTTATGCAGACAGCATAGAAAGGTCATTTATTTTTATTTTGGCACACCTTGACATTTTTGAGCGATTGCAGATTTCTGTTAATTACACTCCTGCAAACTTCTGCTTGCATTTCTTATTGCACTTCTGTGTTGGCATTTTTATTATGCGGCTCTCGAATATTCGGTTTAAATTTTTCGAAAAGTCACCATCTCATGCTTCGATAATCCTTTTTTTAATGCTGAAACAGATCGGTTTCCAGCTCATGTATCACCAAAACGACGGGAATGTCACACTTTACCCAATTACGCATTTGATTGAACCTTGTGAAGGCAAAATCTACTGCACTTTGGACAAGTTTCAAGCGTTTGCCGACAGAACGAGACCAGATCAGCCAATGAGTGAGGTAAGATTTTATTTTTCATACAGCAATGGCTTAGGTTTGCGCATGAACGTCACTAGCACCTCTAACCTACAGCAGTAAGCGTTTCAGTGGTGCAGCGTTGATCCTCGTGCACCGAGCTCAACCACGGCACATTCTGGTACAGGTATCTAAAGTTATATATTTATTTTCGAGTGGGAATAGTTCTTAAAAAAATTCGGAAGATTCTACATGCTCTTGAGTACCGAAGATATACTTCTTGAGTGCCTCAGAAGTCAGGAGGTCAAATTGTTAGCTACCCAAATTCCTAACTTGTCTATAATAGCATCAAGGGAAAAATGCCATGAAAAAGGAGGCCATGAATGAATGAATGAATTGTTTATCAAGTATTAGATGCCATTTCGTGCATTTCATTATAAATGAAGTGCTCGAAATGGCATGTAAATTCATTCATTGTTACATTATGTTACATTCAAGTATTACATTATGTTACACATTCATTACAAGTGATACATGAAGACAAAACCAATCAAAAGTAGATGCAAATGAAGAAATTTTGGCTTCGTATATAGGTCATATAACTTTGCTGCAAACACATTCTGATATTTTCATGCAATATGCCTTTATTTCATCGGGGGAAGAGACTCGTCGAAACAAAATATCGTCGAACCTACAAATACAGTAACAAAGTGAAGGTAACATCTTTGAAAAGCAACGTGATTGGCCATTTCCTCGGACATTATTCCGTTCTTTTCATGTGCGTCATCGCTACCATTGTGCCGCTTTCTGGATCCTAAAACGAAGCTCATGATATAATTCGAAAGAAGGAATAACGTCAAATGAAATCCTTACTACCTCGAGACGCGTTAGAGCCGCACGTGCTTCGCTATTAAGCTTCCTCAAAATGTCGATCAAAGCACTCAGTTGTGGGAAATCAACACCCGTTGAAAAACCCGAATGTCTAAAACAGTTGATCTCAAAGTTCTCTCTTCATGAAACCTCGGCATGATGTTCACATTATCCGCGTGCTGCTTTGCGGAACGAGGTTTTCAGGTGGATCAACTTTATTGACGGCCTCACGTTTCGACTCGTTCGTCGCCTTCAGAGGCCGAAAACATAACGCGTATTGATAAAGATCTGGCCAGTAAGAGGAAGGGAACAATAATAACTCCACTTGGAAAGCACAGGCGTGAACACCATAGCGGAAATGTCTTTGACGTGAAGTGCGAAATTTTGTCACATGAGACCGATATTGCATCTAGGGAGGCATTATAAGCGTTTTGGATACGATTACAAGTATATTACTGCCGTTTGTACTGCTTTGTGGGTTGAAATCATGTCGCTGACAGCACCGTCACTTTGTCATCACCGCTGTATAGTAATTCCTAGTCGCACATTATGCTAACAGAAGTCGGTAGCGAGTCTACCACTCTCGGTGTATCGCGGAGTGAGTTCAACTTCTTTTTTCGTCTATTCGACGTCTCCATAGACTGAATGGGTAGGTCCAAATGCTGGGAGTTTTTGACACTTGATCGGGTGAGTCAAGTGCCAGCGAACTTCGAGCCACTTTTTAGGCCTCTGAAGATGACGAAAATACCTTTTTTCGGCAAAGCAGCACACACAAATTGCTAGAAACACTCTTTTAGTCAATTCCAACTTCTCTCCTGGTATAACTTCGGCATCAATATTGTATTAGAACGTCTTCTGTTGTGCCAACGAGGTTGTTAGGTGGAATATTTATTAATGACCTGAAGTTTCGACCAGATCGTCTTCCTCAAAGGCCTAAACGTGGTTCAAGACTAGGACTTTGTCCACTACACCGTCAAACGCCTCATCCCCCTAGAGGTTTTGACGGAGATCTAGGAAAACACCGGAGGAACCCCATACGTCAGAAGCAAACTCACCCAGTACACCACCGTGCGAGTGGAACGACGCCACTCCGAGTTAGTTGTAATTAGTGAATGAGGGATGCCATGTCGTCCTTATATATACATATATGTATAGTATAATTTGGGACATGCATATCTCCCATTTTTTAGATCAGTAGCTCGCAGTGTGGTGCAAATGGCAAGAGGTCATTCGTGACGGATAAGCACTCACTTCGGTTGTTCATACTTGGATTTCTTGCGGAAATCCAAAATGCCTCGATCACTTTTCTAGCAGGAATCTCAGTCTCATATGCCAAAATTCTGCACTTAACATCAAAATCGTCTCCGCCATGCTCCTCGATCATATGCTTTCCCAAAGGTGTCCTTACCTTACCACGTCTTTTGCCAGCAAGATGTTCTTGTATACGTATTGCTAGTGCTCTCCCAGTCTCCCCAATGTATGCTGCGTCACATGTCAGACATTCAATCAAATAGATGACCCCGATTTCGGCGCAATCCCCAATTTCACCATAGGACATGTGACACAGTTCTCTGATATGCATCGCTCGCATATATGTATAAGGACGACATGGCATCTCTCATTCACCAATTAAAACTAACTCGGAGTCGCGTTGTTCCACTCGCACGGTGGTGGACTGGCTACATTTGTTCCTGACGTACGGGGTTTCTCCGGTGTTTTCCAAGATCTCTGTCAAAATCGCTAGGGGGATGAGGCGTTTGACGGTGTAGTGGACAAAATCCTAGTCTTGAGCCACGTTTAGACCTTTGAGGAAGACGATCTGGTCGAAACGTCAGGCCACTGATAAATGTTCCTTGTAACAACCTCGTTGGCACAGTAGAAGAAGTTCTAATACTGTTTCAGTCACTTTTTTTCTCAGCCTTCTTAGTGACCAGATATCTCTGGGAATAGACCATTAGTCCACATGATCTCCTCTACACCCCATTTCTACCATGTTTCCTCAAACGCTGTCTCATCCCAGTGCAGAGCATTCACAACATTCACAACTAAGTCAAGTTTTCTTCTCCTTCTTCTAAGTTCAAATCCCCTACTAACGCCCGCCCAGGGCAACCATGCTTGCATCCCCCGAGGTAGATAAACTGGTCCACCAGACTCGTGTAGGAAGATAAAACCACCGGCTTGTTTATCGAGTGGGCCCCGCAAGTTATTGTGTAGGTCAAATAGCATTCACCTGCCACCACAATTCTCCGCATTGCAATAAAGGATTGATTGACGTTCAGAAAACCTATCCTTTATTTTATACAAGAATCCACTCAGTTCTTCTTGAAGCTTCTCCACAGAGCTCCCCAGAGTGGTGGACGAGGGGCGCCGTTCAGACGCTAGGGAGAAGAAGAGCAAGAGGCGACACTCACGTGTTCAGAGCGAGAAGCAATTTTACATCGAGCGCAAAACTTTAAACTGCGCTCGGGTCGCAGAGAGCTGTCTAAATGTTGTGGCGGCAAATGTGGCGAGATTCTGAACGAGCTGCTTTTGTTCCAGCTTCCGCTTTCTGTTTCGAAATGCAGGAAAAATTCTTGGTTTATTTCGTGTTTCTGTTCACGTACTCTATCTAGTAGAGTGATTTTGAAAGGAATTAAGATCAAGGTTTTCCCGTGGATCGTATTTCTTTGGAGGCAACGATAGAGGAAACGAACAGTGAAAAATGTAAAGAATGTAAAAGTCGAGGTGCTTCGTAATACGATGGTGAGGAAAAAACTTAAGGAAATGGCCAAAGACCCGCGAAATAGGACCCCCTTCTCACCTTTGATTTTTGACGCGGAAGACCTTTCCGTCAAGAGACGGGTAGTCCAAACGAGATTTTCATTGCATGTTGCCAAGTAAACTTAAGGGAATGTCTGAAAACACGACAGTATCTATTTTCTGGAGTGAGCTTCAAGCTAAAACTGTGAAAGCGCACAGCAATAGCTTCGGTCTTGCCGCATACCCTTAACCGTTCTCCTCGAAGCCAACAGGGATTACGTGGAAACGGGTCTGTCACCCAGAGGTTTCAGCTGTTCATCGTTACGCCGTCACTACTGCTCGAGGGCGCACTTTTCGATGGAGATTTCGCCTCAAATAAGCTTGGACCCCTAGTTCTCATGTGAATGACTTCTTCTGGAATTTTCCAGTAACCACATTATCCTTAATGCTGTCTTTGATCATGCATGAGAAGGATTTATAAGGCTGAATGTGGTCCTACCAGTTGCTTACTTCACAGAAAAAAAGCACTGGGCTCTTAGCCGTAAAAATGCATACTGATATTGGGCTTCATTCTTGTTGAACCAATCAATAACGAATAACAGTAAAATGTTCATGAAAAAGGGTAGCGACATACAATTCACGCACAGTGAAATTAGTACCAAAGCGCTATTCAAAAAATGTATAATACACAGACAATTCTAGATGATTGCGATATTTACTGCTATACGCGTATAAGCGTTTTGCTATAATCGGCTTAGAATGTTTCCATTGTGAGTATATGTTTATAATAAGGCACAAAAATGAAAATCATGTCCATTCTTATTTTACTTTTTGTACGTTCACTTCCTTCGCTACTGTTGTTATGTCAACATCAAACTATTTCAGTGCTCGTGATAATTCTGCTCACATGGATAAACTGTTGGTATCTTCCACTAATGCACTAAACCTGTGTCGTCGTAACCTTTCAATCAGAGTTCCGATGTATACCTCTAGTTGCGGTGTTCGTATAAAATTCATTAAAAGCACTATGCAAGAATCCGAAGCTGCTTCATCATCGGCAGTTTTGAATTTTCTTCACAGAAGATATCATTTAGTTTAGTCTATTTGATTAATTAATCAGTTTATCTATCTGCTTATGCGTACGATGATACGTCAACATAATGCACTAAGTCGTAACTTAAAATGAATGCTTTGTTAGATGGCTGAAAAGGGAGGTGTGACTGTTAGGACACAGTCAGAAAGGCTGCCAATACGGACTCAGAGGCATACAAGACTTTATTTATTTTCTCTCAGTTTGGAAATTCTATATATTTTCTCTCAGTTTGGAAATTCAACTTTTTTTAAAATTATTATGTCATGATAACATCATCCAGCATGAATGCAGCGGAATAGAATATAGAATTGTATGGAGGATATGATCTATAATACATGAAAAAGTTGTCTCAAAAACCTATGTCACAGGGCAGTAAGGCCACAAGCCACCACAGGTTCGAAGGCCGAGGTCAAAATCGGTGTTCCCCAGCCTATACCTGAGTAGGCAGTAGTGCTAATCTCTTGAACTGAAAGCTGTAAGTCAATAATTCTCTTGAAATTCATGGAATAAAAGAGCAGTGCGACCGGCAAAACTTTGTAGTCAAAAAGCAGAACAATGGAAATGTAACGAATCCAACAACTCAGGAAAAGAAATAAAAATGGAGAGTGGAGCAATCGACAAGTCGGAACCTCTACGAAAACCTGTAATTTTGATGTCTGCCGAGGCATTTAGGATCTTGTCTTGAGATATTCTAGACAAGCATCACAACCAATGCCAAACCAGTCGGCCACAATGCCGTTACACCACACACGAGGCCATAAGAGTTTACCCGCATTTCGAGAAAATGTAGTCGATAAGGAGCTTTTACCCTGGCGTTTACTCTGATTTCATTTGTTTTATTGCATGAAAAATTGAAGGTGGTCGCACTTTCATCGTTCCTTATTTATACATTAAGACTTATTCTAGAGGTTTTTTCCATAAGGATTTACGTGAATTATTGCACCCATACAAGGAAAGCAAGGGGCTCGTCAATGAATGAAAGAGAATGAGCAAAACCACCTTAAAAACCACAAAATAGAGGGGAAAATGTGCAGGGTAGCTCCACAGGAACCGGCCACAAAGAGGAATGGGTGCTTGCAGCATCACGGGGGGCGGAGGGTTCAGACTTTTTTATAGGATCCAAACACATTTGTCCTCCATCTTAGGAAGCGAAAGTACCACACGCCATACAGGAAAGAGCCTTCTGGTGAAATGTGCCTCAACAGAAAGAATGACCTACTGAATCAGATCAGAAAGCAATTAGAAAAGACGTTAGTGATGAAGTGGAGGCAAATGAAAATGACCAGACTTCACCTTACTTTACAAGATTCCATTGACGGGTTTCGCATGGGATGACGTGAGGTGAAGTCCACTATTTCAATGCCCACCGCGGAAGACCATATAAAAGTAAGACTGTCAGGGAATGAAGATTAGATAACAGTCGACATCAGTCTGATGGCTTAGCATGGAGAACTGTCACAAGTGGCAGTGACGCCACTCAGATATCAGTTCA
Organism: Trichostrongylus colubriformis; assembly: GCA_963978905.1. NCBI lineage: Eukaryota > Metazoa > Nematoda > Chromadorea > Rhabditida > Trichostrongylidae > Trichostrongylus > Trichostrongylus colubriformis. The sequence goes on along the minus strand of OZ022257.1, from coordinate 48,628,624 downwards.
CTTGCCCTCCACAGACAATTTTTTGTCCTCTCAATCCTTTTCTGTTTATGGCTTCATTATTATAGCACTTTTTGACCGCCTTTTCTTGCTTACTCCTAACAGCCGATCCGGTCTTCTAAACAACTATCTCTACATTTATCTAATTCTTGACAGAACCTTTCTACTTCAGAACCCAATTTTACGTTCCATTTACAGATGAACCTCATTTAGTAACAAAAGTTTTTTTGCAATTGGAATAAAGCTTCTGTTCTGCTTATAGCGTGGTGACACGGAAGGACTGAGGGCTACTGAAGGTTGCAGTGTGTGATAACAGAGATGCGATAAGCATATGTCAGATCAGAGGAGCCGTAACTGATTTTTACACTTTGTACACACTGGCTTCGAGAAACAATATGCAGAATCAGGAAGATCTTTTTCCATTAGGTTGTCCAGAAAACTCAGCGTTTTGAGTTTCCACTTTGAACGATCATAACTTGCTCACTACTCATCGGATCTGGTTGAAATAAGCACTTGAATCAGCACACCTTTGTCAGTGTGAAACCAGTTGACCAATCCCATCAAAGGAGAAATCGGGTGATCGAGAATTCACGAGATCCACGAAGGTCTTTTTTGCCTGGTGCTGATTGATAAAGTATTTTCCAGCAAGGAAGTTCTGAAAATGTTTGAAAGGTTGATAGTTGGTTGGGGAGAATATTGTGGGTGAGGTAGAACTTCAACCCCCAATCCGTTCATTTTATGGATGGTGATGTGAAACGTGTAAGCGGGCGTTGTGATGCAAAAGAATCGGACCCTTTTTATTGACAAGTGCTGGCTGCAGCTGATGCGAATTTCGATACATTTCGTCGATTTCTTCACAGTAGGATTCTGCTGGGATGGTTGGCCTGGCGACAAAAAGTTATGGTGGATCACACCAGTCGATGACCACCACACTGTTACCATAATCCTTTTTCGTGAGTATTCGGCTTTGGAAATTGCCTCGGTTATTCGTCGGATCCAACTATTGTCCGGAACGTCTCCTGTTATCATGATCGACTCACTTTTCATCACGGGTGACAATTCGGTCGAAAAACGGGTGGTTTTTGTTGCACAAGACACTGCAGAAGAAACTTCGAGACGTGCTGCCGATCACTCAAATTGTGGGGCACTCACTTACCGAATTTTTTCGGCTTCTCATACGTTTTAGACCATCCGCATCAGTGGATCTGCCAACCACTAGCTCCTCTGCAATCTCTCGAACTGTTTGGGATGGGTCTGCCTCCACAAACACCTTCAGATTCAGGTATAGCTTTAGGTCGATCGTACAAGGTTCATCTTCAAGGCCGAATTCTCCAGAGCGAAATTTGTTGAACCATTGCCGCACAATGCTTTCTCCAACACAATGGGGCACCAACACCTGGCTAATTTGTCGAGCTGTCTCGACTGCGGATTGACCCAATTTGTAGTTGTCCGAAGTTGCTCTTTTGACATGCTTCAAAAAGTCTTGGGCAAAGGGATTCGTCAAGCATGGTGAGACGGCAACTATAAAATCAGATAGCGCGAAAAGACCTCCGCAGGATGTACTAGTGGGAGGCAAAGGAGGACGAATTTATAATCAGCAATGAATATACAAAAATTAGTAACACAAAACACTGAGAACATTTCGGACAACCTAATGCGTACCACTATATTTACCATGCGAGTTCACGAAGTAGTAGGCCGCGAGATTAGCTAGGGAAGAAGGGAGTGTAGGAGAGAGGACAGATGAGGTACATTCTAGTTCCATGCAATAGTGAGTTCACCCCGACATCTGCTCACGAGTTCTAGAATTCTGGAAACTGTGGCCTGCATCAACTTGACATTGATGGGTGTTTTTCGGGGTTGATTTGCTATTTCATAGCCTAAAGCAATCGTCACGGAGTTCTTCTGTTATCCCCATATTTGAGGGATATTATGATATTATGAGGGATATTCGCTTAGCTAGAGATGCATGCAAAGTTACACGCGCATATACAAGGATCAAATTAAGATGGAGCTTCCCAAAGTGGGGAGCGACGGAGTGCGGCCCCGAGTGGGTTCGGACGCTACAGAGCTTGGGAGCAAAGAGGCGACACTTACATCGAGAGGGACGCATATTGAGAAGCAAATCAACATTGGTCGAGAAAATTTGAACTGCGCTCTGGGAGCTGATGAATCGCCATTCTTGCAGTTTTCTCTGCTTTGAAACAGGAAAATTCTTGGTGGTTTCCGTGTTTCTGTACTCGTACTGTATCGAGTAGGGCGATTTTAAGAGTAATTAGAATCATGGTTCTTCCTCCTTTAATCGTTCCTGGAATTTGATAGTAGGAAGGGCAAAAGCTAAACAGACTGGTAAGCTGTTCTGGACAACTGATTGATGATAAAAGGTCGAATGTGATAACAAGCTGTTCGAAGTGAGCCATAAATATCAGGTTGAACCATATTGAAAGGTTTTTCTGTAGGAACCTACATAAGACGCATCGTACCTTACTTTGCCTGGTGTCACTTTTGTGCAGTTTCAAATCATTTGATCCGACGAGGGACCAAAACAGTTTCCGGAAAATTAAACGGTATTAACTGTTCTCACAGGTGCAGTAGCCGTTTCTTATTGATGATTATGAAGCATGCGTGGTTTTGCGTAATCACTTCCTTACTGCGAGCCAAAGGTGAAGTGCGGTAGCGCACACTGGTAATTTTCAGACACAACGACATCCCTGGTGTATGTGCACCTTGCGTTAAAAGGTGCGCTGTAATCTTCAATCTTTCCAAGGTCCTCAAGCCTGCAGCCCGTGCTCACATTTCTCCAATAAAAGAGCATCCCAATTGGATAGTATCACTGTCACGTAACACAAGTCCGTGTCGTCGTGTAATATACTGAGTGTATGGTGAAGCACAAAACTTGTTAGCGATGGTAATCACTACGAGCGTAAGGTTAGGAAACTAAGAGCCTCTGCTGTCCTGATTACTGCAGACGTGCGTGATGGCTACGGGGGAGTCATTATAACGCTTAGGTGAAAGTCAACAGATTCAGAAGAAACTCGTGAGATTTACCAAAATAGCCTTCTCAAAAAGTGATCAAGGCGCCAAACTTTCGTAATGATAAAGTTCAGGGAGTCGAGATCCCTCTTAAAAAAGCTGTGCACACTTATTTGAGGACGGAACATTTAGTTTATTGGATTCGTCCTTTGCAGTGACGTCATTTATCCATCGTTTCTTATTGTCCATTGAGTTATCAAATCTGCAAAATGCTGTTCAGAAGCGAGCTAGGAAGGGTCGAAATTCGCGGCACAAACTCACCTTTCACTACCTCTAGAACAGGAGCACTACAACTGAGTCATGACGACCGTTGCTTCGAGGCCCTATTGATTCGCTTGGCTCTCATTTAGAAGTTCCATGAGAAGTGAAAATCTCCCCTTGATAAGGCTCCAAACCATACAATCATAAAAAATGGCGGTATTGCTACACTCGTAACGGTATACTAGCAAAGAGAATTATCAGGATACCTGCTGGCTGTTCACCTGCATCCGATTATTCTGCTCAATACGACAAGCAGAAAGGCCGTTTAATGGTGATGTCATTCGTCTTACTTGTTTCCAGTACGCATTAGACTATGAATCATGAAGGAGTTCCTTCTCATTTGCTTACCATCAAAAACCTGGCAAAACGCACAGTAACTGTGAGGCCGCTCTCACTTTGCGGTGCTCGCGGCAGGGTGCGACCACGTGTCTCTGCGTCTCCTCCTAAACCAGTTCCCCCTCGTTGCCTTTGCTTCTCCCCATACGAGTGTTTCACTGCATGTGAACGCAGCCACGCCGTGCCAGCGTTTAGTGTGAACGCAGCCTCATGAATTCGCGACCCACATTTTGGGGCGAGTATACTTCTCAAGACAACCCATGGAGAGCAAGTGAATAAGAATATGTGCAGTATGGCTCCATCTTTAGCACTTTTTGGGGATATAGTCAATACTGATCTCTCGTTGTTACTGAACTTTTCGTTAGAGTCTTCTCCTTTTATATTTCAGCTCTTTCACTCCTTTTATATTTCAGAACAAACATCTCACATTGAAAACATTATGCGATCCGTAACCGTATTTATGCTTCTTTGCAAGTGGACAGTGGTAGAAAACGTAACAGAGAGCGATATGGAGCTGCTACTTGTTCAAGTAGTAAGTTATGTATAAAGGCTTCATGAAAATTCAAAATTGTAGATTCAAAAAACATGGACTTTGAGCGAAATCTTTTTTTTGGGCAGGGAACTCTTACAGTTGCCCATGATGTAACACGTGGCATTGATAGGACATCCTCGGAAGTTCCCGGAAGAAGTTATATTAGCACAGGTTATGCGCCTTTAGCATATAGAAAAATCTAACTATAATCTAATCAAGGTAACTTCACTTCGGCGTAAACAACACTCGGCGACATCTATGGTATGATACCGCCCACGGTTTCTGATTAATCGAGACCTAGCGACTAATTAATCACTCGCAAATCGTCGCACAGTCATAACTCCATTTATAGTAGATGAAATGGAGAAAGGTAGACAGCATTATATTTGTTTCGGTGCGACTACACAACCATGTATAGGCTGTCGAATTTCAATGAGTGAGACACCAATTTTCCCTTAGAAGATTGCTGAAAATTTGTTCTCGGCTTTTTTGTTAGGGCTCCAACGCTTTAAGGCCGACAGTCTAACGTTCAATTGTTCTCGCTTACACACCGCACTCAAACTATTTTCCGTGCGTGCTCTTGGAATTGGAAGACTTTATTCTAGCAAAAACATTCTACGGCACTTTCAAAAGTTTTGAAGCTCATTTCGTCCAAAAAAATCAGACGGGAAACTGCAGAGGCGCCATCATTAAAGACTTAGCAGCACAATGTAGACATCTCAATTACGTATGGATGGCTACAGGAACATTTGCGGGAATTGACAGGAAATTCTCGAACTCGATAATCCTAGTTTTCCAGTTTTTTGCAACCTGACGAGAACCAAAAAAATCCCGACGACATGCTGTTGATGTCTGCAGACACCTACAGAATACGACCTATTATAAACTGTGTAGGTGGCCAGCGATCGGATATCTGGTACCTTGATGCTATCGTGAGCAAGTTACTTATCAAAGTCTCTTCCTACTTGATCAACACCAACCAGTTCCTACAACAATCGCACAACTCAACTTCTGGGCGGTTTATAATGGATCTTTGATGTGACATCCCTTTACGCCAGTGTCCAAAACAATCAGAGGACCAATCAATAAAGAATATCATAGCTCAGCTCCAAAAACTCGCGTGATTTGTTCAAAAAAAGGGTCGAGGCGATTTACCGCAATTTTTTCAACTGCTTCTGGAAAAGCCCTCAATAACATGGGGGTTCAAACCCAGCTGGGGTGGGATTCAAGATACTCCCCCGAGTCATATTTGAGAGATCTCAGCTTGTTTGTAGAAGCCCTATTACAGGCAGTGTGCCCAAGAATCGAATTACCTCAGGTAATAACAGGTAGTCAGGAAGCGGCAGCCTAAACGGTTTGGATACGGTTAATTAGATGTGTCGAAATGCCGTTATCAAGAGATCCTGGGTAAATCGGCCAATCCAGAGGCATTAACTACACAATGGCTTGTCTATAAATTGGGATGGTGCTCAGGAAGCGTAATGGACTGATGAGACACACTTCATCCCTTCTAAGAGCCTCAGTGTCAGCACCATTTCTTTGCTACAGATATGGCGTCATGGGGATCGATCACCTACAAAAACGTTTCCTACAGATCCATTCCAGGAAAGGAACTGGACATTTGGTGGCGGAGGTTTTGGAGAACTTTCACCGGTATGTTTACTTGTCGAACACTTGATCGATAAAACATATATGTTCAATACGACATTATTGAGATATACATACGTAAAAGACGAAAACTACTAAGTGAAAGCGACATGAATTATAAGAACGGTAATGGTATAATGAATCACGAATGCGCGGTAAGCTCACCCTAGTAGATATGTTCATATCATGTTGGTTCCAGATCGAAAGTTGTCGGTCAAATATATGCCTGAAATTCTTTGAAGGATCTTTATATTCCCATGCGGATAGCTTGTGTTGTAACCCTTGTTTAATAACCGTGCAAGCAGCCTCCTTCGTGAAAGCTGTTTGTGGTGTAGTTTTTGCGACGAAGCCCTACTACAAGGAATATTTTTTGCAACCTATCAAAGATGGTGGATGTGCTAAGAGGCAGATTAGTTGATAGTGATGGAAATGTATAAATGTTGCTGCCTTGTACTACATAACATATTTGTTAATGGATCATGGAGTGCTAGTTCGATCCAGAATCTATGCTGAAAAATTTAACCGCTCATGTTTCTTCTCTTCCATCTCCTATGGTTGGCCGTCAACATTCTTTTCAGTCGCGAGATATACACAAATGTTGAGAGTGCTTCGACACCCCCTACCAATAACAGTTTTTACTAATTTCGCAGCTTTTCGATCTATTATGAGAACAAGTCTCTCTTCGTAGCTGAACGTCTTGCACCTAGGATCACTTTGCCATGGCCCTCACCAGCAATACCAGCTGTCACCAATATTTTTCAAAAAGTTTCAGATTGGAATGAAACAGCATATGAATCTTGGCAAGTTGATTCGGAAAACATATATCGACGACATCAACTTTCTCAGTCGGAGATATTCATCGAAAGAGGTTTCCTATATCTTTTTTTATTACAATTAGTTTGTCCACACCTATGGAAGTAGGGATGTCACTGAAATTTAGTCATGTCGCAATTACTGACCATTCCAATGTTTTGAACCACACTGCAAAATCAGAAAATGCGCAATGGTTTTACGCCGTATTATCAATCCTAGCAATCTGTCAACATTGCATTATTCCTATAATTATCAGCAAGAATAGTAGCGCATCTTGGGTATCTGTATATATCTATTACCACTTATTTATAGCAGTAGCATAAGAAATCTAAATAAACGCTGTATACCGTGAAATAAACGGAGTGATCAAGGTCTACAAGACCTATAAGATCGACCAGTCCCGTTGAATTGAAGAAAAGGTCCAGTGCATGACGAAACTGGAGATATGGAGTGCGTAGTGGGGTGGGACAGTAGAAGCGAGCTGCACGCCGCACTATGCGTTGTCAAATCTTGCTTTAGGCCGCATTCTCACTTTACGCTTGCAGTGCGTGGCTCTGTTCACAGGCAGCTAGGTAGAGTGGTACGGGGAAGTGCAGAGACGACGTAGGCAACAGGACAAGGTGGTAAGGGCGGAGGGGCAGAGACACGCAGTCACAACCTGCCGCTGGCACGGCAAAGTATGAACGCGGCCTTAGCGATGCACTGGTTGTTACAATACATATCAGTAATAGCTCGTTAACAGTGCACATCGTAAGATTTATAAAAAAAACTCGGATAGATTCAAGCGGTCGCTCGCATCGCCACGGTCCACAAGTTTTCAGCCGATCCTAGCTACTACAAGGTGCACATAGTTACGTCACGGTTTCGCATCGCAAATTATGGCATGCGGGGCGATGAATGGGGGTTGGGGCTCCATGTGTAGCTGGGTCCCGATGCGATGACTGTGCCGCTCCTAATGTAGACGTGACACGTAATCGCCTCAAGACAACATAAAGGGTCCCTAGCTTGCACCGATTGCGCTGCATGGCACACCCTGCCCTAACCATACACGTCCTGCCTCGACCCATCAAATTTTAGTGGAAACGAAAGGATGATCCGTGCAAAGACTTGCTTCAGATAGGATCTTTTTCATGAGCACTTTACAAGATTTTTCGAGCGACGTCTATTCGGAGCTTTTTGGTACAAAAGTCAAAATAATCGGATGGACTCACAATGACTGAACAAGTTCCGTTACAGCACGCTACACAGCATTTCAGAGCATCCGAAATATATCCTGCTACCAAGTTATCAGAGTATCACTCTAGAATTCCTTGTATTGTCGTTATTGAAATATTCGGCCAACTTGCAGATTTATGTTCGCTCCACAGACCTAAATCGTACCATCATATCAGCTATGGCAAACATCCTCGGTATGTATGGCCCGGAAAATAACCTCGCTGTACCTGATATTGACTACCCCGACGATGACGGATGGCCGGCCGGATTTGTTCCAGTAGCCGTTCATACTGTTCAGTACGCTACGGACTATGTACGTTCTAAAGTCACAGCTCTCGTTTAATCTGAATGCGTAAACTTTTCAGGTTCTGAATCCAGACACTAATTGCTCTCGTCACATGCACTTATGGAAGATGGCAAAAGGTTCCTCAGAAGTGCAAACGTTTATCAATCGACCCGATGTAAGCACAGTCTGGAAGCATATGGCTTCAAGAACATTTGAAGAATTTGATGTTATGGCCAGGCCTGAATAAGTGACTAGTAAGGTCAAACGCACACTTGAAAGTCAACTCCAAGTGTACGATGAATGCATGGTGTGCTGCCAAAATAGGACTCTCCATATAGACGGATAATCTCACAGGTTTCGAATAACTTCAGTACGTTAACCACATCTCACAAAGTGAGAATGAGCGTTGTACCACCCAGCCGTTGATTGCGCCTCCCTTCCACCTATCGACAATTTTTGATCAGCAGCGAATCCTTATCAAGGATAAAATTAGGGGTAGTGTGAGTAATGAGAATACTGAAGCGAGTTATCCAAATAAAAGCTACGCGTTCAGGAAGACTATATGTAACAAAACATACAACGAAAAGAAGCGTCGTCGAGCTTCACAAGAATTGCTTTCTTTAGCGGCTGACACTTGTATTAAAGGCACCCTTCCATTTTCACTTTGGTACTACTAGTAAGCACCTGGATTTTCGTATTTGATAATGCCTTGATACTCGGTTCTAACTACCCCTACCATGCCTTTGAGAGTGTAATTACTCCAACGCTAACCTTTTTCCTTTCACCTAGGAATTCAAATATAGCTGTTTTCCCCAGCCTGAAAGATTCTTCAGGTTGCTGATCTATTTGCAAACCTGACTACTTACTGCGGATGGCCAGTGGATATTGATAACCTATGGATAATAAGGGACGCATTACTCGTTGAAGTAAGACATTTTCACAGCGTATGAAACTTGAAAGTACTTCCATGATGATTCTGTGTTTTATCGCACTGTGGACATGGAATCAATTTAGGCCTTTAACTTTTCACCTGTTGGATTGCCGAAGCAATCCAACAGTTAAGAGGATATGAGTCCCTCATACAGAATCGGTTTAATCCATCCACGTGTCGCCCCACCAAGATCGTGGAATGTGCTTTATATTGATAAAACCTGTATTCATGCTTTCTTATGTTCCATTTCAGCAAATACATGCAAACGATACATTAAGAGCTGTTAATTCATGGTTCGACGATGAAATTTTCGAAAAGATGACTGCCATTAATGATCAGGTGCTAATCTTTCAAAATGGCATATTTAGTGAGTTGAATTGTGAACTACGACGGAGTCATAGATCTTCAATTTCAGTCATAGATCTTCAATTTCAGTCTATTTAAAGAGGTTCTTGTTTAAGTGGGAAAGTCAGCTGAAATAGTCACTAAGGCATCAATTGCTCATATATAGCGGATATGGCACCGGGTTAAACCTTTATGGAGGTAAAGGAGAAGCAAAACAGTTATATATTGAGTACACGAGAATCATGCCTACCGCTTTTCAAACACAACGCAAAGGATTAGGAAAATAAAAATAAAAGCAAAAGCAAGAGCAAAAATAAAAATGGAATTGTACATGAAAGTTGAATTCTGAGGGACTGGTTCAGTGCACTCAAACTCCGAGGAGCGGAACATCTTGAGGACAAATCGACGGACAACTCAACGGACTAAGTCGCTAGTGACTTAGCAGTCTATGAGCCAGATCGAGAGTGCGGCTCACTTCGAAAGCCAAAATGTCACGTCATGCTCGATCCTATGCAGAACTTCAGGTACTTCAGGTGAATGCGACCCAACTATGCTCCTGGTTTATCTGCATGATGTGAGCGACTCCTGACCTTTCCATTCCACTTGTTTGGCGATACTCACCCATATTCGAGGACCCTCTTCGTGTCACACAGCCAGCTAGACAGGCAAACAAACAATGTTGCAAACCCTACAGCTTTGGGCTTCAACACCTGGGACGAGCCATCCATGATACGCTGCACTTTCATCAAATTGGGCCCGAGATCCCGCCGCATTGTTGTACTGCTACAACGGCAGAAATCTAAGAGAAATCCAGCTCTGTTCTCCATACAGGAAACAGCTGCTCGTCACACCGAAACTTGACAAGCAGAAAGTGCATTGAGAGATGTATAGTGAGCTCACGGACAACATAGGTGAGCTCACCTTCTTTTTGATTCATGATGCCAGCTTTCCTGCGAAGGGATCGTTCGTATTCCAGTTCCTCACTGGTGTGGTCCCTTTGATGTAAGAATGCACGGATTCCTTGGTTAGTGAGTGTCTACCAGTTCGCATGTGTTCTAACAGCCTACCCCGCAAATCCTGATTTGCTGAACAAATTTTTATGATGCGAGGCCCAGCATTTTTGAGGTGATTTGACTCTCGGATGCTTGTGGAGAGAACTCTCCTCTGTTGGACGCTTGAAGGAGCTCCTTATCACCTGAGGAGACGATTACCTCATTGATTGCCTCCTTGTCCAAAAATCGGCTGGCAGCATCAGTCCACTTCCGACCCAACTCACGTAATTCTCGATGCTTTCCCATCAACGACATCGGCACCTGCTCTAAGCTTCACTAATGTTCTATAAAGAGCTGACCTGGGATTCTCCTTAAGATCTAATTCCTTGGCCGCTTTTCGTTCTAGATCATCGAGTTTTTTGAGAATTTAATTTTGTCTCTCTGCATATCGAGGAGAAGAACAAAAAGTTGACCAAACCTTTCAAAATATTCATCCCATCTATCGAACTTGGGCTGGAGCCATGATGGTGCCGCGTTAGGGGAGCTCTTTTCGAGAGGCATCCTCTCGAACCGTTAGAATTGAAGGGTAGACACCAGTCGAGATGAGTACGCGCGGGAATGTCTTTAAAAGGGCGACTCCAGCAAATATTAACTTAGAGTGTTCAGCTACCATTTTCCCTCAGCATTCTCATGTACATCCTCTCCAATATCTTGGGCTTTCAGTGCTTGCTGACTCCGTTCTTATTGCCCTATTACCCATTTACAATGGCGTTTTACCCTCTAATTTCATCCTTTATTAGCTTCAAACCGCGTATCAATTCTTTCATAACCATTAAAGTCAATACAAGCTAGCCTAACTCGGCACTCGGGGACCGAATTGAGCGTTACCGTTGAGCCAAACCCATGAATAAGGAATAACAGACTGCTACCGATTGCCGTATTTGGGAGCACACCCCGTCGGGCAACCACGTGACCCAGCAATCTGGAAACTTGATTTCTTTTTCAGCATTTATGCATTGTTCCGATTGCTTTCATAGATGCTACGTTTTCTCGAAAGTTAACCCTTTCGTCACTGCACTTGCTTCCTGACAGTTTCGCGAGTTTATCCACCACCTTATTTACGAGATCCCTAGTCAGTATAAAGCCGTCTTGCAGCGGCCGCCCTCGGAATTCCAGCGGAGGATCAAGGGTGCTACTGTTTTGACCGCTTTGTCCTTCACAGCGTAAGCTCCCAGCTATTTGGAAAATTGGTCTATCAATATCAGCACGTACTTGATGCAATTCGCACTCGTTCCCATTGCTAAGGCGTCCGCGCAGACACGCTCGATGTATGGGAACCTAGTCCGCTTGAGCAATGGGAACGAGTGCGGTATAGGCCTTGATAGGATGCACTTACAATACCTTCGCACCCACATGGCTACATTTTTGTTCAAGCTCTTCCAGAAACCTTTTTTCAACATAGGACCCATCTTTTTCGCTGAAAAATGTCTCGCTATGCAATCACCATGGGCTTCGTCGAAAACTATGCTACGTTTTGATCTTGGCACCATATAAGGTCAGAGGATCAGCACAGAATCTCGCAAGACCGTCGCTCAAGAATTTTATTTCCGCCTAAAAATGCTTTATACATATATAGGGAGATATAGCACTGGGTCAAACAGTTACGGATGTGGACCACAAGCGAAACAGCTATTCATTGGCTACACGAATAATAAGAGGCAACGCTTAATTAATACAACGCAGAGATGAAGGATCAATTAAAATTTATCAAGGGTTGTTTACAAAAATTACATTCGAGGGGCACCTTCAGCACTGTCGGACTCCGAGGAGAGAAACAGCTAAGGGACAGATGGAAGGCCAACTTCGTGACAGACTAGATGGCTCGTGACTTATAGAGGGGCTCTCCCGGCGCAATCTTTAGGCTAGATCGATAGCGCGGATAACTTCAAGAGACAAGATCAAAACGTATTACGTCATGTAAAATCGATACGACAATGGCATATGCAAAACAATGCGATTAGCTGTTACAAGTAAGGTGAAATAATGGCAAAAGCTTAGGTCTCGGAAGGGATTCGAGCCCGTACTCTATGTATATCTTTCGTACAAGCTAAGTGTCGAGTGTCGAAATGATGTTTGGGGATCACTGTTGCCCTAAAGACGAAAGCACTGTTCGTGTGATGTCAACTGCAGATTTGAAATAATGCGTTTGCTTTCTATCCTACACAAAAGCTTCAAATCAATTTGGATTTTCCAAACAGATAGTTTATTAAATTATAAAGCAAGGTCAGTCTTCAGATAAAACATTAATAATGAACAACCTCGACGTCGGAAACGAACTGCAGAAAATTCGTGGCGGACCTCTCTTTAACGATATCAATATGCACATGAATATCAAGCTGGAATGTTTAAATAAAACCAGTTCAGACTGCAAATGGATAAATGGTCTGAAGTACTATGTCTACTCAGCGGTGAGATTCTTACTGAATTGGGTCAACAATGAAGATACAGCACAGAAATTGGACCCATTCCATCGGGTCTGACTTTTTTTCCAAAAATTAGTGGTGGTTGTATCGGTTCTGTCAGCGTGATAAATTTCGTAAGTTCTGCACCACTGTAAATAATTATAGTCGGGGAAAGTGTCGCCAATCCGATCACTCATTGCTTTACCACGCTACTCTCTATGCGCCTCCAAGAATAAAAGAAAAATGAAAATATGTGGTGTATGACATAACTTTTAGAAATCGATTCAGTAAGATGTTCAGCATGACACTACACTTTATGCTTTCCTCGCCATATTGGGCATCCAAAGCAAAGTTATCGGCTCTTCCGGATATCCAGATTTCTCCGCTGCTGCGTTTATCGAGTTATGGATAAATAAGACCGAGAATAAACCTTATTTCAAAGTTAGTTCACTTGCCCGAGAAACTTTTTCATGGCTGAGATTACATATGTTCCGCTACATATTGCAAGCATTACTTGCTGCTTTGAAACAAGTTTTCCAGCTAAGGTACCATCAACGTGAGGGAAATGCCACACTTGATCCGGTAACACAATTTATTGATCTCTGTGAAGGACAATTGTATTGCGACTTAGATGTCTTCAGGAAATTCGCAGAAAGAGCGAGGCCCGATCGACCAATGAATGAGGTAATTAGGATCTTTATATCGTGCAGGCTTATTCTCTCAATCCGGTAGGAACTACATCCCAACAATGCATGCTTGATGCTTGGAACCCTTCAAAAACGCACCTGGTCTCCTAGCTCATATGACGCGTTCGCCTATCTTGCTTTTTTGTGCTACTGGACCCTGAATTAATGAAGTAGTGTGCTATCATGTACGTCAGCGAGGCCATAGTCTGCCTTCCCTAGGTGAAACGTCTAATTGTCATCGCTGAAAACGGGTGCCATATTTATTGACTGTATATGGCTAGATTATAGACGGAGGTGGTGTCATGACAGGTGGCGAGTACTTCCTTTCTCACGCGGAACAAATCCAGCATCAACGCCCGCACAGGCCAGCCAAGCCTTCCATCCCTCCGGTTATCATGAATTGATATCATATTCGTTTGGGAGGATAAAAGCACTGACTTGTACATCGGCTGGCCCCCGCAAATCATGAGCCATCTACCATCATGATTCTGAATAGAATCATGATGGTACTATGATGCGGGGCGCATCCCAAGAAGGGATTGACTGACACCAAACTGTATCCTTTTCTTTATGGTGGGAATGGACTGTTTATTCTAGCCAGTATGATACAGTCATGAGGCCTAGCATTATGTCTTATGGTTGTGTCGAAGTACTCATATCTAAGTGACTTCAAATGCGAAAGAAATTCGTGCGTATCATATTTTCAGTGGTGCAACGTCGATCCGCGCACTGAACTCTCCAACAGTAGTTCATCATGGACGCTCTTAATAGACATCACAACTTGGCTCCGACGGCTCAGATCGCATCTCTTCGCATAGGATAAGCACCGCTCAATTCATGACACTTTCGCCAACATTATGTATATTTACTCATTCCATTGTGATAAAGTCTGGTGACTAACATTGCGCGGAAATGTGAAAAGACAACTCCAAATCAACATGCTTCTTGAACACTCAGATGATGTGGAAGCTCCAAATGTATGGAAAAGTGGGGTTCAGTCAGCGCTAGATTTGATGAGAATAACTGACGAGTAAGAGCTTCAGCCTGCAATATCTTCGATTCTGAGACGGTCTGTGGGGAGTGTGCGCTGAGCTGCTCCGAGAAGTCGTGCAGAACCCAATTTCGGAGTTTGTAGTTTTGGCGGATTAGGCTACCTTGGGTTGTCAGGCACATCTGTATTAGGGAGAACGATATTTTCAGATATCCGCAAATACGGACGCTCTTTGCTCTCTGCTGTTTTAATTAAGACGCTTTGATGAAATGCAAAATTCGGGTAATTCGTCTTCATTTTCCGTTCACTAAAACCAGGGACAAACTGTCACATCCGATTCTTCACCTCATCTCCTGTAATGCGCACATCTGTAGTTCCCTCCGTTACGGATGGACAAACTAGAACCCCAAACTAGAAGGAATTCATCCAAAAAGTGCCCTTTTCGGTGTACTTCTGAACTGCCCAATTTTAAATAGCTTTAATAATTCGAAACCTTACTGAAATCTGAGGAAAGTCTATATGTTGAAAAAGTAATCCAACTAAGGAGCACAGTGTGTAAATTGATGAAAGTTGACGCGATATGAAATTTGGATTTATCTTGTAGAGGCGTTAGACCGGCCAGAACTTTTCTTACAACCTAATAGACGTAAATATTAGGTTGTTCCAAAAGCCTTGTAGTATTTTTTCGATCATCACTTTTTACTTTTTTTTTCGTCCAACAATTAACAATTAGGCAACAAAGTATTGACCATTGTTATCGGCAACCCTCTGCCACTTTATAGGAAAATCGTTGATTCTCTTCTCCCTAAACTCTGGGTTCTGAGAGTCGAAGAAGTCAGGATCGCCTTCGCAAGCAAGTAATAATCAACGAATTTTCTCTTGGTCAGGAAGGATTCGAGAGGATGGGTAAGGTGATAGCCAGAAGGGGCAATGTCTAGAGAGTATGGCGGGTGGGGCAGTACATCCCAGCCGAGCTCCTATAACTTGGCCTGGGAACTTTTCGCGAAATGGGAGCGGGCGTCGTCATGAAGAAGGGTGACCGCGGACATTTTCCGACATTTTTCTCGAACAGCGACGGCGAGCTGCTGGAGCTGGTGGGTGCATACGGCAGCGGTGACTGTCTCGCCTTGTACCAGCACCTCGCGGAAAAGCATTCCTTCCGCGTCCCAGAACCAGCACAGTCCCAAGCGTGGTTTGTCCTTCATGTCAATCTCGCCGTTGCTGAAGCTGATGAACCAGCGGCGCACGGTCACGTAGCTCACACATCCCTTGCCCAATGCAGCGCTGATGGAGTGACAACCTTCCGTCGTTTTGGTGCCCAAGACTGCTCATAATAGATGACACCACGAGTTGGGTGGGTATCGACAACGGGCATTTTAGCTCTCTCCACGGGATCTGGTGGGTCAATACAGGGTGGCTACAAAGTATGGTCCGGTGATTCTCCATTCGTAAAAAAATAAGGAGAGCACGATTTTCCGCGAAATTTTGATATTTGATAGGCAGCACGTAAAGGAACAAAATACAGGAGAATCACTCCGGAGGATTGCTTTTGACCAAAATGAAAACTCTTAACTTGTGGTTAAAGCTTCCATAGGGGACCGCAACTACATGGCATCGAAGTTATGCCGCTCCCGTTCTGTAAAGCACACTGTGAATCTGTGCGGTCTACAGAAGAAGAAATATACAGGAGCCGTCCACGAATTCTGCTCGCATGAGTTTTACTGGACCACAAAATGAGCAGTACCTGTATCATGTAGAGGCCGTAAAATTTTGTAGAGAGGGTCAATTCACAATTTGCGATTTTTGAGCGTATGTGCATCGCTGACATGTTTTAATCATAGCATGTTTGATAGAATTGGAAAAGGAACCTCTGATTTAAAAAGGTACTTTGATAATGGCGGACCATATATTGGGTTGGGGAATAAGTTCCCGCGGTTTTTTTCAACCCCGTTTTTCACATTGTCTCCTTCACCTTTCGGTAAAGCTTATATATGTTTTCGATAGAGCTTTTTGCTCTACAAAATGGTACTATCTATTTTTCGATTACTTTGACTACCTAATATTTATGAGGTTTGGAAACGAAGTAAGCTGAAGGCAAAAATTGGCACTCTCGACACCTCATCTTCCTAGTCTACCATCGAGATCGAAAAATGCATGTGTATATGTTTTCGATAGAGCTTTTTCAGCTCTGCAGAATGGTACTACTTTTTATTCAAATCGCTCAACTTTTTGCCTTTTTAAGACTCACAAATGCGGTACATTGTAAAAGCGTGCACCTTCGTTATCTCCCCTTCCTCGCCTACCGTCGAGATTGGAGAGGATGTGCATAAATGTATTCGATAGAGCTTTTTTTTTTGCTCTACAAGTTGATGCCACCCATCTTTTAAATCCCGTCATACTTTAGCATGTAAGGATAAGTTTCCACCTTTTCTTCAACTCGAAATTGCGCAATTAAATAATTTTTTGGCAAAGTGCTCTGTATTATTTGATAGAGCCCTTTTCGCTCTACCAGATAATGCCTATGGTTTTCGTTCAAATTGTTTTTTGCTATTTTTTAGATCATTTTAAAGGAGTGCCAAATCGACGAAATCGCGCATGATCGACACGAAAATGCGCGATTTCGTCGATTTGGCACTCCTTTAAAATGATCTAAAAAATAGGTATATGGGAAATTCGGACAAACAGTGAAAAATGTAGTAAATATGAAAGTTGGGCAGCTTAGTAATACGATGGGGTAGACAAAACGGAAGGAAATAGCCGAAGACCCGAGAAATAGTCCCGCCTTCCTACTGTTAATTATCGACGTGGACGACCTTTCCGTCGAGAGACAGGTAGTCCGGACTGTTGCCAAGTAAACACAGGGGAATGTCTGACAATACGGCAGCATCTATTTTTTGGAGTGAGCTTCAAGCTAAAACTGCAAAAGCGCGCCGCAATATTTTCGGTTCTGCCGCATATCCTTGGCTGCTCACCGTGGCCAACCAGAACTGTCATCCAAAGGTGTGTCCATGATTGCTATTTTTGAAGCGATCGTGCACGGAAAATGAGTTCCTCTGTTACCTATATATTTATGCTGTATTTGCCTAATAAGTGAGTACTCGAAGTTCCATGCTAAAATATGGCCCAGCCGAGTTACAGCTCTTCAAAATGGTGGCCGAGTGGGTGGCGCCTCGAATAAATGCCCGCGTTCTTGTTCGCCGATGTCCGAGACGCGTACAGCTCACCTAAATATTCTGTTATTATGACGTATATTTAGGTTTCTAACTGGTAGCAACCGATGTAGGCCTTGCGCTATGTAAACAGTCGATGACTTCTGTATGCCCACTAGAGCAAGTGTGAGTATTGTGTGTGTCGGACCGAGGTTCATATGAATGGGCGAAGCACATATCGAACGTTTTCGTGTAGACTTCAAAGGTGGCAGGGGACAACCTGGCCGATTGCTGAAAGTGAAGATAGAAGTGCTATGTAGATATAATAAAGAAAAAACCTAAGAATGAGAAAAATCCAAGGTGCGGTGTCCCTATCAATTCGACTTCATCGGACGTGCTTTTACGCCACTGACTATGAGTAGCAGACCTGCCATGTGAAACAGCGATGCATAGCGATCATGTATCACGCGCTAATGTGCTGTGGGCGCACTTCCACAAGGGGTCTCTCTCCATCGTAGACACTGCCAAATTACTAGAGCGTACTTGTGACCATGAACTGTACCACACACCGTCTCCTTCTTTCCTACTGTTCACATCTTCTCTGAACTCCAAAACTAATCCATTCCTCCTCCCGCCTTGGATTTTTTGAAGGTGCGCAAAATGCACTGCGCAGAGGCTGGCATGACATAATTTGTGGAATTTTGATTGCGATCATAATGCTCCTATTTATAAAATAAGAGAAGCGAGATAATAAAACGGTGTCATAATGATAGTGAAGGTATGCTAATAAAAAGCTCAGACAAACAGCGCATTCCATGAAATGCCTCCACCCATTAAGAGCTTTGAAAACTGTGAATAACAATAGCGCCAAAAAAAGGTGCCGTGCAAAATAATAAACCGAGGAGAAATTAATGATGGTACCGATGGAGAACAAAATCAAGAATCGGCAATCGCATAACAACAATGTTTTTAATTCTTGAAATATTGTGTAAGAAAAATGCACATTCCGAAAATCTTGAACTCAAAATTCGAAAACCAATGGGCACCGACTCAAAAGATAGCATTCGGTATCGAGATCTCGGATAAAGATCAAGTGTTATTTCAAAAGCAGTGGGTACCTACTTGAATGATAGCATCTGGTGACAAGGCCTCAGATAAAGTCAAGTGTTAGATTTTCTCGAAGCAAAGATATCCACGAAAGAATACACAAAATCTGCCCCTCAGCAAACTAGTAGTGACGTGCTGTATGAGCGCCGAGTTCTTGATGAATCCACAGCTTTTTTTGGTATATTACTTGGACACAACATATCCCACTGGCCGAGTTGCGGGATGGCAGACTGCCACCCCCACCTCTCATCCCCACATCAAAGACGACCCCCTATGGAGGAATCTGCCATCACCGGTGCACCCTGGTGGCCATGGCTTTTATTTGCATTTCATCGTAGTCGTTTGGCATATGCTGATTGATAGGATAAAAAAGGGGCTTCTTTCAGAGAAGGCGCTTAATATTTCCAACAATGCGGTAGATGTAGAATGCATGTGCGTGTACTCTTATCGAAATGGCATTGCTTTGTTCTTCATTACACTTTGGGCCGGAAAATAATAACAGACGACGGTAGGGGCCTTCGAGAAAACAGAGCTTTTAGCGATTGTTATCTTTATTGCCAGGTATAGCAGACGAAGGATCGAGATGACATCAACGTCTCCGTGGTAGCGACATACAATTGCCACTGCTCCTGCCCTGCTGCCTCCACAACACGTATACTTATGCTACGGTCGTGTAGTTTGCGGCAATAAGAGCCAAAAATGACTTGTTCGGAGCTGCTTCTTTGCACATACGTAGATCGGATCGTGATAGTACAGAAATAGTGCTACGAGCGCCTAGAAAAGGTATAGCTCATTTTTTTATTCCATCATGGTAACACCTTGGCTTTTTAGAGGCCACATCACATTCACTCCGTGGAGGTGATGTAGTGACAGGTGGCGCACACCCTACTCTCATGGTGCGGGGATCTATTTCCGCACTAACGCCCGTCCAGGCCAACCAAGCCTTTCATCCCTTGGGGGTCGGAAATTGGTATCAGACTCGTCTGGGAGGTTAAGAGCACTGAGTTCTACATTGGCTGGCCAACGCAAGTTTTTATGTAGGCCACATCACATGCACCAGCCATCACGATACTGAATGGAACTACAATGTGCGACGCATCCCAGGAAGGGGTTGATTAACGCTAAAAACTTTATCCTTTATCCTTTAATACGCTGGCAATCAGCGGAGTGATAGGTAAAGTCGTGAAGACTATCATTGATAAGTGGGCTCCAAGTCATCATGTTTTATGAGCACTATGCTCTTAAGGAAGCTGCTCAAGTGTTTCAAAAATAACGGTCAGTTAGCGATAGATATGGCGTGTATGGTGAATAAGGGAGAGCTTCAGACTGCGACTCATACAATTTTTGGAAGAAAATCTGTGAAATACGATATCACACGTGACCGTTACGTGAGGTCGCAGTACATAGTTTTTCGCCTTGACAGAGCCAGAGATACCTGGAACGGTCCGCAAACCTGTGCGGGAATGGCTCGAGCTTGCAGTCATCTCCCTAAAAGATGAACGTGGATTGCTCCGTGCTGCTTTCATAGAGTGCTTTGATCGCACAAACTTCAAGCGACTCGCTCTCAATTCACAGCTTCAAAAGACAAGGGTTAACGGTAAAACCTAATGGAATTTCAAGAGAAAAGTATAAGAAAGATCATTACCAAGAAATAAACATAATAATAGGTCAATTGGTTTGATTTGATTGTTGAAGGAATTTGGATTCAACGTAGTAGCGTTTAGAGCCGGAAATTTTTCACATCATCATAGAGGTTAATATAGTGATCTAAGAATCGTACAATCTATTCGCTGAGTCGAAATAATTTAATTTTAGTAATTTTAGTACATAATTTTAGTATGTACAGTTTCCAAGATAAGGACAGGAGAACTGCAAGCACCACGATCCAGCGTATGGTCGGAGATGGCTTTTGCTATGACAAGTGTGCGAAATAATCACTCAGTAAAAGTGTTGCTAATACATAATTTCGTCTTTATCGGACACCGTTGGTCACTGGAAACATTCGATTAACAGATGAAGCAGTTTATGACTGATAAATGCAGTCACTGCCAAAAGATCTGACAGTTTTTAATGCTGAACACTTTGATATTTCGTGCACCTAGCGAGAAACTTCAAAGGGAACACAAACTGATAACAACATGTTAACAAGAAACCCAGCTACTTATCAGTCATTATGTTTTTTTTGTAGTCAGATAACATTTTATTATCCGATTACCTACATCCCATTTTATGTATTAGTGCTTCGTTCCCATAGAGACAGTGTCATCAGTGTCACATTGTGCGACTTTATAGGTGGGTGCACTGTGAATTGATATCGCTTTCATCTGAAATAGGTTCCACTTCCGTGTCTGTAATTTTGCCAGCTGAAACACCTTTCGCCCTCATTGGGTGGTTCACAAACGCACTGGCGGAAGGCTCCAACGAAACAGGTGTTCATGTAAGCCTGAAGCTTCTGTATTGGTCAATCTATATAGTAGTGATTCTCCAAGATGTAAACAGTATGCTCAACTTGCACGAACACATTTTCCATTGGACTTTACCATCCCTGCACCGATGTTTTTGTGTATGCACCAATCAGGGCGAGAATTGTTCAAATAACATCCTTCCACCTACTTCGGACTAAATGAAGGGGAAGTTCCTATTGAAAATGTGCTTTCTCATTCCTTGAAGGCTTCCCACACCTGGGCAAACGGAACAAAACCATGTCACTCGATGTGTGCCGGAACCTTGCGTGCCTACTATCTCTCTCTCGTGTGTAGTTTGCACACGCAGGATATCTCCCACTGGACTCAGAAAACACACAGCTTCGGGACTGCGTCGAACGTACTGCAATATCAAAATTCATCAGCACCTTGGAATTAAATCTGGTAAAGGTTATGGGTTCAGACCTCGACCTCCTGGACATGATGAAGACAAAAGCTTTGCTTGCTAACTT
The DNA here is from genome assembly GCA_963978905.1 of Trichostrongylus colubriformis. NCBI lineage: Eukaryota > Metazoa > Nematoda > Chromadorea > Rhabditida > Trichostrongylidae > Trichostrongylus > Trichostrongylus colubriformis. The sequence continues at coordinate 48,606,906 of OZ022257.1, read as the reverse complement.
TTTTATGTGTACGATAGCGGCCGCGTCTACAGGTGGAGCAGGAGATATGGAACTACTTCTCGTACAGGCGGTGAGTATCTGCAACGCATGGCTCAATGTAATCATCATCAAAAATAGGTATTCTATTAACACTCTTATGGGTAACTTTATAATACTACGACACATCAAAAGATTGGAAATGTCTAATGCCATGGCTCTTCAGTCCATGAAGGAATTTTGGACAATTTCGGCTATATGCGTGCTAAAATTGTATAGCACGCGGTATCTCGATCTGCAATCTTTTGTATGGAAGGGCTGCCTGTGCTTGTGCATTTTCTGCATACGGTGTGAGTGACAGAGTGTAGGTAGTGCACCCGTATTCAGCGTTAGATGCAGAATATAGTGCACCGGTGTTTCGCATCACGAAGAACGATATCATATGTGCACTGAAAACATCTAAAATATTAGGTTGGTGCGTCACTAATGTCGTTTTCTATTCTTGCTTTTCTGTAGTGAAGATTGACCTTTTGTATATGTGAGAATGTGTGTCGGAATCCATACACGTTTAACTGATTGAAATGGTCCAGTACAGCTTCACCAGAAATTTTATGATTAGAGCATGAGGCTGAGCTATGAGAACACTCCTCCAAGCCTTGAAAGAAACCGTAACCTTGGTCTTCGATCACTTCAATGGAGGAGAAAATAGTTTGACTTGCTTATGTTCTACAAAATGCTTAATGGTCTCACGGGTCTTAATGCCAAAGCGTTTTATAATGCAAGACCATCCATTACCAGATGTGGGCAAATGAAATTGCTCAGGCCCACAGCCAAACTCATTAGTTGATTTTACTTTTTTCCTGACGTGCCAGCTCGCTATATTATACTTTAAGCTAGAAGAAGGCAATTCTTGCCACTCTCTACTCCTTCAAAAATGTCATTGATGAATACCTCGACCAATAATGGCCCCTCACTCTGACTGCTTCCTTCATTTCTTATGCTCTTATGCATTATTGACCTCTCCCGATTTTAGCCTTTCTCGCTTGCTTTGTCTACTTATGATTCGAAGTTTTGCTGGTATGTTTGCCGCTGTGGCCAATGATTTACAGTTTTCTATGTTCAATGTTATTTGCGCAATGTTGTGGCCCTTGCATGAGCTACCTCATGTAATAAATACTAAATATTCATGTTCGTCATATAATGCTCCATGCTTGGGGAAAGGATGGATGGCGGCAGAGTCATCTCGCGATCTCAACGAACTTTTCGGCGATGGAACAATCAGCAAAGACCAAGTTGAAAGAAGATGGACATCATTCGGTATTCCTTCCATCGAAATACCTGACGATACGCAGTATCTCTCTCCTGATGTTTCAAGCAGAAGCCGAGATTGGTCTACTGCGACGAGCTTCCTCAGTCAGAAATGATTTTTGTTCGTTTTTTTGCAGCAAATCGGGAAAAAATTCCAACTCAATCGACTTTGCTGCTGTCGGAGAGCACATGGGGAACCTATCCAGCCAGTTTCCACATTTTCCAAGCTTCTTGAGACTACGGACGATCGTTGAGTAATCGACATTGAAGTCTTCAGCCAGCATTCGCGTTGCTAGCTTTTATCATCTTCAATGACCGCTAGAAGAACCTATTTGTCGGGACTCGATGGCCGACCTCTTCTCTCATCATCTTCAAAGCTTGTGTCAGAACCTTGTATTTGAGGTTTGCAATCCTTTGAACCATCTTTCAACTCGCCCGATTCTCCTCGAGTAAAAGCACTGCAGGCAACCATTCCTGTGTCCATGTACAAAAATCGTAGAGCTAAGAAAGTTGCCTTTGAGAACATTTTGTGCACTCGTGGTCTAGGCGTTGTAAGAAGAAAACTCGAAGCACCAACTCCAGCTCAGGTTCTCGTGAGTGTAACTTTCCAAGAATCAATCAACAAGTGAAGCAGTGTTCACCCCAGACAATCTCACCAGCTAGCATTTTGATGCCAGACGTGACTTTCGAAGGACATTTTCTTTGGCTAAGAATCTGCTCGCGGGGGCTGTTTGACACGCAGAACGCTTGCTACAGGCACGCCAAGTGGTGTGATTCGTCAAATTTCCGTGGAGCAGGAGCCGGTGAAGTCGCTCCGCCAAAGCGCAACATTTCTACTAAAGCGGACAATCTTTTACGGACAAGTTTTGAGCAATTCGGTAACTAATCCTACATAGCAATTGGCACCTGTAGGAAGGGCGGTGGTAGTTCTTCTACAGGGTGGTCATGATATTCGTGTCCTACAGCTCAAATAACTTCCAAATTTTCGAAAATGATCACTTCAACCGTATCAGAACGTGAGGTGGTGGTATCGCTCTGGTTGTATGATGCCTGCTTTAGCAGGTTATTGCTTACGTCTTTCCCGCCTTTATCATTTATGAAAGCTAGATGAATTTCCTCTTCTTCCGCGGAGAATGTCACACTGACATACTGCAATCATTACGTAACTGCTATGTTCATTCTCGCATCATGTCCAGTTGATCAAAGTCAGACTAACTTCGGCCCATACGCCATATACATATTAGTATCAACGCCTCGGCGGCTGGTCGATTCCCTCCAGCAGAATATCGCACACACTTTCGATCGGAACGAGATTGGATCTCGGTTTCTAAACCACTCTGTTTAGCTTGACGTTTTCTCTTCAGAATGCTATTTCGGCAGCATAACAATATGATCCAATATCGTGATGGCAGTAGTATACGTTCGATGAAGATGAAATGCTTTAGTTGAAGTTTTCAGTCTTTCGTTCTCACTTCGCAGAAGAGAGAACGAAAGATTGAAAATTTTCGAAAGAAGTAAAGCACTACTTCGCAGAGAATGATTTTTGTTTCGTTTTTCCTTTAGCTTAGTGGCTACACGAGAAAACTGCGAAAGGTGGCTTTGCACAACCCTACTTCTTTTGAAAGAAATTCACATTCATGTTTTAAGCAGAGCTCTATCATCTGTGGATATGTCAATATCCTGTCCCCTCTCCTCTTTAGCGATTATGGTGAACAACCAGTTTTGACTCCGGAGTGTGGTGACGTTCCCCAGCGTGGAGGTGGTTCAGTGGATTTGGATAAAACCCACGCTTGGAGAAGGTCACCCTCTCTAAACGGGTGAAATTACCAACCTGTTGCCTTGATGTCGATACGTCGACGGTGATGAAGAACTATATAAAACAGTACTACAGGAATACCACGATGCGTTGACTTCTGGATCCTCTGCGATTCGGGAGTCGAATTCCAACAATAACAAATACGTGGGTCACTATTTATATTTCGGGAATAGCCAACACTGTTATCATGGGAGTAAATCTGATGGTTCCATCGTAAGTTCGCCTTTTTTAACTATATATCCCATCATTCAATTTGCCGCACGGTGCTAATTGTTTATTTTATAAATTTTTGGAAATTTGGTCGACACAAGCCTTTTTTGGTGCGTTTGTCAAATTGTGTGGGTTCCAACGGGAAAATATTTTTTGCAAATCCACGTGTTCAAGTAAAATTGTATGTTTGTTGGTGGAAATAATGTTTAGGGATGCCTCAATCTTAGGATGGGTGACATGGCGATCTTGCTTAATCATATTGCACACAGGATCGATGTTTTCGGAAACAACTGCTAATTTCGGACATCCTTCACGAATCTCGTCGGGCAGCGGACTACGACAACGATTGAATTCCCTAAACCAACGATACGCTGTGGTCTTTGATGGAGCTTCATTGCCTAATTTTTTAAATTTTTTTAAAATTTCAATTTCATTTCCTGAAAAAATTTTTCAGATGAATATAAGCGCCGTGCGGCAAATTGAATGGTGGGGTATGTAGGTAAAAACAGGCGAACTTTACGATGAAACCATCAGATTTACTCCCATGATAACAGTATTGCCTATTCCCGAAATATAAATAGTGACCTACGTATATGCGGTTAAATGGAGTAGTAGAATACCAAGATCCAAATAAATGCAAGCTTCTGTGGCTGATGAGTAACTACGAATATTAGAACAGAATACAGAGTCGGCACCTCGTCAAATTTGATTCACTTCTATAACAAAGATCCGTTACTCATCGGCACGGTCACTAATGGCGGTTCCGAGACGAATCGCGGGGTGAGTAGCACGACGGTCTCTGGACCAGGCGATTGGAAGTAGAAAAACCCAGAAAAAAACGTTGAAGAAAAAACCCCTTTTCGATGGCTGCGATTTCCCGCGCTCATTACCCCCGTCGAATAGTCAGTGAATGCGAGGGTTCGTCTCGGGACCGTCCTGTGTCGACGTCACTGCAGGGGGTCTCACCTGTCTGTGAGCGGCGACACACGGAGCATGTCTCAGTGTTGTCTCCTTGCAGCACCGGGAGTTTCTGCTATACGGCGGCTGAGATACCTGAGCTTCTTCTTATGAGCTCGACATGAGGCTTGGCATCGGTCGTGAATGCCATGGGGTTGTCCAACTCCATAATTTTAGAAGAAAATTCATTCCTGAATACATAATGCCAGCGCTACATCAACATGTAAGAAATCGCACTGTCCTCCGTTGCGCTGTTAATATTCCATCTTGCCTCCTGCAACCTCGCCCTTGGAAGTTCTTAAGTGGTGTCCATGGAGGAGTAAGCCTCGGAGAGATTTTCGCAATACTCTTTTAATAGCAGACACATGCGGCAAGTAGAAAAGCACAAATTCGGGATTTTTTTAGTTCGTTTTACAGCAGTAAATGTAAGGTAGTCTGCAACTCATGGACCAGCCAAAATATAGTTCATAATTTCCTCGAAAGACGATTACAATTACTGGCTCATGTGAGCTAACCGATTTTATCGAAAAGTCAACTCTATTCCTTTATTTCGCTTCAGATTTGGCGTCATGGAGATCGATCACCAACAAAAACCTTCCCGAAGGATCCCTTCCAGGAGCGCAATTGGACATTTGGTGGAGGCGGTTTCGGACAACTTTCACCGGTGAGATTGTTACGAAATGTTTGGTTTGAGCATAAGCGATTGATTCCCCTTATCATTTCAAGGATCCCTATTGGCACAAAGTTCTACCACATGAGGTGTAGTTGTTTGTGACTCCAAATATTAGCAGTATCGTTCCTGCTTGAGTATGAAAGGCGTCGTAGAGAAGGGAAAAGTTCGATTGCAAATATCCATAGAATAACCTTGGAAATTTGCATTTTTGATTTCACCAAGCCTTCTTTTGTAATTAGACGCGAGAAATGAGGATCAAGGGGTTCAAACATGTGTGCCCGTTAGAAGTCCTCAAACTCGCTAAGCAATAGCGAAAATTTTTTTCTCAAAGGCAGGAAGAGTACGCGAATGAATTAGGGAACAGACATGGTCACTTGCAAAACAGTAGAAGATCTTGGCTTCTATCACCCTTTCTGAAGCTGTGATCCCATGACCACGTGAGTGTAGTCGAAAACACTGTTCACATTCAGACCCTTTCTGAAGCTGTGATCCCATGACCACGTGAGTGTAGTCGAAAACACTGTCCACATTCAGGTTCAGATTAGGTATTGCTCAGAGTCGACCGCTACGAGGTTCATCTGCAAGGCTGAAATCTCTAGTTTTCAATCAGCAATGAATGTACGAAGAATAGTTACACAAAACGCTGAAAACTTTCCGGACAACTTCATATGAGAAGTTGATGTATGAGAAGTTTGGGATCTACTTCAGTGAGATAAGATGCAGGAAGCTGCAAATGGAAGGTTATCTTGTGATAAAATTACATACAAACCTGCTCTACCTCGTGGAGGTAGAAGTTTATGATTGCCCTAATTCCACAATTCCAAAGGTTTTCTTAGATTTTTTCCGTATTTTTTTCCGTACTTGTGTGTTGTTCAGCATGTCCGCTTCCACTGTATGTATGCCCTCCGTTATGTTGAGAGCGAGAGAGAGAGGCTCGAGCCGCGTTCGATTCACACAACTGAGCAGGCATACGACTCGAACAAAACTTCATCAACACACCAATCACAACTTTGAATTCAACGAAAACTCATTGATCTCAAAGGTTTGAAGTTTTCCAGCTCGGAATGAAGCAGCACATGGATCTCGGCAAGTTGATTAGAAAAACGTATGTCGACGATATGAAGTTTCTCAGCGCTAGATACTCATCTGAAGAGGTTTCCCTTTTATGTGTTACAACAGAATTCCACAGTATTTCATACCGATTATCTGACATCAGTAAACTAATCAGCGTTTGTTTCCGATGCTTTGCCATCTATTACCGTAGAGTAAGTGTAACACCTTGAGCTATCCATTCGTTGTTCATTTATTCCGCTAATATTCGCATTCCTTGATGCTCTTTTTCAAGCCCTGCACATTGACTATTTCCGCGTGCATAATGTTCCGTTGAATAGTGATCCTTCCCATAAAGACAGTGTTTGGGATAACGTGGGTGACAGGGAATCCCAAAAGGAGGCATTGACTGAAAAATTGCGGGTCTGAAAGGCCTATATATGGCGAATCCCCCGCAAATGGCACCCCCTTGAGCTATGGCGGAGGCAGCCTCATCAGGGAAAGTCGCCTTTGCCCAGGGCAGCCCGCCTCCAGGCGACGTGATTAGGGGTTGGTCACGGTGCGGTTGGTCAAGGAGATCGGCAGGATTGAATGTATCGAGCGCGCTTTCATCTAGATTTATAGGAACCAGGAGGGGTCAATAAAAAGAGGAAGATAGGAAGAAATGATTGTTTTGAAACGAACATTTTAGGCCGAATATGATAAGTGGGAGGGATACCCTGATTTAAAAGCGCGGCCTTACGGCCTGTTTTTGCATTCCCGCGCATTTCGTCTCACTGCAACATCACCATTCCGAGTTGCTCGCTGTAGAAGATGTCATCTGTTGTCTCGTGTGTGTATTTCGCTCATTCATAATGATCCAAAATAAGTGAGACAACAGACAGCAACAGTTAAGTAAAATAATTAATGGGAGAGTAGCGAAAGGGTATGAAAAAGGTGCTCGCGGTAAAAATAACCATTGACTCTTACTTGACGGCTTGGCAAGGTGTCATGTGTGCAAACCTAACGGAACTGCAGGCGTTACGTAAGCCTTACCGTAGGCCAAAATTGCCACCTCTCGATGTAATCAGTCTCGAGAACTTCTTGTTACCATGCGTTAATAGTTGCCTATTCAATATAGTAATTGCTCTGACGTGCTCAGTACCACTGAGATTTGCCTACAGTGCTTTTAGCACCTGACGAAAGATAGCATGCATGGGTATAAGTGTTATTGATAATTGTTCTAGCAGACAAGATTATGAGTTTCCGATGCGGCGCTTGATTACAATACCCTGTCGTCCGATTAAATGCAATCGCGCACATTGTGCGTCACAGTAAACTAAATATAACTACAGGGGGTGCCAATAAAAAAAGTAATTTTTCTCCTCCACTTTCAAACCTGTTTAATCGAACTTCTGCAAATTCTAACGAGATATTTCCATCCCGGCATTCAAGAGCACACCTCCTCCTATCAGTGAACTCCCTAACAGCCTCCTGCACGAGCAGGGTCGGGAGATTATTCCGAGTGAACATGATGTGTCACCTCAAAATCGGAGATTTTGTCGCCTTCGTTCAGAACATTGTTAATGTCAGTTCACTCTGGGTACCTAAGGGAATTCATACTGGATGGTATTCTTGAACATTCCGTTTTTTTCCGGGTTCCCAGCGCCCTAAGTTTCAAAAGCCAGAACGTATCGTTACCACTGAAACCTCTCGGATGTGGGTTTGAGGTATGAAAAATGATTTTTCGGATCATAGCAGCGTTGTTCGGGCAGCAAGGGCTCTGTGACTCCCATGAACCGAAGATCCAATCCTTCGGAAGCTTTCTACAAGAGACCTACCATGGAATCTGGCTCCACTGTGGTAAGCGGACCTTGATACCGTAGATGGTCTGAAGCTCGACTGCGCAGACTGAAGTCTCCGAATTTTAATGATGATCAATGTAGTGAGCCATAGCGTGTCCCTGCCTTTAGAGGAACATTTCAGGAATATTTTGCCCCAAAACTTTCATCTCTTTCGTTTTCCTATGTTTTGTATAAATGGCGGAAGTGAGCCGTGAGCAAAATTACTTCTCTTTTTGGCACCCCCTGTAGTGGATTTCCGCGTCGCTGTGCAGCGAATTGCTAGAGCTTTTTTTGTGAGGGGGGGGGAGGGTTCTGCTTTCACTGTGTTACACGTTTTGCTCGTTTTTGTTCTTTTCATGCTCCTTTTAATCAGCCACACTATCTCAAGAGGATACTGTACCTTACACCGTCACGAGTTCGAGATGTACTCACGCCATCATTCATATACTCAGTTTTCCTTCTTTGAATGAGTGTGTTCAGTCTGGTCAACAACGCATAATAATATTCTTCGTCTCGTCGGAGACTCCAATGAGTTTGCCGCTTAATGCGTGCTGATACTCTGTTATTTGTGCAAGCCTCGCACCCGCATTTGCCTTTTTTGTACAACAACGGTAGGTAGCAGAAAAGTAGCTATATTTACAGGTGGTCCTGAAGGTCCGATTATTTCTCAAAGATCACCGAATCCGTTGTTTCCCCTTATATTGAGTGAGAACGGATGAATAAAAGGATAGGAGAGCCCATAGCTTGAGGCTTTATCAAGAGATTTGCAATGATGCATGGCTTTTGTTGCGTCACGCTCCACAAGTTTTTTATTTCATTTTAAGAACCTCTGTTTATTACGAGTCAAGAAGTGATCGCTGATACTTTCTGGGCCCGAAAACCATTATTTTTATCTTTTACGCTTTGCATTGGCATGTGTATGTCTGAGATTACCTGGCACGAAAAGTGCATTGCTTTAACTTCATTTTACTTCGACCAATAAGAAAACTATCATTGCATCAAACACGAGTAGGCACAGCTTTCCTCTTTTATTGAGACGGTACTGAGACCTCTCTACTCTAGAAGCTAGAACTTGAGAACTTTTTGTGCGAAGGTACTTTTCTCCACATCATCTGTTTCCTTGAATTCTTCCCTCTCGAGCTGGAAAGGTGTCGAGGTGTCAGCCACATAGATATACATGAATCATAGAACCATTAATCTGCTTTTTCCCTTCTTTTCCGGCTAATACAAAATTCTACGGTTGAGCGTTTGCAGAGAGTAAAAGACCACTTTTATTTTCGTTGCTCAAAAAATTTCGAGAGTTTTGTCTTGGGTGCTTCTCTAGAAATGATTCCTGCTCCATCCTCGGCTGTATAGTAATCGAGAAAGTCCCTGCTGCCGACTCGTTCGGCGATGGAAAATGTGCACGGTATCGGTGAAAGGTACACTACTTTCCTTGAATATGTGGCTGATTAACGGCACGAAAAGAACAAAAACGAGCAAAACGTATAATACAGAGAAAGCAAAGCCACTGAAAAACAACAGTAGTTCGCAGCGCAGCGACGCGAAAATCGACTGGTTATATTTGGTGTACCGTAATGCAGAATGAGTGTGCGTGCGCGATTGCATTTAATCCAACGACAGGGTACTGTGATCAAGCGTCGCTTCGGAAATTTGTAATATTGTGTTCTAGCCGATCTTGCTCAGTTTTACTGAGTGCGGCATGAGTGACACATCCCTGGAGAATCTTGCTCCACATCTTCGTACAATTAACCAACAAAACGATGATTGTGCTTCACACATGCACTACACCGGGAAACATGCTATTTGGCTACTAAACAAACTTTGAACTGTAGATAGTGGGATGTTTGCTTATACGTATATCGTAGTGGTTTATGGAAAATAATTTGCAGATATACATCCGCTCGACAGATACAAATAGAACTATAATATCAGCAATTTCAAATCTTCTTGGAATGTACGGGCCGAATGACGGCAAAGCTATACCCGGCATCGACTACCCAGCCGTCGAGGGATGGCCACCTGGGTTGGTTCCGATAGCCATTCACACTGTTGACGACGACACTGACTATGTAAGTTGAGAAGAAAGGTAGCTACTTGACATGGTTAATTTGCTTACTGTTACACTGCATTTTTGAATGTTTTCTATAAATGTAATGAAGTACCTGAAAACACCAGCCTAGTTCCAAACATTTAAGGTACCACATTTGAGATTTAGTTCTCAGGTTGCAAATACTGATGCTTATTGTTATCGTCGAGAAGTGCTATGGGCTATGGCGAAGAACTCTTCAATGCTAAGGGCTTACCAGAATGTGGTGAGTGGAGTTTCAGGTTATGAAACTATTGCTAGAATGATCTGCGGAATCGTTTTCAGAATGCTGGTCTATTCGCTAACTTGACCAGATTAAGCGGCCAATTTGTGACTGTTGACAACTTTTGGGTGGTACGCGACGCCTTGCAGATCGAAGTAGGTATATATTCACTGCACTTGCCAACGGAAAGGAAAGTCACACTCACTATGACAACGAGTGACTTACTTCACTGGTCCCAGAGTAACCCCATAGGCTGTACCCTTTTCACGCCGCCGCTGTGCGATCGGAGCGCTACACACGCTAATCGTATCCGCCCAAATTTGTCTTGACAAGTAGGTGTAGCTCAAAGACACTGGAAGGGGGTAATTTTCGGCCTACGGTACAGTCGTAGTTCGGAAGAGTTCAATTGGCCGCCACTGCACAAACTCACCTATTTGACGACTTGACGTGGTGCCAAGAGGAGATGTTTTATTACAAAGTTGTTCCTTTCTTTCACCTTTTCTTTTGTTCTTTCTTGTATTGTTTCTGGATGTACTTACATGGATGTTAATGTAGTTAGGAAGGGGAACTCCACTGCACTAAAATTTACGTTGACCCGCGGCCTGTCTTCTACTGCGGACAACTCGGAAAGTCAGTGTGTTGAAGCAAATGGTATGCGAATACACACCACAGCGTCGCGCTCTGAATCAGGGTTTTCTCGCGGCTTATCGCTTCTAACCTGGATTTATTTGCATCTTCCTCTTGATTCGGACCCCTCCGGTTCCTCAAGTATTCCTTGAGAATAGAACTCACTTATGGCCAAAGGCTTGTGAGCGCCGTCAATTAGCTTATGAGCTCTGTAGAGAGGGCTACCGGCAAGCATGGTTTTCTCACCCGAACAGGTACAGGAATTGAAAATGTGAGGGAGTGAAAGATCCGTCGCATCCCAAATTTCGAAGTTTCCGACTGAGGTTAGTGGGTACAGCTCTCTATGAATGCGATAAAACACTTTTCAAAATTAGCGTTTGCATCGGTTTTGTAACTCAAAACTGACAAGAATATTCACTGAATACCTATTTAATTCCACATATCGAAATCCTACTTTTCCACGAAGTGATGTCAAAAGAGGTGCGTTGGGGTATCTCGTTATCCACTTTTCTTTTCAGTCTGATTACGTCTTCCTGCCAAGTAATTTATCACAAATTTGCACAATACGAGTAAATTGGGGTATTACAGCTCTCGCCGCTGTCAGATAGTTCGATCCACAGCCGTAGGCTGTACCTTTACCAAGGCGGGAGTGTTAATTACTGGAGCGTGCAAAGCTGAAGAAGCAAGCGGACTCCACCAAGCAGGGCCAGCCAGGGCCGCCCACCCCAGACGTAATTGTTGACAATGACGGTGACAACGGCTGCAACAACTTGGCAAATGAGGCCTACGATTTGTGTGATAATATGAAGGAAGAGATGCCAACGATAAAGGAGACGTTGAAATGAGGAAATAGGCGGTATCCCAAAGTTACTTGAGATACCCTACAGCGGAAACTGATTCAAAGGCTGTTTTCACGCGGTAAATTCGTCCAAGGCCAGATGTCGTGAGGCGTTATTTTTGCCATTTTCAAGATCTTCTTTTGAATTTTTCCTTGTCCTCGTAACCCTCAGCAGCTCTGATTTCATAATTCAGCGCTTTAATCCACTCAAGGTAATCCTGGAATGTGCCTTCAAGGCATACTATGTTCAACAGCAAGATGGTGTATTAGAAGTTCTTCTGTTGTGCCAACGAGGTTGTTAGGTGGAATATTTATTTACGGCCTGACGCTTCGACAGGATCGTCTTCCTCGAAGGCCTAAACGTGGCTCAAGACTAGGATTTTGCCCACTACACCGTCAAACGCTTCATCCCCCTAGCGGTTTTGACGGAGATCTAGGAAAACACCAGAGAAACTCCGTACGTCAGAAACAAACTCACCCAATCCACCACCGTACGAGATCAAGCAATATTTGCAATGTAACATCTTTAGGTGGTCGGGTGCGTATTACCGTCAAATCAGAGGTTTGGCAATGGGTCAACGCTTAGCTCCAGTACTCGCAATCTGCTTCATAAGCAAAATCGGCAGAAAATTCAGCAGAATCGAAGAACCAGTGCTGGAACGCTTACCATTGATGTACTGTAGATACATAGACGACTGCTTCATTATTACATCAACACAGTTCGAAATCGATGAGTGTTTTCGCTTAATGAACCAGCAGTCTCAGTACATCAAACTCACAAGAGAGGTCCCACGACCAGGTTGGCTCCCCTACCTGAACACGCAGGTGAAAGTGTCCGATGGCATGCTTAGTGTGAAGTGGTACAGAAAAGCTAGTTCCAAGAACATCTTGATTCACGCCACATCTGCTCATTCGTCTGCAGTGAAACATGCAGTTGTTAGGAACATGTTCAAGACGGCTGCAAATGTATGCACTGGCCCGGCAGAGCGACGAGAATCCATACGCCTAGCTTCTGACATAGCTGCTTCTGATGGCTACGTTGTACCAGGACATTGTGGTAGAATTCCTGCTGAGCACCGTAGTGTACCACGTGTGGATAAGGTCCCCCTGTGCATACCTTTCATCTCTGATAGAGGGGAAGGTGGTTATTGGTACGACCCCGCCTTTTTCGCAGCTAATTACTGTTGCCTCGCACATGAGGTGCGAGGTGACCCCAGTTAGCGGCGAGAAGTCGCGGATCATCTTGTCACCCTCATTGATCCATTAATTGAGTAAAGGTTCATTAATGGAAATACAGATTAACCGCTATTATTTATTTATTTATTTATTTATTTATTACGCCACCTTTGTGACATGCCATCTTAACTATACAAAACACCAAGAACGGAACAATTCAACTCAAGAATGGGAGCTAATAAATGTGAAGAAAGCTAAATAGGCCCGCACTATACCTATTAATTAATTTTAGACAGCATAGCCATAAAACATTTTCATATCGCCAGCACACCTGCATAACGAGGCATGTTAACAGATTTGATTAGGAACGACAATACAGAACAAAGTCCTACATTGTCCACGCAAATGCCATAGGAAATAGCATCATGTGTTAGGAGGCGGTCGAGAAGGTTGATTTGAATTATAAGTGGTCTACATAGGTCAAGTAGCTCAAACAAACTTCAAGTAGCTCAAACAAACTATTTACAGCTGCACAATATGTTGTGAGCGAAAAAGCGGTGAGTGCAGTGACTCCTGCACCTTGTAGGCTTCTAGCCCGCCTGCAGCCGTCCACGCCCTCGGGTATAGCGGACGTGGGCATACCAGCGCTCAACCAAGCCGACCGCGGTCCGCCCGATCGCACCGCGTCCTAACGGCCTGCAGAGCGTGAGAGTCAAGCTCTCACCCTCAACAGTCCAGCCTGGCATCCTAGCAGCATTCGCCCGGTGCCCTCTCCTCCCGGGGGGAAAGTGTATAAGCACCGACTGGCAGAGGCGGGTCACTACATGGAGTCACGACTGGGGGCGGAGCCGGGCGGGCGGTGCTATTATGCTGATTATTCAGGTGTATTTATTATCTATTAACGAAGAGTGACAACACAAAAATAACATAAATCTGAGATGAATACAGTGTGTCCCAAAAGTATAGGTCCACCCTATTTTTCATCCATATCTCCAGAATGGACCAGCGATTCCTTTCCAAATTTTTTTCTGTGGTACCTGATCACTGTAGCGATCAAACGCCTCAGTAAAATTGGAGACATAGAATCGCAAAATTTTATTTGCTTTTTTATTCAAAAATAGGGGTGTCCCAAAAGTATAGGTCCACTCAGTCTTTCCGCCTTGCTACCTTCGAGAGGTAAGTTGTGAAGTAAATGTGTTGACGCATCCCTCTGAGATTTACTCTACAGTGCCATGCCACGCGGTACGCACTTATCCGAGTACGAAAAAGGACAAATTCTGGCCTACAAGGATGTGGGACTCAGCAATCGCAAAATTTCTGGGAAGATGGGCCTATTTCACAACTTGATCGACAGCTTCTGTAGCACCAAGGACCTGTACGGAACGAAAAAGACAAAAGGAAGACTGCAGAAGCTTTCTGAGAGGCAGAAGCGTCGGATCCTCAGCGCTGCGTCCAATTCCAGAAAGGGTGTTTGTCTGCTGTGCAGGGAACTGACACCTACTGTATCGAAAAACACTGTGCACCGTCTGCTCAAGCCGTCTCCTCACTTCGAGCGAAGACGGCTCTCGTCCACGCCATACCTCACGAGGGCACACGAAGAGGCTCAAATCCATTTTGCCAAGTAAAATGTCAGCTGGACGCATCAATGGGATGAGGTAGCCTGCAGGGTTACATTATTGACGTAGTATAGTTCACGGCGTATCAGTAATAGCGTTGCCGGTATCTTTTCTGATGAGAAAATTCAAAATTGGATGAACCCGATGGCTTGGCAAGTCACTGGAAGGATTTGAGGGAGGAGCCGCGCCACTTCTCGAGGCGCGGATTTGCTGGTGGTAATTTTATGGTTTGGGCCGCCTTCTCTCGCTTTGGTAAAAGCAGGATACTATTCATCACGCATCGTATAGACTCCAGGGCTTATCAGGACGTTCTAGAAAGCAATTTACTACCATATAAACAGCGGTACATACATACATTAGGTGCCAGTTCCCAGCACAGCCGACAAACACCCTTTCTGGAATTGGACGCAGCGTCGAGGATCCGACGCTTCTCCCTCTCAGAAAGCTTCTGCGGCCTTCCACTTCTCTTTTTCGTTCCGTACAGGTCCTTGGTGCTACAGAAGCTGTCGATCAAGTTGTGGAATAGGCCCATCTTCTCAGAATTTTGCGATTGCTGAGTTCCACATCCTTGTAGGCCAGAATTTGTCTTTTTTCGTACTCGGATAAATGCGTACCACGTGGCATGGCACTGTAGAGTAAATCTCAGAAGGATGAGTCAACACATTTACCTCACAACTTACCTCTCGAAGGTAGCAAGGCGGAAAGACTGAGTGGACCTATACTTTTGGGACACCCCTATTTTTGAATAAAAAAGCAAATAAAATTTTGCGATTCTATGTCTCCAATTTTACTGAGGCGTTTGATCGCTACTGTGATCAGGTACCACAGATGAAAATTTGGAAAGGAATCGCTGGTCCATTCTGGAGATATGGATGAAAAATAGGGTGGACCTATACTTTTGGGACACACTGTATATGAGGCTAAGTGGCGGGTGTTTCGTTTGCAAGAAGAACATCCTCTTGCGATTAGCTAAATTGCTGTCATAGGTATTGCAGAAGAAAGGCTTATTCATCAATGGCCATCTTATTCCGTTTCAAAACGTGCCATATTTTTTGATGTAAATAAGCATTTAGAAGTTCCATCGGAAGTCAGAGTTTATTGCCATCACCAATACCATTCCGCTTCTCTTGGATAGAGTTTAAGATGACCATGTTTCGGAAAGTTTGTGAAATTGTGATTACCTCTTCAAGAAAATTGTCGTTTTTATATTGCTTGTCTGATTTGTTTTTCACTCATTTTATGGATCAATGTGGGTAACATGATGATCCGTGAGCTCTCGCAGCTAATTGGGGTCACCTCGCACCCCATGTGCGAGGCAAAAGTAATTAGGTGCGAAGAAGGCGTGGTCGTACCAATAACCAGCGACCCCCCCCCCTGATAGAGTTACTTCTGCGATTCGAAGGTGCCTCGTCCGAGCACAACTGGACGATGATGTTGTCATAGTTAGTATTCCTAATGGCAATATCAAAAGCCAGCTCGTGCGAAACAGGCTTTACGACAAGCGGTGCATATCAGAGAACTGTGTTACATGTCCGTATGGTAAAATTAGAGATTGCGCCAAAATCGGTGTCATCTATTTGATTGAATGTCTGACATGTAACGCAACGTACATTGGGGAGACTGGGAGAGCACTAGCAATACGTATACAAGAACATCTTGCTGGCAAAAGGCGTGGTAACGTAAGAACACCTTTGGGAAAGCATATGACCGAGGAGCATGGTGGAAACGATTTTGATGTTAAGTGCACAATTTTGGCATATGAGACTGAGATTTCTGCTAGAAAAGTGCTCGAGGCATTTTGGATTTCCGCAAAAAATCCAAGTATGAACAACCGAAATGAGTGCTTATCCGTCACAAATGACCTCTTGCCATTTGCACCACATTGCGAGCTACTGATCTAAAAAAAATAGGAGACATGCATGTCCCAAACAATACTATATATGTATAAGGACGACGTGGCATCTCTCATTCACTAATTACAACTAACACGGAGTGGCGTTGTTCCACTCGTACGGTGGTGGATTGGGTGAGTTTGTTTCTAACGTACGGAGTTTCTCTGGTGTTTTCCTAGATCTCCGTCAAAACCGCCAGGGGGATGAAGCGTTTGACGGTGTAGTGGACAAAATCCTAGTCTTGAGCCACGTTTAGGCCTTCGAGGAAGACGATCTTGTCGAAACCTGTCAGGCCGTAAATAAATATTCCACCTAACAACCTCGTTGGCACAACAGAAGAACTTCTAATACAATATCGATGCCGAGGTTATACGAAGAGAGAAGTTGGAACCTACCACGAAGCAAAATGGTGGTTTTGAATAATGTTTTGGATATTTCTGACTTCATCTGACCGACGAGTGCATAGTTCTCATATTTCTTCTTCAACCCCACTTATGTGCTCATGGAAATTGTGATTGAATCACACTCCACAATGGCCACAAGCTCGAATGTGCCATAGATATGAGTTCCAGTCAGCTTATTCCTGCAGGCGTGCAGCTACACAATAACGAAGCATTGGGCGCAGAGAAATCAATCGATAAAACACTTATTCTGAATCGCATTCAAAACGTTCGTTTTCAGCAAATCCATGCTAACGAAACTTTGAGGGTAGTAAATACGTGGTTCAACGACGATCTCTTCAAAAGAATGACCACCGTGCAATCTCAATTAGATGCATATAAGAACGGCGTTTTCAGTGAGTTTCAGTCACAGTGAAACTTTCCGAATGGATGAAGAGTTTTTCTTTATAAAAAGTAGGAAGTAGGATTAGAAAATTAGAGCCACCGTATTTTGCATTTCGGTAGAATTATATTTATGTGCTCTTGGGATTATTCTGAACCCGGAGTACACATAGGCACTCCCAATGACGTTCACCGTTATACTCATTGATCGCTTTCAAAGTTGGTATTTGACAATTATCAAAGAAATGGTTAGAATGAGATAAAGTAAACGGTTGCGTTTCAGATAAAACTATAATAATAAACGGTCTCGATATTGGCTCTGAAATACAAAAGTTACGAGGTGGATCGATATTCAACGAAATTATGATGCACATGAATATGAAAATGAAGTGCTTGAATGTGATCCACAAAGGTTGCAAATGGATGAATGGCCTCAAATATTACGCTTATTCGGCGGTAGGTCCAAACGTTGTTACCATGAGTAGAGAGAGGAGAGCATAGGACGTCACTTAATGTGTGGTTCGGTACCCATTACCTATATATACAGTAGAAGTCTGGTGTGTTTGTCTGTCCCTTCCGTCGCATAATGCACTCTTAGTTCAACTCTAACGTGGAGAGGTCGGGCAAGTTGGGAGTGGGTAGGAGTTGACCAAAGTGCACGAAGATCATAAGAACTAAGCCTGGTCCCACCCACCGTGGCCGGGTTTGCGCAGAAATGTTCATGGGGAGACGTAGAGGTCGAGCAAGTTAAGATTCCGTAGGGGCCAACATAAGTGAACGGAGAACATAAGAACCAAAACGAATTCCGCCCAACGTGGGCGGGCCTGCGCCGAAATCGATGGGTGCTCAGATTTAAGTCCTCGCTTGGATTCCAGAAAATCGTAAGGTGAGGAATGGGTCTGTTGAGGTCGGGCATGACCAAAGTGTACGAAGCACATAAGAAGCAAGTTAGGAATGGGTCTGGAGAGGTTGGGTAAGTTAGGATTCGGTAGGGGCCAACCAAAGTGTACGGAGCACCTAAGAACTAAGCCCGGCTTCGCCTACCTTTGGCAGGGCTTGCGACGAAAACGATGAGTGCTCAAATTTTAGTCCTCGGTTGGGTTCCAAAAATCGAGAAGGTCAGGAATGGGTCTGTTGAGGTCGCCCAAGTAAGGACTGGGTAAGGACTGACTCCATTACCTAACCTATAGATATGCGGAAGAAGACACTAAACACTACTCGTAGTATGGATGACTTTGGTATTTATAGGTGCCTTTTGAGCCACAGCTGCTGCGTTAATGGGCCGGTAAGGTGAGGAGGCATTATTTGGGGATACATGGAGGGTGCATATGCCGATCCTGCAGTGCGGCGTCAACCACTTTCAACCTGTCTGCACCACATGCACCGCTTCCACTCGTCCTCATTCCCATTACTAATTTCCGTTACCTATATACAGTAGCTCTCAAAAGTCTTCGGCCAAATGGTTTATCACTTGAGTTTTTCACCTGTAACTTTTTTGCGACTGGACCGATCTAACAGAAATTTCAGTTTGTTGTACTTGCAGACACTGCAAACTAAATATACTATTTTGGCGCTCAACGGTTTATGTAACGTGGCTGAATGCAATTTTTTTTTTTTTTTTGGAGTGCCATCCCTATGCCATCCCGCTGTGCAGTTGTCATCAGAAGTCGTGGTTCCTCTACAGAATATTGATGTTTTCTAAGGCTTGTTAGTTTTTTTTTGTAAAGGAAGCGGTTTTTCTTGACTAAGCCTTTTCCTTTTTTCCGGTTGTTCTGTAGTAAATTCTTGTAAAAAAAACCATGAAAAAAGTCAAGCGGCACTCAAGTAGAAGGAAATGTTGACTAGGCTCAGGCACCACATATTAAAATTTTGTCAAATTTGGTCAAGTAGAAGAAAAGTTGTGACAGAAAAGTGTTTGGCTGAAGACTTTTGAGCGCTACTGTATAAACCAGAAGTTTGGTGTGTTCGTGTGCGTGTGTCTCTGTTTGTTTGTTACATTATCCGCTCTTAACTGCAATGTGGAGAGGTCGGGCAAGTTAGGGGTGGGTAGCGGTTGATCAAAGTGCACGAAGCTCATATGAACTAAGCCTAGACCCGCCTACCGTGGATGGGGCTTACGCAAAAATGAACTGTGCTCAAATTTAACTTCACGCTTAGGTTCTGAAATCGGGTAAGTTAGTAATGGGCCTGGAGAGGTCGGGCAAGCTGAGTGCGTGAAGACCTATATATAAACAAGCTATATTGTGTAGGAGACCTTTATGTAAATCCATCCATCAACTATATATAAATCAGAAGTTTGGTGTGTTTGTGTGTGTGTCCGTTTGTTTGTCACATAATCCACTTTTGGCTCAGCTCCAACGTGGAGTGGTCGGGTAAGTTAGCAGTGGTAGGGGTTGACCAAAGTGGGTGAGGGCTACGGAGCGCACAAGAAGCAAGTTAGCAACGGGGCTGGACAGGTCGGGCAAGTCAGGCAATAGGGGCCAACAAATGTGTACGGAGCACATAAGTTCCAAGCCTAGCTCTGTTCATCATGGGCGGGGCTTGCGCCAATCGGGAAGGTCAGGAATGGGTCTGTTAAGGCCGCTCAGTAAGGACTGGGCAGGGACTGACCAGCTTTACGGAGCACACAAGAAGCATGTTAGAAACGGGCCTGAAGAGGTCGGGCAAGTCAGGCAATAGGGGCCAACAAATGTGTACGGAGCACATAAGTTCCAAGCCTAGCTCTGTTCATCGTGGGCGGGGCTTGCGCCAATCGGGAAAGTCAGGAATGGGTCTGTTGAGGTCGCTCAGTAAGGACTGGGCAGTAACTGACCAAAGTATAAAACCGGCGAAGCCACCGTGCGGAAGCGGCTAAGTAAGCTGCCCTCTTGGGCCGCCGCAAGCGGTTCTACGAGGATTGGCCGACGATAGGCGCCCAATCCAGGAGGAGTGTACTATTCTATAAACCGGACTCCCAGAAAACTTCATCGGATTAGTCCAACACTTGAAAACTTCATTTGATTAGTCCAACAGCAACAGATTAGCTGACATTTCGTTCTAAACGCATGATAACTGCAAAAGCCAAAATTCAAAAGTCAGCCGATGCTCCGATTTCTCAGTTGTCTCTGCTTGAGGTTAATCTATCTTATTATGGAATCTAGACAAATATTGATCTTTTATAGCATGACAGCACTATTTATGCGATTTTCGCTATCCTGGGTATCCAAGACAAAGTTATCCATCCAAACGGTTACCCGGTATACTCTGCTGCGGCATTCTTTGAATTATGGCGAAATCGTACCGACAATAAGCCGTACTTCAAGGTGGGTTGCAGCTCCTCAGTTACATGTTCCTGAATTTCTTGTGGCACTCCTCTGCACGTTACTTGCTGTGATGGTATTCCTTCCAGATGATGTACCACCAAAACGACGAGAATGTTACATTTTATCCTATAACTCAATTCATCGATCTCTGTGAAGGACGATTGTTCTGCAGTTTAAAAATTTTCAAGGCGTTCGCGAATAAAACAAAGCCAGATCTACCCATAGCTCAGGTACCACACTATTGCAGAATTGCAGAATTATCTAGTATGGAGCTTTTTTTGGTTCAACTGTAGTAGTAAGCCATAGCACAAGTTGAGTTGCACAACGGTTGAGTACTAACAGAAGTTCTAGTAATCGGTCGTTGAGTATTGATAGTGGTGATAGACGGAAAGAAGCAGTGAGCAGTGCCGACGATAGCTCTGAAAAGTACTGAATCGATTGTAGCAGAACAGGGAATGGCTGAGGAACTTACGGTGTTGCTGGGACGTGTGAGGGCAAAGAGCGATTAGCCGTGCCGACGATTGCTCTGGAAATTGCTGGATTGATGGTGATTACCAGAGTGGGAGTAAAGGAGGGATTTACACTATTGTTAAAAAGCGCTAATACTTATATACCGCTTAATGCTTGTATACCGCTAGCTTATGAGCTGAGGTTCCGCGCTCGTCGGATGCTTGAGAAATGGCAACATTTTCTGTAATGTTTACCGGATCAGCCTCAAGGTGAAAAATTTCTTCCTATTCTCAATCGAAACCGCATATAATATACATATCCAATATACGGTAAATGTGTTCCAACCATCTGTACGTGGTAGCGATTTCGCTACAACATCGTCACTACAGCAACTTTGACAACTATAACACGTAACGGTAACCATGACATTATCACCGCGATGACGGCAGTAGCTGTTTACAAAGAGCAGTTCCTTGTTCTTATTTCATTGAAAATAGCTTTGAAACACGCTAATGGAAGGCTGGAACGAAAAAAATCTGTACACGCTCAGCAATACCTCAGTTGGAAGCGAAGATTTTGACGCCATTCATTGAACCTTTTTCACCACCAAGTACACAGTATAAAGACAGATAAATCCGATCAACACATGAAGAACCATACTTCTGCAAAAAAAATCAATTCATGAAAGCGCTGATGTCATGGTGGAGAAGCGCGAGTGTCTTTCTGTACTTGTGAAAACGGTCATCCTTTCGTTTCAGTGGTGCAACGTCAATCCTCTTTCTCAAGCCTCAAGTGCTTCCTCGTGGGCTGTTATGGCTGTAGGTGCGCTTTGTTGATCATTTTCATTGAAAGGTTGGAAAACCTATTCTTCAAGAGTTGTGGATTTCTGTAATATGGCATATGTAAATTAATGCAAAGGCATTATCTATGCTTATGGTAGAAACGACCACAATTCAACATCACAATACCAGAAACCGCTGCTTGATAAAGGGATTGAAGATTTTGAAGACTCATCCTGTGAATGCTGTTGAGTTAGGATACAACATACGTTTTTCTTATTGGTTACGTGGGAGGTTATTCATTACACTCCACACGAATATCGCATTCACGTTCGAATGCGTTTGGGGCCAGGCTGACGTCAGCCTTTGCCATCTTTGTTTGAGGCCGCGTTCATACTTTGCGGTGCCGGTGGCAGGACATGGCTGCGTGTCTCTGCGTCTTCGCCTGTGCCATCCTGTCTCGTTGCTTGTGTCGCCTCTGCACCTACTGCACCTATCCCTGCCACCCTGCCCCCTGCCTCTGAAGCAGCTATGTCCTTTCGGCGCAAGGTATGAACGCGGCCTAACGTGGCGCTAAACTGTGACCCAAAAGCGGATGCTCGTGGTCAGTATATTGAACAACCTTTACGTGTAAGCTTCGAATGAGTTTGGTTTTTGAAGTAATGGCGTTGAACTACACCGTGAACAAAAATTAATTGAGTATCTCCAGTACGCATTCAAACCCATAAATTGCCTCCGAAACCAGAAAAAAGAGAAAATTACTTTCAAACAAAAATGTACCTTCGAAATAATGGACTCAATCGCATGAAAGAGTTTTTCCCAGTTAGTACCGGAATAGGCAACACTTGATGGAATCTGTTTTCAGCCTTGATCGAAGTATTCCGCTTATGGCCGATTAGCTGACGATCTCGTGAACATATGCGTTTGTACGAAGTGATAGAGTGGTTGTCACCATAAATAAATTTTTCAATTCACGTCGAATGCGTCGAATCGCGAAAGTGCTGTACCTGTGATTCATCATCACAGGGAATTGCTTTGAAAGGGGTTGACCA
Organism: Trichostrongylus colubriformis; assembly: GCA_963978905.1. Lineage (NCBI taxonomy): Eukaryota > Metazoa > Nematoda > Chromadorea > Rhabditida > Trichostrongylidae > Trichostrongylus > Trichostrongylus colubriformis. The sequence continues at coordinate 48,584,267 of OZ022257.1, read as the reverse complement.
CAGCCCGACGTTGATTGGTCCTTTTCCAATTTTTATACACAATCATGGGGGCATTTGAATGTGAGTCTACCTTTCATGACTAACTAGTATATAGCTTAGTTTTTATGTGATGTTCCCCATAGTATAGAATTATTTACGTCATAAGACCCACTACTTGTATAGATGTGGTGTTATCATCACCTTACAGTTTTTAATCCTCTGCTCCACCCACAGCCGTACACCGGGAATCGGGTACTCCTCGACAGCGGGTCGTATTTGACCGGACCGGAGGGAGGGGTTGTGCCTGCAGGGGTCAGCGAATGAAAAGCGAAGGATGTTTCACAGCGAACGCGTGAGGAGATATGAAATGGAATCTTTTTGCTTTATGTAATAATACATGGCTATAAAACAAATTGCAGTTACTGGTAATGAGAAGTCAGCAAGGATGGAGGAGGTGTCGTGTTCGATCCCCGTCGACAGGCGGCGGAGCGAGCGGTCTTACAAAAGCCGCTATTTTCTTCGACACGTGGGAGTACATTGCCCACAGCATTTTGGAACACGGAGTGGGAGAGCAGGATGATGGGCTCATGAGTTGCGTTTTTTGATATTAATAGGGGCTGACCTGTGTGTAAAAAATTCAATAAAAAATTAAATTTTGTTTCCTCTTCACCTTGTTATTAGGAACGTAGTCTATGAAAACATCCTCTACATAGTTGTTGGGGTATTTTTGAATACATGAGTGAGTAACTGGTACTGTGCGCTTTTTTGGGCTCGGACGGAAAACAGATGATGCGACAGACGGCTGGCATTGTGCTGTTGCAAAATCAAAGAAGCAGTCTTGAGTTTACAGTCACTTGGTTTGGTATTATTACAGTCAAGAGGTCCCACATAGAACTTTAAAAAGACAAAATAGACTAGTACACAATTTCAACAAGAAAAAAAAAACAAGAAAAAACAATGAACGGTTTTGTAAGTAGAGATCTTTACATAAGCAGTATCATGCACGTAAGCGAGTGAAAAAAAGCGCGCGGTCTTATGCGGTAGAAAAGTGTAACAGGCGCGGTCGTCAAGACAGTAGTGAAGCATAAAAGATGAAGCATTCGATGTAGTTCAATCACTTTTGAAATTGGCCTCTACGTCTGACTCATAGACCTCTTGTATATAGCGGGTGACCCATAATTCGTGCAATAAAATGTGCACTACGTAACCCAATTTCTTTCAGACTATTCAAAATTCACAAGGCTCGGTATATCAGACCCTAAACAATGTCTCTGCAATAAAACCACCAATTTTCATAGCTCATTGTTCCTACAGCAATTCAGGATGCAACTGAATTGCTTATATGTGTCTGAGCAGGACCGAAATTTCTCCAGTAAATATCGTTCTTTGTCAGAGGTTGAACAGCTCACAATTTACTCGACACTGAAGAAGGGAAAGTTAAAGACACATGGAAATTCTAGAGGTACAACAAAGTGAAGAATTACAGAGTACCACAGAGTACTACTATGCGGCCCTCAGCAGAAACTTACGGAAGGTTACTTGTCTAGCAATCGCAGAGAAGGAGATGAAAATAAAAAATATACTGTTGACTGTGCTAAGCGGAGGATTGAGTTAGCGCTCGAAGTTACGTCCACTTAGAGCAAAATTACTCAGTGAAAGCAGTGTTGAAATGTTCATCGATCACCCTATATATGTAGTCCAAGAAATCCAGTGGTTTATGTGTACGGTTCGCATTCAGCACGCTATGTATGGCAGGACATCCTTCCGAAGAATACGAAGAAGATCTGATTCAGCTACTACCATGGGACTGAAAGTGACGTCCGAACCATCGCTGAGATATAGTCCGAAAAGTTTACGTTACAAATCAGTGTATGCATTCTGGTGCATATTTAGGGCTGTTTTGTGAACAGCCGTTGCATTTGACCTCGGTGGTTAACCGGAAGGCTACGTATCTATGACTGAAATATCTTGGGCTCTGGAATATCGATGAAAAGAGACTTTTCTTCGGCGTAATAGGCACATACATACTTTACAAAGCAGCACAGAGTGGGGGAGGGGCGGCTGAATCTATGAGGCACATGTTTTGAGAAGATAAATAGTCACATAGTGGTATCCCCGAAGAGTCTACAGAAATAAGGCTCCGACGTTAATCCTAATGTGAACTGGGGCGAAATTGCTGAAATTGTCAAAGCTTGATGTCGAGTGGAAGCAAAAGGATTAGCATAAAATATAGTTGGCTCATCACGATTTTCACCATCATGGCTGTTGTGGTGCCAGGGTGTGTACCCTCTTATGTCAGGATTTCGCAGCGCAGCATGTCGCAAGCGAAACAATACGACGAGCTAAAGGCGCCATGTTGTTGGGTCTCGAAGCGATTACAAGTCAATGGCGCATCGCGTCCCTAGCATTAGCGTGTAATCATTCTGAGACCTAAATATCGCGAAGCGCATAGCTCGCACACACTGCGTCGCACGCTGCTCGTCGTCGTGCGGAATCCTAACATAAGGCTACACACCCGTGGTGCCATGAAAAAGGAAAACAATCGTTACACAAATTACGGTATATGTGTATGAACATCCATAGCAAGAGGAACAACTCTCTGACTTGCTTTTTTCCTTGATGAACGGATGCTAATAGTGCCGTGCATAACCTCATTCTACGGACAACATGACAAGGTCAACACTCCGATCATAAGCTCAAATAATAAGTTACTGCGCATAATTTTCAGTTCACTTTTTCCTCTCCCATTGAAATTCTGTGACATATTGTCAAGTCAAGTGATTGGAAAGCCTTGACTCTTCAACCCGACTTCATGCTAGGTCCATTGGGCCACGCTAAGAAGCGAATGATTTATATTAACGTGTTACTTCTATAAACATATTTCACACTAAAAAAGATTCTGTTGACTCTTCGTGTTGTTGACTCAGCTTCAATAGAGGGCAAAGGAAGAAAGGACTGCAGTCGACTTCCCGGAGTTGCCACGTTCGCTGTCAGATTCCCAACTTGCCTGCCATTGTGCTGCTTCCAAGGACAAGAGGAGCATTCAGTTCAGATGAAATCACTTTTTCATCTACTCTCCCCACATATTTGAGTAATCAGTTTCCTTGAACTATCGCACAGTGAGCTAACTTCAGCACCAGGCAATCATCTACCGTAGCTCTAAAAGGCGTGAACTCGGTGTTAGTAGTGACGCCCAATGAAGAAATTCCATGTCCTCTCATTTGGGGATTGCAGAATGAGCTATCTTCGTACTTGTACTTTTATGTTAGTGACACAGCCGCTTCCAGGATCAAGCGCTAACAAGAAAAGCAATAAAATGTATATTTCGTCTCTGATGTGTATCCTTTTTACTTTCACAAGCAACATGGACAGTCTGAACCGCAAATCTAGCACCTTACTACCTGGAAACCCTCACTTCTTGAGCAGTATTTAAGTGGTTTTCGCGGATTCTGTAGTAATCTATACACTATGTTCTCCAATTCCAGTGAAAGATTTTACAATACGTGTGATCACGATCAAGTGATTGAATGTATGGTGATAGTACGAGGCATTCGAATTCGAGCCAAAGGGCTCACTGGCTTTCCTTCTAGATACCCGAATAGTAACTGAATGAAATCGAACTCTAATTCATCCCCTTCGCAATGATTCTAAAAATTGAACCACCGTTTCGCACAATGTAAGAGTGGAGTAAGACCACGACGTGAGTATTGAAATTGCATGTTGTCATCGTGGTAAGTTCTGCGATTCATCGATGCATGTATTCAAAACGATGCAGGGTGCTATTGCTGGAGTGGGGGAGTGGGGAGACGTATTCACTGTGCTCGGCGTTTTTACCTGTTTTTGGCTAAACTCTAAAGAAAGAAAAGGTTCGCTCTTCGGCGAAGCATACTTAAAATGTTGTACGCTTCAGTGTGCACTTAAATGATTCTGGGATGGTATGAGATGAGAAACGACAACTTGAAAAATCACCAACTAGATTAGCACCCGATGCAATCCCAATGATTATGTTTAATCCTAAAGTGAATAATGACTTTCATTCTCATGAAATCAGCAACTTTTACCGTAAATTGACATTATAACATTATTCATAATAATACTTGTCTTTTCATAGTAATAATTGCCGTTCATAACCATTTCTTGTTAAGCCCTAAATGATCAACATTCTCAAAGTGCACACTACATATCAGAGCCGCATTATACCCACAATTAGGCAAACCCAGTTCAACTAATCAATTAGCACAAGAAAAGACTGCAGAGAATAAAACACAAGGACGGAAACCGTAACCGAATAAGAAAGGGGAATACCAATCCAATTCTCATCTAAATCCTCTGAAATCAGCTGCATGGTTTCCAACTTGACCTCCACGCAATGGCTTATTTACGTGTTTGTTCTTTCTTTTGTTCATAACGATCCTAACACACATAAAGATGTCAAGACTTACGATCTCCAATGCAACAGGCTTCAAAAATTTTTACCCGGTGTCAAGTTCGGTGTGAGTGCGTGAGAACACTGCGTTTAACACCGAAGTTAGGCCTTTAAAGTTACGGTAGATGTTTGCCTGATGCTGAAGTCAGCTCACTGTAGCTATCGCTGCTTCGTGGCTTCTCATTCCGATCTTCGTCTACTCGACAACATCCGGCGTCAGCCTTGGATGTTCCGCATACTTGGAGAGACACCTCGAACTTCTCAATCCCCCTGAAGTTGTTTTGTTTGTACGCATAGCATATCTTCTTTATGGTCCATCCGGAACCTTTCAACATTTCTCACAAATAACGGGCATTTCAACGTTTCAACCTGTAGCAGACACATAATGAGATTGTCAACTACCCAGCGTTTCTTATTCTGACAAAAACAGCAACCGTTACAGACAAAGTAATGAAATTACTACATGTAAAAGTGGCAAGTAGACAGAATTTAACCAACATGAGAATTCTATTTTGTTGCGAAAGTTATGCAGCAGCCAAAGCCGATAATGTCAGAATGGATTTCGAAGGCTATCTGAGAGTAATGAGTCACTGCAAACTTTTTTATGGGAGAGCGGTCTTCATGGCGCCACCGAATGCCAATGCATATTGGAAACTGATAACTCAATCATTGCCCATTCCTACTGGTTAAGCCACTGCTCACCAAAACTGAGATGTGTGATAATAACAGAAGTGTATATGAGCAAAGGAGAAATTCCTAAAATTTACTCAAAAGGGTTTACCGTTAGATGCCCTCGTCCATCCATCCTTTCAGGTCTAAGTGGAGATCTACCGATACTTTCTAAGGCCGCCATCAGACTTCGCGATTTGCTATTTCACTGTTCCGCGATTTTGCGTTCCGTTCGATTCCGATCATACTTTGCGCGTCGGCGTCGACAGCGGTAATTTGTCGCCGCATCGGAGGACGGCAAAATCATGTGGCGGCACACTGGTCACGCACTCCGCTCGTAAACCCAAGCACACTACGGTATGATGTTTGTGGCGAGATTCCACAAATTGGGGTGCCAAACTACTCGAGCTTTAAAATCGAATTCGTGAGCTCTCGCCACGAGAATCATACCGTTGGGTCAGGGGTTTTGTTATTTTTTTCCATGCTAATGCGTTTTTTTTTTTTGCAAAGGGTGCGCGTCACCAGAGCGTGTCACCAGCAGCCCACGTCTGATGATGTCAGAAAGGAGTTTGAGGCTTAATTCCAAATAGTCAAAGGTTTCTAAAACCTCTTCTATCGAATCTGCGATTGCGCTTCTAGAATGAGTCTATCGAACGTTTTTGTGTATGAGCGGTCTTCATGGCGCCACTTATACTAGAAACTGATAAGTCAATCATTGCCCTTTGGTTGTGGTTATGTCATTGATATCTATCTCTTCTCTTTCTCTCCGATTTTGAGTGTGACTGCGGAATGGAGGATTTAGGCACGATGTTCGAGATTGATTGTGTCATCGTAACGTAGGAGGATTGAGTCGAAGTTATAGTTAGGAAGAGAGTAAAGTCATTGCCACCAGCGCACTAGTTAATGGAAAAGGATAATCACGTTCATTGGAACATACATGGGGTACGATTTGTTTCGCCATGAATTAACAAAAATCCCAGTCATTTATCATTTTGTTACAAGTGTAACACATCCTAGCACTCTTAAGCAGTGACTGATATATGTACAATTCACGACGTCAGTTATGTATACCGGAGTCAAATGAATATGTATCGCAAACGAAGCAATACGGACGGCTAGAGGCGCGGTCTCGAAGCGATTACAAGTCAATTGCTTATCGCGCCTCTAGCATAACAGTGTAGTGGTACTAAGACCTAACTACCGCGACGCGCATAGCTTGCACACACTGTGTCGCACGCCGCTCGTCGTCTTGCGAAATCCTGACGTAAGGGTACACACCCGAGTCAAATATGTTGTAACGTACTTATAAACATCTGTATGTTTTTCATTTTCACCCTAGCGTACGTCCTGTACTTTTCGGGGTCTGTTCTTCTTGTAAACGTCGCCATTCACTTCTTCCCAGCCTTTCTTGCCATGATCTTGGCTTCAGCGAGGCTCTATGTCAAGTTCCATCACAGTACCTGATGTTCCTCGCAGATTCTCGTCTGCTCCTTGCTTAGCCCCTGCACAATGCTTATGGCTGCTCTAACGTCATCGCATATTCCCATTATCAGAGAGATCACGCATGTACTAGTATGTACGTTACGTGCTTCGAGGATTGTGCAAGCTACATCCGTAGGTTCTCGTCAACAAAGTTCGATTGCGGCTTCCATTTCGGAATTCGCCACATACCAATCTCTCACCCATGACGTTCCGGTACATGGTTTTCTTTTTCGCATAATAGCAACCTCTGTTTTTGTTCGCAGAGTTCGAGTAGGTTGCATAATTGCTCTTTTCTTCCTACCTCCCTCTTCTCTGTGAACCCCTAATCACGATCGTAGGAACGGCTGTACGTTCCTTTATGGAGAAATTTCACGGATCCATGAAACGCTTTGCTCATCGCAACTGTACATCATCTTCTCAAGGTTGGCCGAAGGGGCGGGGCCTCAGAGTTACGCCCGCTCCGTCGTTCGCTGAGGTCGTAGACGTATAAAGTAAATAACAAATCACGTAAACAGACTCACGCTACGTCTCCGAGGGGTAAAATGGGTAATGATTTACCCTAATGTCTGATAGATAAGTCCGCCCGCACGCGGTGTCGCGCGCGGCACAGGCGACCGCAGTCTTCAAAGAACCAACCAGAGATGAGGGAAATTTAGGAAGCTATGATTTGTGGATTGTATTAATAACGAGTTAAATTGTAATGTATATTGTATTTGTCAAAATAAAAGCGAGCAGCATGTAAAGTTGGTATCGTACGGAAGATGAACACAGAATTTTCACAGTTGGCAGAGGAAAATGAAGGAGTGAGGGGAGAATCGGTGTTCAATGTGAGTTTCAATGCAAAGATGGTTTTGGCGATGAAATAGCTGTTGAATAAAAAGTTTTTCTTATTCCGGTTATCACCCAACAAAAGCCAGATATACCAAAAGTGGCATCAGGAAAAGGATGAACTACGGAGAGGTAGCTGCTTTAGTTTGCGACAGTTTCTATTCAATTTCTGGGATGACGATTGTCAACAGCTTCTTAAAGGCCTTGAACCAAGAGTCATTGTTAGATGAGATGAGTGAGTATTTTAATGTTATGAGTGTTTGTGACGATGAAATGGAGATTGCGTAGGAAATTTAAGATGAATGATCATTGTTACACGGGTTAAACGAAGATTTTGATACGTGGTATTTTTAGATATTAGAAATGAGGTTGAGTAAACAGATTCTACGATTCTGTCGTTTTTAATGATGAAGGGTGCATCGCGATTCCGCGTCCTTTGAACACTGCGCTTTTGACCGCCGTTGCCGCGCGCGACACTGCGTGCGGGCGGACTTATCTATCAGACTTTAGGGTGGTTGTCCGAACATTCTCAGAATGACCAACTATGTGCCTCTGTGCTGTAAAGTGCTGTCTTGATTCCACGACGCGTAATAAAGTCCTAGGCTTAATCCGTGTCACTTTCTACGCCTATTCTTTCCGTAGGTTATAGACTTTTTATTGCTAACTGATCATTTTTAGAAACTTCACGTAAATGAATTTTTCAACTTTCATCCTGCGCCCTACCCAGCTGAGATACTTCGCTTCATTGAGTACCAATTGCGTTCAGAGCACAAAAAAAAAATTGAATGAGAATTGTATGCGTCGACCAAAGTTGTAGTTAGAATCCGAAACCGCTTATATTTGACCGCTACTGTAGATATATGGTTAACAGAAAAGCTCATTCTAAAGAAAATAACCATATGAGAGGTAATCAAGATCATATGGGTCTTATGCGTCTTATGAGAGGAATAGAAGAAGGATAACTGAGCCATAAACCACTCTAGGTAACTGATTTGGTGGGGAATTGAACCGAAGGTTTACTCCCTCGTCTTGTACCTGTTTGTCTTGCATCTATAGTATGCATCTGTATCCTTTGGTGTACTCTTGTTTCTTGGAGCCTACGATCTTCACCTTCAAAATTGCAGCATAGCTCCAATTCAATTAATTCCAAGATGATGTTGCTGCCATTACTTATGCTTCTTCATATATGGGCACAGGCAGCAAATATATCAGAAAGTGATATGGAATTACTCCTTGTACATGCGGTAAGTAAGCCTTTGAAGTAATTCTGAATTATCGGATTCGCCCATAGTTTTGTGCGAGCTATGTCACGTGATCAATATACCGTGTGTTACTGTAGTGCGAGCTATGTTAGTAAATATGACGATGAAAGAACAAGAAAAGTGGATACGAAAATCGACAAAATTTATCGACCGATTTTATGGTACGTAATCAATATATGGGTTAACTCGCAGACCCCGGGCAACGAGACCACACCTATATAATTGAGTTTAAAGGAAGTTGTGACCACATGAAGTGAAACACTTCAAAAATTTTCAAATTTTCCTCGACTGGATACCCATATCAAGAAATATGCAACCATTAGGGTAACCAAGCGGCAAATAGATTGTACTGAAGTTATTAAGAAAACAGTTTACAGTACTTTAGAAACCCTTCTATTCTTCTTTTTTAATCCTTTGTCCGTGCCGCATAACTTAGATGACTTTTAAGCCTTCTCCTTTGTCATCGGAAGACGAGCACATTACCAGTGGTCGGCGAGGCCTTAATTTCGGAGTATAAGTTCTGATCTTGTTTAGTTCTTATCTTAGACGCTTTTGTTTTGGAATATGAACACTGAGTGTTGTTAGGTTCTTCTTTCTATCATTTTGTCAGGAGTTTGGTTTGCCCTCAGTGTTTTTTTTACCATAGGCTCCTAGTTTCCTTGGTGAATCGCACTGGCTGGGTAGAAACCGCAGAAGTAGCGGAACCTGAAGAAAAGGGGCAGTCGTATGGAGCCCCCTTCCATAGAGGAGATCGTATTTTTAAAATGTTCCTCGACTCCATGCTTGACCCTGCCTGGAGGTGAGGGGACAGCCACTACCGTGACAGATGCTGAAAAGTCGGAAGACCACACAATGGGAAAGGCATGGAGTTTGAAACTCCTGGTCAGCCATCGCAAGAGAATGTAGGGAGACGTTATAAAGGCACGTCACTTATTGTTTGTAAGTCAAACGGGTGTATGTCGTTTGGCGCGGCCCTTACAGCTAATTTGTCAATGGGGCGCATGGGCCGTCTGGACCCTCCCAGATTTACCTAAGCCTTTTTAGAGGAGGAGCTTTAGCAGTGCCCCATTGGCAAATAAGGTCCAAGGGGCCGCGCCAAACGACCGTCTCCCAAGTCAAACCAACGGTAGAGAATGCTGGATTGGAGGAAGGGACGACGTCTTCAAGAGGCAGGGAAGAAGACAGGCTAAAAGAAGTGCCATATCGAGTTACACTTACACATAAAATGATAAATATTCAGAGCCCCATGAGGGATAACTACCCTTTTTCATATATCGGTGCGCCGGTATTTACGTTGGCTTCTTCATAACTGCGACTTTTGCCTAGTACTCTCCACTATGTATTCCAGCCCGCAATCACACATACAACTCGAGTGATGGAGGACCAAAAACATATCTAATTTGAAGGTACACCACGCGATAATCCAATCAGTGGCTCTATTTCGTCGGGCGAGTAGGTCTTTGGATAACTGCTCAAACTGCATCCTTGTTGCGGCTGCACGGTGCACCCTCATGGTGTTGTGCCTGCTTGAACAAAACCGAGCCACGCCCACCCAGCTGAATGACAACCGGCCTAGACGAACAAATTTCCAACGTGGCGCTCAAATGGAAAATAAAACTTGCTTTTAGAGATGATAATTAAATGAAACAGCCATTTCGAAGTCGAAAGCAGCTTCCACATCGGATAATCGTCCGTTTAACGCCGTGTATGATTCAGCTGGGTGAGCGTGGCTCGGTTTTGTTCTAGTAGGCACAACCCCGTGAGGGTGCACCGTGCAACCGCGACAAGGATGCAGTTTGAGCATTTATCCAAGGACCTACTCGTCCCAGGAAGGTAAGCCGTTAATTGGATTATCGCGTGGTGTGCCTTTAAATGGTTACGACGAATGAACAGTGATTGACCGAGGTGTGCCATTGATAATTTATCAGCTCCCAATACAGCTACATCATTGCAGATATGGCGTCATGGAGACCGATCTCCAACAACAACGTTCCGAAAAGACCCATTCCAAGAGGGCCACTGGACATTCGGTGGAGGAGGTTTTGGACAACTTTCACCAGTTAGAATTACTTATTTCATCGAGAAATTCGAAAGTTATATGAAATCTTATGATTATTGTGCTTCCTACATACAGAATTAGGAGAAATGAGCATACTTCACCGTTTCGAAAAGTAGAGCTCTATGACCACCATCTCGTATTGTACCACTCTGAGTAAACACATCGGCAGTAAAAAACCTTAAAGACTCTGAGTCATGAAGTTTTTTTAAAACGTTCTCTCTACATGATTGCGCTTCTGAGCATAACTGGTAGATGCTGAATATTTGTTTAGTTTTTGCCTCCTTTTATGTCAAGACTTTTAAGATCGGCATGAAGCAACATATGGAACTTGGAAAGCTCATCAGAAAATTGTACATTGACGACATGCAATTTCTTAGTAGGAGATACTCATCAAAGGAGGTATGGCTCAGCTTCCTTTTGGCTTGCATTCCAGAAAAAATCTATGTTCTGCAAGATGATCTGTAACAAACTCTTAATTTCCACCACCGAAGATCAAACCCCATGAATGAGGCTCTTATGACAAACGATAGGCGAACGATGAGTATGGGTTCTTCTATGTACATTGTTTTCTTCACTCTCAGTACACATGGTTGAACTATACATTGTCTGAAATAACAGCGCTATGGGTCACATATAAGCGTTTTGAGTCCGTGATGTGTGCCATCAGGGCAGAAATCCGCTTGACCCGTTTTGTGCGTCATCGCTTCAGGACCTATCCAATACGGCGCGCATAGCTCGCACCATCGCGTTGCACACCGAACGTCGCAAAGCGGATGTTCTGCCCTAAAGGCATACACCCAGCCTCATGTGATCGTGAGCATAGATGGTTTATTCGATGGTAATCTGTTTCTTGTCGCCCCATCACTAGAACCGAACCTCAAATTATTTCGGCACCAATTTTTGATCAGTTTTTGGAGAGCAGCTGGGTGCCATTCGTGGATCCATTGAATGAGAGGCGGTGGGATACATGTCCCTGTGACTAGCGAAAACGGTCTTAAAAACGCATGTGAAGGGACTCGATGCACCCAACGACACACAAACTTTTTTTCAAGGCCAGAGATCAGAAGCCTTCAAAGATTGTGTTTCACGAAATCACCAGATATCACAACTAATCTATGCTATCGAACGTGCGGATCAATACACTTGATTGGAAGGTTCGAAACTGATCATTCATCTCGCGGAGTTTGATGGCTGGTGAGGGTCTGGCTAGTTTTATGAGCAAAAATTTGGCTCAGGTCGTCAATTTTATGGAGAAAGCTAAGGAACATTGCGAGGACCTCAGCGTGCCCTAGTGGCGTGTCATGATCAACGGCGGCTTGAAGAATTCCAGTTCTTGTTTCGGAACCTAATCGCTATAGTTTTAGTGCACACTTTGATCATTACGCCAATGTTGAATCAAACTTAATTCAACTGTCACACATAATATATTTATTTTTATTTATTTAATATTTATTTTTATAATATTTATTTTTTATTGAACATCTCCCCCTCTGTGTAATCTTTACAGTAATCCACCTATTGCCCGCAAACTATATGGGGCGTACAGGCAGGTACCATCCATAAGGCTAGCGTCTCCCAGTACCGTACTGAACCTTTGAAAAAATCGTGGACGAAAAATCGGTTCTCCTATTACCCATATATTTACATTGTATTTGCTTAGTAAGAGCAGCATGCAAAGTTTCACGCCGAAAAGTAAGAATTCGGCTGGTATACAGCTCCACAAAGTGGTGGTCGTAGGGGCGGGGCCTCGGAGTAAACCTCACCCCCGTTGACCGTTGTGGTCGGAGACGCATAGTGGAAATGCAAGTTTACGTGAAGGCCTCACACATCTCCGACCGCGACCGACGACTTAAAGGGCATTCCTTCCAGACCCGCCCCCTCGGCCACCACTTGAGTAGCTGTATTACAACCTCAATTTTTCGCGTGTCATTTTTCATGAGTGGGAGTTGCCCATAACCGCGTCGCAGAAAGAACGTGTGGGGTTATAGGTTTTCTCCGAATATTCGATCTACTGGGGATACCTGCATGATAGTACTTCATGATGCTCCGTATACAAGCTTCCCTTACAGGTTGAGATCGCGCTATATCGATGTTCATGATGATCACGCACTTTTAGTAATGTTTTTTGCTATTCATCACGATCATTTGATTAATTTATGTATTTTTCCTATGTTTTCCCTATTTTGTTGTGGGTCAACAGTCATGCTTACATCAGAACATTTGTTTAGGTGTGCCTGTAGATGATTGAACACACTAGAAACGTTGGTATTTCTTCATCGATTGAATCTTCATAGGATTCATCGATTGAATCTTCATAGGATATCTTTTATGTGTGATTTGCAGATATACGTTCTTTCAACAGACAGAAATCGAACAATAACATCCGCCATGTCAAACATTCTTGGAATGTACGGGACGAATAACAGCAATGCTATACCCGACGTTGACTACCCTGCCGATGTGGATGGATGGCCAGCAGGATTTGTTCCAGTAGCCATTCATACAGGAGGTATTGACCCTGACTATGTGGGTTGCAGTGTTTCGATGGTCTACAAATTCATTCATAGGGTGTGTGCACCTATGACGGAAAGTCGTCTCGCGGCGTCGCAGTCGCGGCGCCATCAGCACGACTTGCCGAATCGATTGCCCTTGGGAGTCCGGCAGAGCGTGGCTGCGTCACCTCTGCACTTCCACCCATGCCACACTGCCTTCTGCACCTATGCCACCCTGCCTCCTCCACCCATGCCACACTGCCTCGAACTGAAGGCGCCATGCCCTGCCACTGGTACTCGCACACAGCTAGCCGCTCGCCGCTGGCGGCCACGCGATTCTCCGTCATATGTGCACACACCCATACTCATATTCATTTAGCCTCGAGCAAGATGCATAATTTTTAGCTTGATCCTGATGCTTCGTGTACCCGCAGAGAGCATCTGTGGAACATGGCTAAGACATCGCAAGAACTACAGGATTTCGTGAATCGGCCAGATGTGAGCGCAGTTCGAGAGCAACTTTAAAACCCGATTTTCCACTGGATAAACGATTTTCACCTGGATAAAGTAGACTTGAGATTACGAAAAATTTTTTTATACCAACTGTTTACTTTTTACAGATCGCTTCTTTGCTGGCGAACCTGACAGAATTCTGCGGTGAACCCATCACTTTGGATAATTTGTACGTGGTGTGGGACGCGTTGAAGGTTGAAGTGAGTTAGATTGATAGAATTGGGTATTCGCTGAGATTTCAAAGATTTGATATGCAAGCGGGATTGGAAGTTTCCTGTTAGATAGGAGAAGCCGAGATAGTCCAAGGCATAAGATTACACATTTTGAAAAACTGGACACTACCTCATGATCTCAAATAACTGCTCTCCTGAAAGTCCACGACACATGTGATAATATGCGAGCGCGACAACAAAAGAGTAAATATCAACAAAAAAATCTTGATACTGGTGAGCAAATCAATAACAGGATTTATAAACTATAGTGTCAGAGTAGTACGATTTCAGCAAACTCATGATAATGACACTTTACGAAGAGTTAACACGTGGTTCAGCGATGAACTTTTCGAACGACTTACTGCCGTGCACGACAAAATTCATGAATATCAAAATGGCATATTTGGTGAGCTGCTTATATACTACATATCTTCTTTATTCCTGAAAGTTCAGGGTCTGATCGCAGTACAACTAGAGGATTAAAGAAAAAGAAGTAACACATCATTACTCTGAAGTTAGCTTTCAAATGAATTGCACCGGCATGTTTTTCAGCTCTGCTAGGCGTCCCTCATAGTTTTGTTGCTATCGGTAAAGGCAAGCTCCAACAAGACGAGACAGAAATAGAGAAGCTGCTGAAAAAATAATATTGGATACCACTAGATTGAGATATTAGAACTACTCAGGAACACTCAATGCTCGAAAATATCGATCTTCCTCAGCCTTTTTCTGAATATTTTTATTGCCACTGGACAGTTAAACGATGCAGTATGGAAGCACTACGAGTTCATTGATCGGGCGAAATTCACTACAGGGGGTGCCAAAAAAAGTAATTTTGCCCACGGCTCACATCTGCCAATTATGTAAAACATGGGGAAACGAAAAAAATAAAAGTATTGGGGCAAATATTCCCGAAGTGTTCCTCTAAAAGCAGGAACAAGCTGTGGCTCCCTACGTTCACTTTTATAAATATATAGAGCTTTCATTCGGCGCAGTCGGGCTTTGGAGTACCTACACTATCAAGGTCCGCCTAAAACGGTGAAGCCGGCTCGTGGTAGGTCCTTTGTGGGAAGCTTCCTGAGGATTGGCCCTTCGGTTCGTGGAAGTCACAGAGCCCCTGCTGCTTGGACAAGGCTGCTATGATCTGAAGTATCGTTTTCATGCCCAAACCCGCCTCCGGAGGGGTTTCAGTGGTAAGGGCACGTTTTGGCTCTTGGAAACGAAGGGTGCTGGAAACCCGGAAAAACGGAATGTTAAAGAACACCACCCAGTATGAATCCTCTTAGGTACCTAGTGTGAACGGACCTCACCAAGTTGTGAACGAGGGCGACGAAGTTTCGGATTTTGCCCAGTTGAGGTCACATCTTGTTCACTCTATCCTCGGTCCCGTTCCTGCTCGTGCAAAAGGCTGCCACGGATATAGTGATGGAGTGAGGTTTGCTCTTGAATCTGGGGATGAAAATACCTCAACAGAATTTGCTGTAGTCCCACTAAAGTGGGGTGAAAGTGGAGGAGACAAAATTACTTTTTTTGGCACCCCTTGTATATTCATGATATTGAATTTTAGACACACAACGAGTGAGTGGAACAATGAAAAGGAGAATAAGCCAAAGAATAGGAAAATTACACTAAAAACTACTGAAACCCAATGGATTCACACTCGACTTATGGTTAGGTATTGTGTATGCGAAGTAAAGAACTGTCACCGTAAGCCATACCGTAAGCCTAAAATGCCCTCTTCCAGTGTCGATAAAGGCGCCTTCATAGTCCGCGGTGCCGGCGGCAGGGTGTGGTGGTGTGTTTCTGTGTCTTTGCGTATGCCACCTTGCCTCGTAGCTTGCCTCGTCTCTGCAACTCCCTAGTGCCACTCTGCCTTGCAGCCTGTAAAAGGCCACGCTCTGCCGCGCAGAGTACAGCCTGATCGATCATTGTAGAAGGCTAAGGAGAAGCTCCAGTCCAAAATTTGAAATGAAATATCACAACTGGATAAATGTTAGGTTGTCCCAAAAGTTTTGTAGGATTTCCTTCGATCTCACTTTTTATTATTTTTTCTTCCACAAACAACAATTACGCAACAACTTATTGACCATTATTATCGACACCACTCTGTCACCTCATAGGTAGATCGTTAATTCCCTCCTCCCAGAACTCTGGGTTCTGAGAGTCGAAGAAGTCAGCGATCGCCTTTGCAAGCAAGGCATTATCAACGAATTTTCTTTTGGCCAGGAAGGATTCAAGAAGATGGGTAAGGTGATAGTCAGAAGCGGCAATGTCTGGAGAGCATGGCGGGTGGTGCAGGACATCCCAGCCGAGCTCCTATAGCTTGGCCTTGGTACTTTTCGAGAAATGGGAGCGAGCGTCGTCATGAAGAAGGTTGACCGCGAACCTTTTCCGGCACTTTTCTCGAACAGCGACGGCGAGCCGCTGGAGCTGGTGGGTGCATACGGCAGTGGTGACAGTCTCGCCTTGTACCAGCACCTCGCGGTATAGCATTCCTTCCGCGTCCCAGAACCAGCCCAGTCCCAAGCGTGGTTTGTCTTCCATGTCAATCTCGCCGTTGCTGAAGCTGATGAACCAGCGGTGCACCGTAGCTCACACGTACCTTGACCAATGCAGCGTTGATGGAGTGGCAAGCTTCCGTCGTTTTGGTGCCGCAAGACCACTCATAATATATTAATATGACACCGCGTGTTGGGTGGGTATCGACTACGGGCATTGTAGCTCTCTCCACGGAATTATTTTGTTAAAAAGCCTAGAGAACTTTCTACCATATTCTTGAACCGCCTAGACCTTCCTCGAAGTGAACAAGAGTTACTGATTTGTTTGGAAAAGTCCTACAAGACTCTTGGGACAGCCTAATAAATATTTAATTCTCGACGTAAAGCTTGAGTTGACAACATGACGTCATTCTTAGGTGGCTTTGTGTGCTAAACATGATCATAGGTAGAGGATGTCGAGACGGTGTAACAAAATAAAATTCCAGCCGCCTAATTACCTCTGAAAACCATTGTAAAGAACGAAGAGGATAAATTTGGCAGGCTATGCAGTATGAAACTATTGTACAGTCCAGTTCCCGTAGGCTGACGGGGCGTGGCCCACAGAGATGTGAGAGTGTGTGGCGGGGTGGGAGAGATCGATACAAGTCCGTAGGCCTCGCCCTGCCAGCCGTAATCGAAATGGACTGTAGCTCAGAAGGGTAACAGTGAAGAACGAAGTGAAAGAGCGAAAACCCCGAAAAATGGGAATCCGAAATCTCCCTCCTACTTCACGCTTCTCGCGTCACTAGCCGGATGTAGTTTGTAGACGGGCGAGGGGCTAATTCAATGAGCATGTGTTCACAGTTCTCACCTTCTCCCTACCTCTTCGGTGCCTTTTAATTTGGAAAGGTGGATGCAAGTCCTCAGTGCGATAAATGTAAGCTAAGTGCTGCCTCGTACTCTGAAAAAGGTGGAATTACTAATTTAACGAATTCGAATTAATGTTTGCAAACATCATGGTATAAGTTACATAACACTTCGAGAGAGATGGCGCGCTAGACATGTGGGCGGACTGGCGTCAGCATCATCTTATCCATTAAATTCGACTTGTAATGAAGTTCCTTTTAACTGTTACGTTTTACAGGGAACGTTGTAATTTTTATACCATACCAAAAATGAAATTGAAAAACGAACTGCACTTTCAGATCGACCACTGCTGATGAATAATCTTGATATTGGCCGAGAAATACAAAAAATTCGAGGCGGATCGCTTTTCTCCGAGATCTTTTTGCACATGGATACTAAATGGCAATGCTTGAATCAGTCTAATTCGAGTTGCAAATGGATAAATGGCCTGAAGTACTATGCCTACTCAGCGGTAAGTATAGGCTGTTGTGAGCTTGAATCACACTTCACCTCTTCAGCTTGCACCACCCCGGTTAACATATTGGTGCAAGGCGTCAGCATGCAAGATCCGACCAAAGCGCCCTTGAACCCTCTCTCTTCGCGCCCTTAGTATCTGCGATGCATTTCAAGTAGGCGTCGATTAACCCCTCCAAGATGCTTAGTTGTGCAACTTTTTGTAAAATGCCCCCCTCCCTCCTGGCGAAAGCACCGATTTTCGAAAGTGGTGAAGTGCCTAGACCCATTTTGGCACGCGCCACGCATTTGGCCTGCGGTCAGTAACGTGGTGACATCCGAAGGAGTATAAGACCTAAACAAAGAGTTGTGAAAATCTTCTGCCATGAACAACACGGCGTTTTTATTCTGCCAGACGAGAATTGATGACGAGGAGAGTGTGTTCATGGGGGTTCAGTCGGCTCAGATAGATTTCGAAACACGATGCCATTCCACACCACTATTGTTGGTGTGGTTTTCCTTCGCAGCGTACCTCTGACTCAGTGTAAAAAAGTTTTTAGCCTTTTTATACATGAAAGATACTTCAGTTTCTCTAAGAAAAATGATATTTAGCATGATAGTACAATCTATGCGTTTTTCACTATACTGGGTATCCAGAACAAAGTCGTAAGCCCAACAGGATATCCAGATTATGCGGCGGCGACTTTTATTGAGTTGTGGAAAAATCGTACCGATAATGAGCCTTACTTCAAGGTGAATGAGTAAGTTTTTTCGTGATTTATGATACTGAAAAGTGGATGTATGTATTGCAGTTGTTCTACCACCAAAACGAAGTGAATGACACGCTGTATGCGATCACTCACTTGATTGACGCCTGTAAAGGCCTGACGTACTGCCATTTGGACAAGTTGAAACCGTTAGCAGCCAAATCGAGACCTGACCAACCTTTGAACCAGGTAAAGTCTGCTGTTATTAATCGTACTGATTGTGGCATTGGCTTCGTTGCCATATCCCTGCATCAGATCCCATGGTGGTCTTAGACCTCAGCTCATCTCATCTGCGCGAGTATTCGTACCAGAGTCCCGCATGAGTTGAGGAATCCTAAGTGGGGTCGTGTTTTGCTGGAAAGAAGGGTATCCTATTTTTGAACGTTCTCGAAAATGTCTAGGCAACCGCCGCTCTTATGGGAGATCGATGAGGTCATCTCTAGTCGATATCGACAGTCATACAACTGACCTTTTTTTCAGGGGAACAGTTTGAGTATGTGGGAATAAGGAACAGGTGAAGGGAGTGGTCTCCTCATGAATTATTTCCCTCCACACTAGACTTTACCCTGATCTGTACCCCACCCCCCTCATCTTCATGAAAAGGTTCCGATGGCACCCATTGCTTTTTACCTGCCCCTCACATATGATTGAAAAAAAGACGTCAGAAACTAAAAAAAATTAGAGCGCAACTGGAGGCGGGGCTCTGAGTTCCATGAAAAGTACTGCGTAAAAAATGCCAAGTAAAAATGATACGCAACTATTATATAAACCCCAAACTGTAGTTTGAAAAATTCATTTTCTGCTTCAGACTGTTCTTCTACTCCCTCCTTAACACTCAGTACGAGTCTCCCCTTCACAGGGATCGAATACAACCCCATTTCGAATTCTTTCAACAGTGGTCCCCGTCGTAACCTTTATGCCGTCAATTTATGCACGTATGCTGTGTGAAGTGAAGAGAAAACAATCTTTATCGAAACATGGCCTTCCGGCAGGAGGCCTTGTTTTGCTTAAAGGAATCGTCCACGGAAAATGCGTTTTTGTGATACCCATACGTTTATGTTGTATTTGCTTAAAGTGGGCCCCATGCAAAATTTCACGCGAAAAAATGCGAATCTGGCTGAGATACAGCACCACAAAGTGCGGTCCCAGTGGGCGGGGTCTAAGAGTAAAAGCCTCGTCCCGTGGTCCGCCGCCGTTGGGAACGGAGAGGGGGACTGTCTACGAAACTTTCTGCTCCTACAATGCGTCTCCGACCACGGCAAACGACGGAACGAGGCTTCTCTCTTAGGCCCCGCCCACTGGGACCCCACTTTGTGGTGCTGTATCTCAGCCAGATTCACATTTTTTCGCGTGAAATTTTGCATGAGGCCCACCTTAGGCAAATACAACATAAACGTATGGGTAACACAAAAACTCATTTTCCGTGGACGATTCCTTTAAAGACACCGGAAGGAGGTAATTTTGGCTCACGGTAGAACAGACGTAGTGTGGACGAGTTTAAGTGGCCGCCATTGCACAAACTCGCCAATTTGACGCCTTGGCATGGTGCCAAAAGAGATGTTTCTATTATAAATTTGTTTTTCATTCCCCTTTTATATTGTTCTTTCTTATATTGTTTCTGGATGTACTTATATGAATGCTAATGTAGTGGGACAGGCCACTCCACTGCGCTGGGAGTCAGGTGCTACAACTAGCGTTGGCCCGCGGCCCGTCTCCTACAGCGGACAACTCGGAAAGTCTGTGTGTTGGATGCGAATGGGATGCGAATGCACACTGCAGCGTCGCGCTTTTGAGTCCGGATTTTTTTCGCCCATTATCGCTTTTAACCTTGAGTGTTCGTTACAAAATGCTCATTTCTTTGCATCTTCCTCTTGCTTCGGACCCCTTTCGGTTCCTTTAAATTATAGATACGTCATTTTTTTTGGTTTTCACATTGCTGCATTGAGAGGGAAGATGGGAAAACCAAAGACACCTTGCGGGTGTCAATCGGACTTTTTCTGAATAATTACATTCCCAATGAAAAGTCGCAGTTCTTTTTCAAGCTTAAGTTGCAATTTCAACAAGAACGACTTTCTGAATATTGCATATAATAGTCAGTTGTTTCAGTGGTGCAACGTCGATCCGCGTCCTCGGACTTCAGCTTCTCACTCGTCTCCAGCACTTTTGAGCCTGGGTATTCATTTACTTTGCAATTCCCAAACTTCAAATATGAGGAAAAAGCTGTGAACCATAACAGAGTGATCAATAGAAGCTTTGCACATATCTTGAACGAAAGCAATTTCTGCTAGAAATTCAGAGCACATATAGCGAGACGACGTTATCCTATGTTTTCATTCATGCTCTAGCTTTGCTTGGTACACGTGACTTAAAGGCGGGCTATGGCCATGGAATTGATAGTAAGGATGGTGCAGCACGCGCCCTTATTTCCAATCATCTACAGAAATTCCAGAGAAAACTAGCAGGCTGGTGTGCTTATAGCGCAAGACGGCAAGTTGTATGTTGGACCAGGGGAAAGATTGCCTGGATGGTCCTTCGCGGCGGAAAGATTTCTCTGCAGTATCAGCCGTACTCGGCGGAGGTTGTGTAGTGAAATGCGGCTCGCACTCCCACTCTCGTGGGGGAACCGATCAACGAACTTCCGGCCAACTGAACCTTCCAACCCAACACGGTAGCTGAATAGATACCAGATTCGTCTCTGAAAGGATAGAAGCATTGAACTGCACATCGCTGACCCTAGCAAGTCATTGTGTATGCTTAATCGCCATCACCTACCACCGCGATTATGGGTGGAACTGGAATTCGCGCAGAAGAGATTGGTTAACGCTAAAATTTTAGTAAGAAATAAGTATAAGTGGACTGCAATCTAGACCGACTTGATGGGGATAAAAGAGGATGGCTTTGCGGGTGTAAGCGCCCCTAATTGGGACGGGCCGCTACTACCCTGTATAGCCGCCGTGACATTGCTGGGCTCTTGCAATGAGTATAATGCAAGTTGCCAAGGTATTTTGTGTGGTGTTCACCTCTCATCTGCCCTCATTTTGCCCGATCACCTTTTTATCCTCCTTCAGCACTTGGACTACCAAACCGACTATTCACCTCATTTTCAGCCTTCCCGATCGCGATATTCCTCACATGGATAAACAGCTGGAACCTTACAAGTTCTTGTTGATTTCACTACGTAGTATGTTGTGCTTATATGCAAAGTTATGATAATTATTATAGAATAAAAGTTCTTACGCTCATAGTATTACACCTTGGCTTGAAAATCGTCATTCATTTGGCCAACTTTCCAAATCACTTTGAACACAGTGGACTCTCTGAGCGCATGAGTGGAGCGACAGCAGGCACTGTAGTAGGTAGTGGCGGCCACCTGTGAGAGCCCCTTCGGGTGAGGCTACTTACTCTGGAAAGTCGCTTCGCGGCGTCGCACTCGCGTCGCCACCAGTACGAATTGCGAATCGATTGCTCCTAGGAGTCCGGCAGAGCGTAGCTGCGTCACAATCTGCGCTTCCACCCAAGCCATACTGCCATGCTCTGCCACTAGCACTCGCACCCGCCGCGCTTTCGCCGCGGGCGGCCACGCGATTTTCCGGAGTAAGTAGCCTCATCCGAGCCCTTTGGCGCCTGTCATGAGTATATGAACACAACGCCACCGTGCTCACAACTTTCACTAGATGTGAGTTAATAGTCCTCAGCAACTCAAAGAAATTGTGCTCTTAAGAACACGTACGCGCGATTTCTTTCGTATATGTGTATAGGATATGAGTACAGACGTAACTGTGAAAATGTATGAAGCAAGAAACCGAAACCTGTATCATTTGCAGCAGTGGCTAAGTGCGGCCTCGCATTCTAAAAAAAGTGGAATTACTAATTTAATGAATTCGAATTAATGGTTGCAAACATCATGGTATAAGTTACATAACACTTCGAGAGGATGGCGCACCAGGTATGTGGGCGTCGGTCGACATCGCTGACCCTAGCAAGTCATTGTGTATGCTTAATCGCCCTCACCTACCACCACTATTATGGGTGGAACTGGAATTCGCGCAAAGAGATTGGTTAACGCGGACCAATTGTTGCTTTATTTTTATATTTCGTGGTCGTTATTGCTCACTCACTCTTATATTTCTATTTTGCTCCCATATTTGCATTTCACTTTACCTGTATAGATTTGTTGTTGCCTTTTTTCAAGTCCGTTTTAAAGGTTTTTCCAGCAAGTCAGTGACAGCGACTAAAATGGAGCTTTGTTGATTTCCTTTCCGATAACTCTCAATTCCTTAACACTCGGAGCAGTTAGAATAACCGATGGGGAGAAAAGCCCAGAGCAAACTGTTGCGGGAGTTATCAGCGTTCGAACAAGGTCAATTTTTGCGATCTTCAGGCATTTTTGTCAATTAGCGCGCTCCAATTCGCGCGCAGCGGCACAGCCGCTGGCTTACGTTACTTGCTCTTCTAACCGCGATCTTATGATTTTTCCATTTCGTAAATGGTGTTTTTGCTAATCATTTAAAGGTTAGTTTTTCTGCTTCCATAATCGCGTTTCACTCTACCTCTGCTAATCTATGTTCTTCTTTCAGGCCCGTCGGAGAACTGTACGATTAACTTGGGATGAGCTGCTCAGAAGAAGGTTTGTTGCTTTATTTTTATATTTCGTGGTCGATATTGCCTACTTATTCTCATATTTCTCTTTTTGCTCCCATATTCGAATTTCACTTCACCTGGATAGATTGGGTGTTGCTTTTTCAGGGCCGTTGTAAAAGTTTCTTCAGCAACTGGTCGACGTTGCCTAATTTTTCTGAGATATCGCTTTGAGTTTTCATATTCGCATTGTGTTTTAGTTGTTTGAATGTACAGGTGCTTAGTTTACTTTGAATTTTGTCAACGCGGTAGATTTGTTTGAGTTGCGTAGTTGATTATTTCACTCTGCAAGTATACTGTGCAACTCAAACAAAACCTTGGGAAGCAGAAAACAGTAGTGTTGTTCTGAGATATTGTTTGAGTGTTGGGTTTTCTTTATTTTTCTTTGAGTTTGGTGCTTTCCAGGGTTTTGTACGAGTCGTATAGTTGACTTTTTCACCTTAGAAGTAGACCACGATTGTTCGGTTCTGTAACGTAGGTTTTCTAGGCTTGATTTTTCTTACATTGTTTACTTTATTTGATAGTTTAAGATGTCTGCTTCATGGCGAAATAGAGGCACAGAGACATTAAGTAGGAAGATTTCTAGTGCAACTATGCCTCTCGCAAATCCTTCCCCAGTTTATGGGAGAGAATAGAGAAATTGGTGTCCACTTTTATCATATTTGCTCGGATTATTTTGTCTGATCTTATTGTAAGTTTCTTCTGCTTGTTTTTATGTCATTTTCCTTATAGTGCTTTTTCCAGTTTCTATGCGTCTGCTTTTACAGAAACTATGCCTGTGTGAGTTGGCCAACAACCAAGAATGGAGAAACTGTTTATTTCACCTGTATGTCGAGATATAATGTATAGAATTGTAATTTTTAAGAGGTAATTCTTGGATCACGGCTTTTTCTCCGTCCTATCTCTACAGGGTTTCACGCAATCCTTTTGGCAATCTCTCCATTAGCTGCTCATTTGACTTACGTGGAGGTAGCTAGAGAGGTGGAACGATAATGTGGATGCGTAGACGCAGACCAGTTTAGAAACGTGCAGCAAAAAGTCCTCCAGAGGACTCTTTGCTACACGTTTCTAAACTAGTCTGCATCTCTGCATTTACTCTAAATTTCGTCGCTCGTGATTTAGTCGGTGCGAAATGCGAATAAGCGAGAAGATCTTCTTCTCACGCTATGCTGACGTGACTTTCAACTGACTACCAGCTCACTTGCACTTTATTCATTCTCATTTAGTAGGAAGGCTTGCTAGGCCGGTTTAATCGTTTAACGAAAAGTGCAGCTTACTTGGAACTTAATGTATCCGCTAAACTGCCACTGGCTACTTGACTACTGTCCCTGTGGTATTTGTATTTGTATTTGTACATTTATATGCAAAAGACAACAACCAACACAAGCACACAAAACATTGCATATAGCAAAAACACAATCTTGCGGTGCAGTAGACGTCAAAAAGGGGGTCATATTTGGGAATTCGCAAAGGAGAGGGACGAATGCGAGCGGCCATTCATCTTTACACAGAATAGATTCCTGCTCATAGATGTTCCGCGGGGTACGACGGCAACATTGAAGGAATCGTGCATTCATATAAATTTATCTGTTACCAGTATATTTATGTTGAATTTGCTTGATAAGGGCCACGTGCAAAGTTTCACGTGGAAAAGTAAGAACCGGCTAAGATACATCTCCTCGAATTGGTGACCGAGGAGCAGGTTTCCAGAGCAAATGTCTGCCCCGTCGTCCGTCAAGGTCGGAGAAGAACAGCGGTACCGTGAAGTAAAATTGTTCGCCATAAAGGTGACCGTCAACGTAACTTTCTGATAAGTGACACCTATTAATGTTCACACCGGAAGAAAATGAAGTAAAATATACTCAAAGTCAGCTTATCGTGCTTATAAATCCCATAGACTTGCCGCTCACGTTGGAGTTCAGGCGATATGGTGGAGAAGGAGAAGTCACAAAAAGCTGTCGCTTTCACTGCGCGTGTAGAGACTGGAATAATGCAAATAAACTGCTGAAATTTATTCTGCCCTCCTCATAAGATCTAAACACAGAAGCTTTTAGAGGTTTTCACAATAATACAAGGAAAATGTCGTACATTTCAATCTGCTACCTAGTACTCTCACAATGCGGATCCGAGGAACTAAAAGCAATCCTTTCACTACAGTTAACTGGGCATTACTGGGGATGTAGGGTGGAGAACAACAGACATTCCACGTTCATTTTTAGTTCTGTCACTTTGGTGTGGGTTCTTCATCGGCCCTCCTGAACAACCACTGCATCAAGTGGTCATATTCACGTTGTATACTCATGTGTTATGTCCTCGAATCATGAAATCCTAATACTAGAAAGTTATTTCCTTCAAGTCCTCTCTCAAGAGTTTATTTTTTGCGATCCATGATCCCCACTTAAGAAAGATGACCTTCTCGCCAAAGAAGCTCATGTGCTGAATTTGTTGCGGAATTTGTTGCGAAATTTGTTTATACAGCGAACGCTCCATCGTTATTGAACTACTATACTGCACGTAACGAGCTTCATATAAGCAGGGCAGTAGCAAAGACGGGCATCCAGTCATGTGGCTCTTTTATTTCCTCAGCCTCGCTCTTGTTACCGGATTCTACAATGGAGTGGTCAACGCGGAAGACGTAAGTTGGTAGCTCACATACCCTAAGCCAGGCACGGGAACAAAACTGAGAGAACATCTTCTATGCCGTTGTGATACGGAATTCCGCTAAGAGACTCGAAGGGAAATCTGTATATGCTTGATCTCTATTGTAATTGAGCAATCAAATCAAAGTGTATGGATTCCACATAATAGCAATGGTAATGGTTCCCCTCTGTACATCGAACTGTACATATTCCTCGGATAGTCACGCGATATGTAGAACTCAGTCTTGTCAGCTTTCAGCTATGCATAGACACAAAAGCGGCGCCTCGATTGGTAGTGCCAGAAGGTGGAGCGAGGAGTTATATTGCAGAAGAAGGGGGCCACTTCAACTGGTCTTCGTGAGAGCTCAGCTCAAAGGAGTTCTCAGTAGCATGTAATAGTGCCAGATGTAAAATGTCCTGCTGAGACATTACTGTAATCAGAGCTCCAAGTCTTTCAGTGATCCCATATGTAGATGAGCATTCTCTCTGTCCAACAAGCCGACAACATTTAGGTCAATATTCGGGCGAAAAGACGACTGTCATACGCTGACTCTATGAGGAATTTGATGGAGAATTCAAGAGCTCGTGTAACGTACCAGAGGTGGACGTGGACTACGACTCAACAAAGTGTCCCCAGCGATATGGATCCTGAGGAAAACCATTCTGAGGATAGCAACTGAATTGCTTCTTATTTGACTGCAAATTAATAAATTTTTTCACATAGTGCTCTATAGCTATGGACATTCACGAGATGAAAAAAAATAGAAGAAGAGCTTCCCTCTATTTGTCTGCTGATTCCAACAGACATTCACAACAACTGTACTGATTCATCTTTGGCGAGAACGTCATCTTTCTTAAGTGGGAATCATGGATCGCAAAAAAAACCTTGAGAGAGGACTTGAAGGAAATAACTTTCTACTATTAGGATTTCATGATTCAAGGACATAACACATGAGTATACAACGTGAATACGACCACTTGATGCAGTGGTTGTTCAGAGGAGCGCCGATGAAGAACCCACACCAAAGTGACAGAACCAAAAATGAACGTGGAATGTCTGTTGTTCTCCACCCTACATCCCCAGTAATGCCCAGTTAACTGTGTGAAAGGATTGCTTTTAGTTCCTCGGATCCGCATTGTGAGAGTACTAGGTAGCAGATTGAAATGTACGACATTTTCCTTGTATTATTGTGAAAACCTCTAAAAGCTTCTGTGTTTAGATCTTATGAGGAGGGCAGAATAAATTTCAGCAGTTTATTTGCATTATTCCAGTCTCTACACGCGCAGTGAAAGCGACAGCTTTTAGTGACTTCTCCTTCTCCACCATATCGCCTGAACTCCAACGTGAGCGGCAAGTCTATGGGATTTATAAGCACGATAAGCTGACTATGAGTATATTTTACTTCATTTTCTTCCGGTGTGAACATTAATAGGTGTCACTTATCAGAAAGTTACGTTGACGGTCACCTTTATGGCGAACAATTTTACTTCACGGTACCGTTGTTCGTCTCCGACCTTGACGGACGAGGGGGCAGACATTTGCTCTGGAAACCTGCTCCTCGGTCACCAATTCGAGGAGATGTATCTTAGCTGGATTCTTACTTTTCCACGTGAAACTTTGCACGTGGCCCTTATCAAGCAAATTCAACATAAATATACTGTTAACAGATAAATTTATATGAATGCACGATTCCTTCAATGTTGCCGTCGTACCCCGCGAAACATCTATGAGCAGGAATCTATTCTGTGTAAAGATGAATGGCCGCTCGCATTCGTCCCTCTCCTGTGCGAATTCCCAAATATGACCCCCTTTTTGACGTCTACTGCACCGAAAGATTGTGTTTTTGCTATATGCAATGTTTTGTGTGCTTGTGTTGGTTGTTGTCTTTTGCATATAAATGTACAAATACAAATACAAATACCACAGATACTTGGGTTTCCCTCAGGCGCAGGAAAAAGCCGTGATCCAAGAATTACCTTTTAGAAATTACAATTCTATACATTATATCTCGGCATATAGGTGAAATAAACGGTTTCTCCATTCTTGGTTGTTGGCCAACTCACACAGGCATAGTTTCTGTACAAGCAGACGCATAGAAACTGAAAAAAGCACTATAAGGAAAATGATATAAAAACAACTTACAGTAAGATCAGACAAAATATTCCGAGCAAATATGATAAAAGTGGACACCAATTTCTCAATAATCGCAGTTTCCATTCTCTCCCATAAATTGTGTACGCAACACCAGTACACAAAAACATCCTGAAAACGAGTATTGGAATTGGACCATTATATGTGAGTATTAACTGAAATATTTTCAACTCCGACGAGGTGGCAAAGGGCTTCAAGCCCAGTGGCTTCTCATGATCGGAATGTTTCCAGGTTGAGCAAATCTTCTTCAAATTAAAGTTACAGTATTAACCGCATAATTGGCATACAATGCTCTGACCCTTAACTGTAGCATATCTGATTGCGGTATGGCACCTTGACATCCTCAGCTTTCACGCCGCATTTTTCAGACCTGATTTGATCACGTAAACACCGATTGCACTAATGTATTTGAACCCCGGGTAGTGGTTCGTAAGTACACACTATCGATCATGCCATAAATAGTCGAATGAATATTCATTATTCACGCACGTGATCACACTCCATATGACCACATTTGGTGTTCGCCCTTATCCTATCACGCTGGATTACGTCACATCATTGTGTTTGGTTACTTGATCATACCCGCCACCAACAGAGCAGATGAACAGGGTTTCAAAACCGTGGCTGAACTCGGAATTCGGATGTCAGTAGTCTCAGATTGTGCAAAGCAAACATGAACGTCATCACTTTGGTGCCGTTCGGTAACATCTTGGAATAGGGATAGAAATTCCCATTAAGCTCTCAGCCATACTATTAGAAATTTCGAAGGTTTTCGGAGAATTCTTATCAGCGCAAATCGTCTCTTCCTTGCACTTTATTTCAATTGAGAAGAAGCCTCAACTGTAAGGATGCTAGCTTACTGCAATCAGAAAGGAATGTGCACTTGGAAGAGAACAACCTGCTTCATTGCGATGCTCTACGCAGTGACTTTGGGGCCAGCCGATGTACAATTGTGTTTTATCTCGCAGCAAGGCCAACGCCAACATGTGGAGCGATTTCTCTTTGGCGTGCTTTCACACACGATTCTGTGATGTTCTATTCCGCAGTGCTGCGTCTTATGTCATGGACGAGCTTCCATTGGAACACTCGATTTACTCCCCGACTTGAGATAGCCCAAAATGGCAAAGTCTAACATCAGGCAAAGTGTGGCATTCCTTCACTGGAGAAATGAAGGGCCTCTTGGTACTAGTCGCACAATGGTTCAAGATTGGATCATAGGATTATAAGTGAAAGAGGCATCACCCTTCACTTTTCTTCCTCGGCAGCCTCAGCTAACTGGATCGTCCGCCGCCGGAATATCATGACTCTCTCCTCTATCAAAATCAAGTAGATACAGTACATGAACAGAATCACGAAAAGTACCCAAAACTTTCTCAATTCCAAGACAGAAATCAGAAAACCGGGATAAGAGAAACTCGTTCAAATTCTTGCCACAAATTAGAACAATCGTCAGCGGCCAGAGCGCTGCTCAAATATTCGTGTCCAATGTAGATTCGCTTCTCGCTCAGCGTCCCTAACAACGTGACTATCGTCTCCTCATCTCAGCTCTCCAGCGTTCAAAAACACTCATACTCCCCACCCCGTGGTTCACGTTTTTGGGAAACTATGTCCTAGCGAGATTCCTGTATTTTTGAATGACACTTTGCATGCAACCTACTAAGCAAACTTGCTATTTCACTATTGCATAATGCTCAGAGTAAAATGGATTCAACTATTGGGTTGATACATAATTAATGCGGCTTTTTTCAACAATTCTATTTAGCAAAGAAATGGTCTTCTTCTCCCTAGCCTCAATCCCGCGCCGTTGCGGGGTCTGCTGTTCTTGTCAATCGCCGCCATTTTCTTCTATCCAAGGTCTTCTGCCGTAGCTTTCACTTCTGTGAGGTCCGTTTTGATAACGTCCCTCCACCTTGTCTTTGAGGCTCCTCGTGGTCGCTTGCCGGGTACTTCGAACTCTACCGCTTTCCTAATTGGGTGGTCTGCCCACCTTCTCAGCACGTGCCCATACCATCTTAGCCGCTGCTCCCTCAACTTCAGCTGGACCGGTGCCGTCTGCATGACTGCCCTGACGTCCTCGTTCCTGGTCCTGTCGAGCCGCGTCCAGCCACATGCCCATCTCAGCATCCTTATTCTGCGGAATGTAGCTGCTTCTCACGATTCTTTGTTATGGGCCAGCATTCGCTGCCATAGAGCATTGCGGGTCTTATCACCGATCGGTATACCTTGCCCTTTAGAGTCCTGGAGCACCGTCGATCGCAGAGGATTCCTGTAGACTCTCTCCATTTCAGCCATGCCGTATTTATTCGCGCTTTCACGGCCAGATCTACTGTGCCATCCTCGGCTATATTACTTTCCGGGTATCGAAAGTCCTGAACCCTTTCGATGCTCTCTCCATGGCGCTTAGCAAAAAAATGGTAAAACTTAGCAAAAACTTGTTTAAAGGGACAGTGCACGATAATATAAGTGTCTTGGTTCCATCCGCGAGTAGATAGGCCCTACCACTACGGCAAAGCCTGTGCCATCACCGCGCGTGAGGTTGAGCGCCGAGCGCGTGAAGAACCCGTAAGTCAGCTGGCGGCAACCGTCTCGAGCTGGCCCACACCCATTCTACGACTTATCGTTAGCCAGCAGAGCAGCAGTGGCATTTACGTGGATAAGAGACATGATATGGACTGCGATAAGATAGGATAGGGAGGATTCCCATAGTAATAGCAACCTTATCGAATGATATTATCACACGAAAACTTGTTCAAATGCTTGCTTCTAAGTTGAAAACTCGCCCAAGCAAAAGGTCAGGAACACCTTATTTCAAGCAATTTTAGAAATTTCTTTGGCTGCTTCTTCCCTTTTATGTTCCTCAGCACCCTAAGAGTTTTTGCGGAACGCGAAGACGCATGAAAATTATCGTGAACTGTACCTTCAAATGAATATTTGGGAACGTTTCCACCATCGCAGTCAGGGACTGCTTCCCATTTGGTTGTCATCAAGGCGTCAATTTCCACTAAAACAAAATGCGGCATTGAGAAGCTGTATTTATTATGCACCAACCTGATACATAAATCTTGCTTCATTCTGTGGTTGTTGACGCACTAGCTATATACCATAGTACACGAGATGTTAAAATAGTTCTTCCTCCATACTCAGCACCTTTATCGAAGATACGAAATTCTTACCTGGTGATGGCATACCTAAGTCTAGATACACAGTCCACAAAATCATTGAACTTCGCAACAGCATTCTGCACAAGTGCTAAACCATTAAACCGCACTGTTTCAACTTCGGACATGGAAAGTGACATGCCGGATTTCAGTATCCTCGTTCACAGCCCCACTGAGGTCTGTTCATACTCAATAGTCAACGTGTCCACACTCTGTGACACATTTGAATATTCCGTTCTCCAGGCTCGAAACCCTCTTCATTTCCATATAGCTTCACGTGTATCATTGCCATTGAAACCCCCTGCGAGGCGGATTCTGAATAAGCAAAGTGACGTGGCGGATCGCAGCAGTGCTGTCTAATTGTAAGCAGCAAGATGTATGGGGCTTTCTTGAAGGAACCGAAGCGAATTTGTGAAAGCTGCCCACGAAAGACTAACCACGGAGATCGTATCTGCTGTTCCAGCAATCGCTGATGATGCGTGTGTTCTTGAAGGAGCCGTGCACGGAATTATGGGTTTCTCTGTTACCAACATAATCATGTTGTATTCGCTTAATATGGGCCGCACGCAAATTTTACACAAAAAAGTGAGAATTCGGCTAAGATACACCCCCTCAAGGTGGTGGACGAGGAGGCGGGGCCTCAATGCAAATGCTCGCCCCGTCATCCGCCATTGTCGGAAACGCATAGTGGGACCGTTTACGTAACTTTCTGTTCCCACTATGCGTCTTCGACAGCGGCGGACGAGGGGAGCCATTTTATCTTGGGGTCCCGCCCCTTCGGGAGCGGGGAGCTCGGGATAGTGTGTCGCAGTTATGTCGACTTACAGAGTATTATTTCGAGAATTTTTTGTGATATTACTCGTCTCTTTCATTACTCTGTGTTTTGTATTTTTGGTGGTTGGAGGAGAATTTCAGATCAAGCTCTGTATTTGGTAGTGTATTCAATGTAACCTTTTGTAGTAGCGTCGACAAAAATGATAGGCGTTCGACTTTTGGCTGATTTTTGATGCTCGGGCGACCGCGAGTGTATTCTTTACGACTTTTGATCGTCAGTAAGACTCATTTGCAGAGATCACAGGACTCTGAACATAGTTCACTTCGTTGTTCATGCACCAACGCCTACTGTACACCATTTGAATACCCTGCAGCTCTCTGAGTCCTACGTTCAGGGGAAAAAATAGTAAAATCAACAAGGAGAGCCATAAAATCTTTTCCTGTCGGCTGCAGTCACTTTTCACTCACTTTCGAGTACGTCAATTATTGTGCCATGGATTTTAAAGAGGCTACAAAATAAAACCGAAATCGTTGGAGTCGATCATTCCGTTGAGCATGAAGTACTGGGAACCTATAGTAGTTATTCATGAAGATTGTCTTTGTCAAAACAACTACCACCTAACCTTTCTGGGGCTCTATTCAACGGTAAATAGGCTTTTATAAGCCGTTTTAAAGGCACCGGGAGGGGGGCAAGGGCGAAATAACGTTTACAAAAACAATGGCGTCTGAAAACAAACATATGGGTTCGGTAGATACAATGTGTAACGAAACCAGCGTTGAAAAACGCGCTATAGGGCGCTATTTGCCCCCAGGGCGCGCTTCCGTCCGAACTGCAAGCTTCCATGGCCGAGCCACGCTTCGCTCATTTTAAAGCTTGTCTTCGGCCTTATGTAACCTCATTTTGAATTATTTCCTCTTTAGACTGTTTTCTAGTGACATATTTTACTTGTTTACTTATGGATCTTCTTAATTGTGCATTTCTATACCTGAAAATCTCAGAAGGGTCAAACAAAGTCGGGGGGAGACGCAACTTTGCGTCGACGTCGAAGCTCCTGTCCCTTACTAGGCTTAGGCTTAAATTGATACCCCCTCCTCCCACATTAAAAAGCATCTGTCAAAGCATAGGTCTCATCTGCTTTAGCCCAACCCTAGGAAGGGAAAGAAGCTTTGACGAGGGTGGAAATTTTGCGTCTCCCCCCCCCCCCCCCCCCGACTGTATTTGACCCGTAAGTACATCTAGAAACAATATAAGAAAGAACAAAGTAAAAACTAAAAGGAAAAAACAAATCTATAATAGAACCATCTTCTTTTGGCACCATGCCAAGGCGTCAAATTGGCGAGTTTGTGCAATGGCGGCCACTCAAACTCGTCCACACTACGTCTGTTCTACAGTAAGCCAAAATTACCCCCTCTTGGTGTCTTTAAGCATAACACCATTGTAAAGAGAATGTCCTTCGTGTAGATGGAGACTGTGCGATAGTAAAGACCATCACAATGTGATTGCTGAATTCAATTATGGTGAATTTTTGTAAAGTTGCTTAGCTACAGCCCCCGAAAATCTGTTTGAAGTGAATAAAGGAGCCGGCATCCTCACCAATCTATGTTCATGATTCCTTTGACCAGTTTGAGCGGCATGGGCCGTGAAGAACTGTTTGTATGTGTTTTCTTTCACATTCCTCACCATATCAGCATTTCATGATCGGTGTTTGTCTCACCATTACCCACCCATTATGGAGCCGCTCAGAGCGGAAACTTGTTTTCATCCATTTACCGGTTCAATGCTTATTTTATGTTGTGTAGTCGTGTTTGCCTCGTCAATTTGAGCTTTATCAGGCTCGTCTGACTTAGGAGGCGAAACGAGCCACTTAATTGATTCTCTACTTCAAACTGCACTATCGAACTTCCTTTTCCTTTTTCCCTACATAAAGAGTTCTCATTACCCGCATCACCCCTATCACTGTTTTTAAAGGCACACTTCACGACAGCCAAATAAGTCGAGTCACCTTCATGATGGCGTAGTTCCTTGGACAACTACCTAGGCAGCACCTTTTTGGAGCAGCCATGGTGCGCTATCACGGCGTTACCTGCTCGAACCCCTCCCACGCCACCCATTTCGCTCAGATGACCAAAAAGGGATCTCAGCTGGGTGGCGTTCAAGTGGATTCGAGGAGAGTAGCGCCGCGATGGCGCACCGGGACAAAAAAAGTGCGACCGAGATAGTTGTATAATGAATTACTTCCCCAAAGAGGTAGTTGTATAACGAACTACCTCCCCAAAGAAAACCTGAGTCTCGCACGTAGATGTAACAAGTAGAGAGAGACTGAGGAAAAATGCATGTGATATAGGTATGTAGTGAGATGGATGGGCGTAATAGCAGCTTAGTATAGCTCGCGAGTACGATCCCCAGCCGAGGAACCTCTTTTCCATAATTTCTCCATGACAGCTAGTACTATTACAGAATATGATTAGGGATTTATGTGGTTGACCGCTTCTTTCGTACAGCAATATCTGTTCTCACAATTTTCCCCACATGGGTACCACTGCTTTTCGAGTGTGCGACAAGTGTTCCGATGATTTGTGTGAGGTCAGGTCACTCATGCAAGGGTTTGCTTCACGAACGACTGATTTACTACAGATTTCAAGATCTTGGTTACGTAGCTGGTCTACTTACGTAAAAGATAAAGTCAAACGAAAAAAGGTATGTATTTTTGGATCCAACTATATAATAAAGTTGATTGTATATAATATAAATGGTCGAGCTGTGAGATCTTCCATTGAAATCAAATTCCAACTGAAGGCAAGATCTAAAGAGAAGGTGGAAGCTAATAACTTCAACAGTCGGACTATGAAATTTTGATCTGACGAGTATGTTGATTTAGTCTTTTCCATAATGAACTGCCCGTCACGCAACGCTGGTGACCTGACCTGTCGGAACGCTGGTAGGAACACTTGCACATCACCCCTGCTTTTCTGTAGTGGATGTATGGCAAAGGGCATGTAATTACACAGTGAACACAAAGTCTCCCACTTGAACCATGCCGATCAAGCAGCTCGTGCGTTTTAACCCCATCAGGTCAGGGCTGGTGAATTATTTACCATTGGAAAACATCGCATGGTGTAACCGATGGCGATCATTATGCATAGTACAGCCGGCAGCGGTCCCCATGTGACACCGCTTAACGTGGGCTACGTCGATGTGCAACGATGTGTTTACAAAATACACCAGGACAATTTATACTCCAAAAACACTCAGTTACTTGACCCATTTCAATTACAACATCCTTCATTGAGGCCCCAAACTATTTTCCCTAGAAGTTTTCGAGTTGTTCGTTATTCTGTTGTTGGTTACACACGAGTCCTCTTGCGTAAGAATAGTAATTGTAATAATAGTAATAATATCCTTAGTATATATCTTGTAAGAGAATTAGATAGGAAACATATTCAAGGCTGATTCACCTTATTCTTTGATAGCACATTTGCACTAAATCTGTCCATTTCTTGAAAGAAATATTCACGACCCAAGGAAATTTTAACCCCTCTTTCGCAAGTTTTCATCAATTCTGGTTTGTCACGAATATGTCACGAATAGTATTTTTCACACATCTTTATTTGAATGCAATTAACTATGCGTTCAGTCTTCAGGAGAAGAATTCTTCCACAAAAATTGAAGATTTCGCCTTTATCTGATAACTTCTGTAAGCCATATCCTTTTCGAAACTCATGAATTACTTAAATACACGACTCTTTGGAAAAGAAATGTCCTCTTGTCCAAACTCAGTATTAGGAATTTCTGGAGAGTTTTCCACAGTAAGGGGCTTCAGAAATCTCAGTCCAAATAAAACCGAATCAGTACATTTATAAGCAAATGAAATTGCGAACAAGTGAAATAAGTTGGAAGATAGGTAATTGTGATGTGAACGGTGAACTTTCGATTTTTTCGAGTGGAATTTTTGCGACGCAAACAAAGCGCTTCTTCGGAAATCATCCCTGGACGTTAGTGATTTATGATGCTGTTTTCTCCCTCAGTGACATGCCCGCAATGGGAACTCCAGGTGCCTTGCCTGTGTCATGTGGACACCAGCCCCAGTGAGTTACTTGTCATTTTTTTTTGTTTTTTACCACCACCGCTGGTCTATTCT
The DNA here is from genome assembly GCA_963978905.1 of Trichostrongylus colubriformis. Classification (NCBI taxonomy): domain Eukaryota; kingdom Metazoa; phylum Nematoda; class Chromadorea; order Rhabditida; family Trichostrongylidae; genus Trichostrongylus; species Trichostrongylus colubriformis. The sequence continues at coordinate 48,548,245 of OZ022257.1, read as the reverse complement.
ATCAACAACTGCTAGTATTTCACAGAGTAACATGAGTGCCTCTCATTTTCCTTGATTTTTAGTTTTCTAAATTATATTTAATGTTAGCAAACAGACTTCAATATTGCTATCGTTCACTAAGTTTTTGTCGGCATGCTCCCGATAAATATGTCAATCCCTTTCTCAAAAGCCATCCTGATGTTTGACGAATTGGCAGCCAGTTGGCGTTAGATCCGATAAGTATGGGATAGAGCTATAGCTTTATTCCGCAAAGTGTAGAATACGGGTGACGATATGTGAAATATGGATAATGCATCGTTGGTGCGGTACGGCACCTATTTTCCAAGCTTTGACAAATGTAAGCTACTCCAGACCGCTTGCAATACTTGGCTGAGGAAGGCATCCTCTCAAAAATGAACGCAGATAACTTTCCGGTGTTGCTACTGGAAGATCTTGATCGAATGAAACTTCCAGCAACTCTTTCTTATTTTTAAACCTTTCACTCAACATAGTTTGTTTCAGCCGATACAGTGCTTTCCCCCTTTCCAGTGCTCCTGTTTGGAATGCTTTTGTTATTGCTCGACCGAATTAGAACTTGTGAAATGGATTCTAAATACTCCAGTGATCTCGGCACTTTTTACGCAATCAATGAAACGCTAGGGCTTTAAAAAAAAGTACTCGAGGTCTTGTCTCATCCATATAGTAAGACCTTACAGCCGAAGATGGCGATTTGATGAAACGTTAGCCGAATAATAAATATCACAATAATCTCGGAAGCTCAAGCCGCCTTCACACTCTGCGGCGGCAGGACGTGGCTGCGTTCAAAAGCAGGATGGTACGTGCAGAGGCGCAGAGATGAAACAGACAACGGGGCATAATGGCACAGGCGGAGACACCGAGATAACGCAGACCCGCCCCGCCACCGGTACCGCGAAGTATAAAAGCGGTCCTGCCATGGGCGTATTATCAGTAGGAGCAGTGCACTTATGTTCGAAAGCGTTATGGATTTCAAAGCAAATGTTTGTGTGGGAAGAGCACCGATCTGCACACTCAGTAAGTGAATTCTGTAAAATAATTGCCTAATTTGAAGCGTGAAAAAAATGTTTTTAAATCTTGTGAGCGCGAAAAGCAGAACAAAATGTCCTTGCAACCTACTACTCGCCCAGCAAGGACGGCAGTTGATATTGGAGCGAACCCGATTTGAAGGGTTCAGTAATACATACTACAGGAGACTTCCTACAGAACTTTCCCATCTTACACTCTCCTTGCCGACGCCGCTTTGAGATGTAAGCAGACAGGGAATTTGGAAAGAGTTTCTTCTACTTGTAAATCTGGTTCACGAATTCATCTAATCATCTTCCCTAGAGATTTCTTGACCCTGATTTTATTTGATTTTCTGGATTTTTGTGGAACTTTTAAAATTTGTTGTTCCGGAGTATTGGAGTTATGCTAATTCCTCCGACAAGACAGAGGAGTCACATGACAAGTCTGGTGACTCCCATGGGATTTCTGGAAAAGGGACACGGTAGTACGTAGTACAACATTTGCACTTTTAGTTGATCTACATGCTCATTTTGTGTTCCAACAAAGGATTGGCTAATAAACTAAGCTAAATCAGAACTAAAAGTAGTCAAACACTCTTTACATGCTTTTTGGTATTGTACCGCTGAATTTTTGCATCCTCTGTCCGCCGTTGGTTACTTTTTGTCCGATGGTCCTGGATTTTTGGACCTTGAGTGGAAGTTTGTTAATGTTCAATTTTGTTTATCCATTGCTATCTCCTTCTGCCTTTTCTTGATTCGTTGGAGAGCCATAGAAAGGAAGCACCATGAATTTAGGTAAACAAAAGTACATCTGCATTTGCTGCTTTCACAGTTCCTTCTTGAAGGAGAAAGTCGCAACGCAGTCCTTTTCGCTGAATCGTCCATTCATCTCGTCCATACGTTCATTCAGTTGTTTACCAGTCGTCTGGCACACAGACTTCATCCGCCGGTGGGAGGCGTATGGAGATATTCGGTGGCAGGCGGCCACCGATTTTCGAGTATCGGGTGGCTCGTTTTGTAGATCGCATAGATCTAGACTCTATCTGTAGAGCCACAGAAAGATCTGCTGTTTCTGTTGTTGTTGTTGTGTTTTCCATGACTATGCTATCTAATCGGGCGGAGGAGGTGTGGTGACGGTTGGCGGCCGCTCTCACACTCATGGTGCGGGATGAAATTTCGCATCAACGGCCGCCCAGTGGACCAGGTCTTCCATCCTCTCAGGATCGGTGAATTGGTACCTCACTAATCTGAATGTCAAAAAGCTTTGACTTGACGTCGGCTCCTGCAGGTCATAGTAAAGGCATGATCACATTCATCTGCCACCACGATTTTGAATGGAAATAGAATGTACGGCGCATCCTACAGAAGTTATTGATTAACGCTAAAACTTTTTTCCATCCTCTATGTTATCTAATTGGTCATCCTTGGAAAAGCACAAAGCCGATTTGTCATTCCAGCTACTTAAATGAAGATCACCTTAAAAAACCCACTTGATAAGCTGAAGAAAACGCTCATTCGTTTTCCATTGCCATCAGAGAATGGGTCTACCCGCTACCACTCCAAGTACTAAAAGAATCGTACACGAAAATACTATACTTCTCATTACTCTTGGAACCACTACATCTGATACACTACTTAGAAACATAAAAAGGGCCAAAAAACTTCTGTCATGACGCAGTGATAAAAAAATCTGAAATTGCAGCAACTCGTTTGTATTTTTCAGTAACCCACTCCCCAACAGCTGTCGGCGAGACGAGAGCAGTTCAAGTTCTTGCACCCAATGTTGGCTTGCTTCTCAACCTGCGTCCCTGACCACGTGACCGTAACCTCCTCGCTCCTAGAGTTCTCCTGGTTGCCCCCGTCCCCTCAAATGCCCATTCGGGGATCATTTTGGGAAGCTCTATCCCATCCGGATTCTTCTTTCGCTTGAAACTTTACATTTGGCCCGTAGTAAGCAAATACAGCTTAATGCTGGTAGCAGAACAAATTCTAAGAAATCTAGAATTTCGTGCATGGGAAATGGAAAAATCAGTCGGGTTTCATAAATTATGACTGACAAGAACTATGACTTGGGAGTAGAGAGGAAAAGAAGGTTCCTCTTGCATGCTTCCCCCCCCCCCCCCCCCCACCCCAGTATTTTTTCCACTTATTTGGATTTTTATAGCCAAGACTTCTGAAGATTCTAGAACTTCACGCCATGCGTTGATTCAGAAAAGGCCTAGTAGCCGAAGAAGCATTCGTCAGTAGCATATCCAGTCAGTAGCGAGCTTCTAATGGGTGTCTGCTCAAAAAAAAAGGACTTTTGGTTTTTCTCCTAGGCACTGGGAGCTGTGAGGGAAAACTGAGAACTGTGAATACATATCCCTCGAAAAGAAACCTTCTACGTCAGAAGAGGTGATGTGTGATGAAACCCGCATTGAAGAAGCGCGGCATGGGGTCTTATCACGACTGCGCTGCACAGCGTGTTTTCCTGCAGTTCTGCACCCAGCAAGACCTTCCGGTGATGGCGGGACAATGTTCACGGACGGCTGCTTTAGCCTCTCCGCCCGCCTGCAGTCCTCCAGCTAGTGAGGCAGAGGGGTTCGGGAGAAAAGGGGAGTTTCGGGTTCCTAGTTCTCGGGTTTTTCGCCATTTTGTCTCATTCTTTCTCTCCTGTTACATTGCTGAGCACCACTACTTCCAAATTCCACAGTCTGCCAAATTTATCCCATCCGATGTCTTTAAAAGAGCTTTTTACATAATGCAAGCGAACATGCTTAAATTGCAGGCGCACACGCTATTTTGCCTGCCAAATAGCGATTTTTCATGTCGAAAGTGCAATTTTTACGTATGTCACGTATTCCTCTAAAGTGTGACTGATGAGTGTGCCCGTCAAAAGTTGTTGCACTCCCCGCACTTCTTGGTGTAATTCCAATTGAGAGTTGCCATGCATTGTAAGGAAGCCAATGATGCCCAACTCCAATTTATAAAATCGAAGCCCTCAATTTCTTGTTTGTATTTTTCTAGTTTGATTTCCGCAATCGACTGGGTATTTATTTGCTATTTCCCTCACTTGTGTATATGTACCGTGTTGTACAGGAACTAAATACTATGTAGTAGGTGACTCGCATGTCAACATGGAAAACCAGTCTCTAGGGCCATATAAAGTATAAAGATCGCGAAAGCTCGACCAACGAGTAAGAGTCGATGTTGCATACATTGAATTTAACTGGAGTCGAAGAAGGATGCGCTATCGTAAAATCCCAAGGTTCTAAATGAAAAATTGAGGCCAGAAAAGCATCAGAAAGCGAAATCAGTGCTAGATAAGTAATTTCTGGGGAAGCGCATGTATTCTATTTCCATTTAGATCTGCATGGACGTTTGAATACGATTTGGTCTACAGCGTAAGGGGTGGGGGTGTGGGGGAGGAGGGGGAGGGGGGAGGCTAACCGATGTGCAAGTCAGTATTCTTATATTACGCACGAGTTTCTCAAGTCACTTATCTCGCACGACGAAAGACTCGTACCCCAGGTGGACGTTGCTCCAGCTTTTGCTACTGATACCTGGACCGTGCTAGTGGATGGGGCCAGTGATCACTTTGCCATATCCGCGCGAAATACAACTGCACTACATTTCAGATACTGAGGGCATTGTCATCCTGTACCCATATCAACATGGCTCTCACAAATCTGCACCTTCGCAAATTCACTGAGGCCGCATTCAGACTTCGCGATTTTACTATCCTGCGATTTCTAGGCATCGCACTTTCACACGCGTACCTTGAGATCTTGCATTGCCGCAAGTTCGCGAGTGGTGCCGCGACACCGCAAAATCGCAAATCGCGAAGGCTGGCGGCGGCCTTACGATTCTGTATCGGAGTTAAATGCATGGCGCTTTCTGAACCGGACCATTGGCGACGAAGGTGTGTGTTTTTCGCTACCCTTGGGAGGGTGCGAGGCTAGCAGTTTGACCGGTAACTGTAAAGGATCAGATATTGATTCGGCCATTTCGATACGTCACTGTTGCACTTAAATTTGCCTTTATTTCTCAACTTTTCTTTTCTTTACTTCTACATGCACCCACACACTTTCACCTGGAATTCATAAAGTTTCAACTGAGAGCCATTATCTCTCTCATCCGCGCGTATTCTCTGCGAGACACACTGCTTTCCAATCTTTCCGTGTTTATTTTTCTGTTAGCGCTGTTCTCCCTCGGCAATTGATAGTGACATCCACGACAATATTTCCGTAATTTTGCGTTTTTGCAATTTTGCGGAGTCGCGACTCCGCACCCAATGTTGCGGCAAAGCAAGATCTCAAGATCGCAGTATCGCGTGCGAAAGTGCGACGCCATAAAATTGCAGATTCGCGAAATCTCGACGTCAGATGGCAGCCTAATGCACGAATTGAGAGGCTAATGTACGTGCCGCATGTGACCGATCTGTGACTCATTTGACCAGTACCTGATCCTTGCAAAAGCTTTTGTAGCTGGTAATGAGAGTTTCGAGACGGCAAATGAAAGAAGTTTAGAAAAGTTTAGAAAAGAATGTGAAATCTGAACGGGCCGGCTTAGGCTTTGTCTCTCAAACACAATATTTGGACATGTTGCGGCTGGGTGTCTGTGTGGTCCTTGGTCTGATGAAATTAGTCGGCTCAATATATTGCTCAGAAAAATTAATGATCCGTTGAGGTGGAGTCCGCAGCTCCCTTATACTTCATGTCGCACATCCACTTTGGGCCTATCCAGAATTCAGTAGCTATATGCGATCTCGTGATTCTTCCTTGTCTGACTGATTCGGCTGTTTTTGAAAGCTGTAATCACCTATTAGTTTGGATTGCGTGATTGCTTCGAATTTTCTATTCTTATTCAGGATATGATACCAACAAATGCCGAAATGCTAATGCTCAATGACGCGTTCCATGTTTAGAGTAATCCACTCATGAGGAAAATGGAGAAGCTCATATCTGATAGCACTCATACCCTTTTCCCTACTCGGAGCTTATTAGGCATTGTTCACAGTTCGCGATTCAGGCCTAAGGAAAAAGATACAAAAATATGTGCATACCGTACAAGTTATTCAGGCGATCGCGAGATTCGCGTGACTCGTGTGATTCAGGCGCAAAGGATAAGATACGTACATATCAGGTGAATGATAGCCTGAATCGTGCTTTACGCGAGTACTGCAAATCGTGCGATCGCCTGAATCGCGAACTCTGAACGGTACCCATTCAATAGGAGAGCTAAGCAATAAGCTTTCCATCTTATGAAAGCGGTATGGTACCACGTATCACTTGATGTGGTTGTTCCTGGATCAAAGTCTCTTTCCAAACACTCTTTTCGCGCTTTATTTTTTCCTTTTTTTGCTTGCGTAACTCCACCAATTCATACTTGTGCTTGATTGCGATAGCGACATCCACTTTATTGTGCAGTGCCCTTTGAAGCAGCAAACGCAATTATTTTGACATAAAAGAGAGGGGAATGTTAATCTTAAATCATGATAAGAGGTCCATGTAAGAAGTGCATCTCATTCCGCTGCGAAATCCATATTCGAAGCGACTTATTCGAACCCACTATAGCTGCAGCCCGCCTTAGTAAGCGTGTCGCGTGCTGCCTACTTATTGCCGTCACACATTGCAGATCCGCACAGCTTCTTGAACATATGCATGTATTCCTCCACGGTTTGTGACCAACTCCCCAGTAATGCAAAAGAACTGCAGGAACGGGTGACTAAATTGATCACTTCACTATTCGGTAATACTGGCCGCAGTGCTCCTGTGAAGTGGCGCTGCTTGCCGCCGCACCATATCAGGACTTGGCATACAGAGCACTAGAATAACAATGCTATTGTGGATAATTTTCCATTCTAAATTGTCAAGGGAGAGGGCATGAGTAAGGAAAAGATCTGCTCTTACCCGTCCCTGGATTTCGTTCATGTGAAGAGGGGCACAGCTGGAAAAGGCTCCTCTGGTAAGCACATGTTAAAAACGGATCGGACTTTGCAAAAAACTATCTTTTGTACAAGACACAAATTCATGCAATTCCGAACAAAAGTCGGAAGCATGGTGCATTTTCATGAGATCCAACAAAAGAAATAGTGGGGGGGGGGGGTCGGAAGGAAGAGTAGAGTGGTAAGGAATGACCGTTTTCAAACGAACATTCGAGGGTGAAAGCGATTATCGGTAGAGTAACCTAGATTTGAAACGCGACGCTGTGGTCTGTATTCGCATCTCCCGCGCATATCTTCGAACTGCAGCACCACCTTTCCGAGTAGCCCGTTGTGGAAGATGTCATTTATTGTCTCGTAGGAAGTATTTCATTTATTCATGATGATGTGAAATAGGTGAAACAATAAGAAACAGCAATTAAGCGAGGCAATGAATGGAAGGATGAGCGAAAGGGTAAGAAAAAAGGTGTTTAAGGGAAAAAACACTGATTTCACACTGGACGTCTCATCAAGGTGTCATGTGTGTAATGTCTGCAACATAGCGAACTGCAAGCGTAACAGTAAGTCTTACCGTAGGCCAGATTTGCCACCCTGGTGTCTTTAATGTCCAACATTCTGCTTCTTTAATCCGTCTTTGATTTTTGTTTAAAGGAGGAAAAGGCAAACAAAAACTACCATCTGTCCTACATGAGTACATTTTGTACCTATTTTCACGAGGTTGACGACGTAGATAAGCTCTAACACAATTGTGTTTAACCCCTCCCCGATCTAGTTGCATATTCATGAGCTTAGAATTCAACAAGGCTTATTTTGTTGTTTTCCTATTTTTTTCAACTACGTTAAACTGCTCGGGGTATAAAATTCACGACACGTTTACAACCGTGGAATTTCTTCTGTTGTCCATTTCGCGTTGTTCGACCCGACAGAAGAGAGCCAAGTAAAGTGATTTCGATGATATTTCTTATGGATTCCTCGAATATTCCATAACAATACCATTTAGCAGTTCGTGAAGCTTGGTAGAGCGACGATTATGGAAATGTATGTCCAAACCTTTCCTCCGATTCTTCTGGGTAAGATTTTGATATGCTGAAGAGGAAACTTAGTTGAATTCAGTGAGACTGGCGGTCCCAAAGCGTCTTCACTAAATTCTTTTTCTGAAATTGAATTTTTTATATTTTATCCTCCAGCTGAGAGACTACTTGCGTTTTTAGATAGCTGTTTCGTTTCTCAAGCATAGAGTATTCATCAAAGTATTCATCAAATACAGGCACGAATACTGATGATTAATGGTAGCTATAGCATTAATAACATAAGAATAGGCGTCTGTAAATCCGCATTCATACCGTGCGGTATGAGCCTGGCGGCAGGGTGTGGCTGCGTCTCTCTGCGTCTCCGCTCATGCTCCTCTGCCTCATTTCCTGCGTCGTCTCTGCATCTCCCGTCTGCTACTCTGCCCCGCTGTCTGTGAAGGCAGCCACGCCGTGCCGGCGCTGAGTATGAAAGCGGGCTGATGGATTAGTACCGTACCAGGGAAGCATATCAAGGCCAGTTCATGTCCTTTTGAAGCCTGACCACCACAGCATCAGCACCATGGACTACGGCCAATGCACCGCATATTCTAGTGTCATTCAGGATCTTGGTGGGAGGTGAATGCCATTTGGCCTACTCAATGAGTTTCGGCGGTCAACCCATGTACAAGACAGGGCATTCATCCTCCCAAACGAACCTGGTGTCGAACGGAAGGAGGGATTAAAGGCTTGGTTGGCCGGGGGAGCACTCCTGAAGCATTTGATCCCTGTACCGTAAGAGTAAGAGTGCGTGCCACCTTTGACCACACCACCACTTTTACTTATTAGTATAAAGTTGCAAGTAGAATTCAAGGCTGGTCACTCGTGGTTGGATACGTCACACATTCGACCTCTATTATGAATGTCTGCTGTTCATTATACAACGGACCTTACAGTGTTTGTAAGAATTGGAAGTACTTCATTCGATTGTTTTTATCGTTCCAATGAAACCTGTTTGTGGGTGACAGTCAATCGTCCTGACGAACTCAGACCCCGATTGAAGTATTAGAAAACGATGTCAGTAATAACATAATTCCGAAGTCCACTTTCCATGCTATCAAACTAGCTTTTCTGCTTTCTGAATTTACCAGTTCGGCGTACCTGATCACTGTTTGACCGCTCTCTGTGCTCCAATATGCATTTGCATATATGAGGAGCGAATTTTCAAAGTTGTACCAAATCGCAAAAGTGCATTGTTCTTCATAGCAGTTACCGTTCAGTCCAGTTTTCATCACGTGGTCTCAGGCTTTAAAGACACCGGGAGGTTGGAATGCTGCCTTACTGTATGGGTTGCGATGACCTGTTGTTCGTTTCTTTGAACGCATGACACCATACCAAGGCTTCTAATTCAAAAATTACTGGTTTTTTTTTCAAAGCTATAACCAGACTTCTTCTCACTCTTTCGCTTACTCTCCACTCATTTGTTCTCTTGTTTGTTGTTGTAAGCTGTTTCAAAAATTTAACATCATCATGAATTAAATCAGTTTTGCCCTACGTGACACCAAATGACGGTGACGTCGGCTCGCCTGAAGCGTGTAGTTCGAGGCGGAGCGCGCTGAAACCGCTATAAAGCCCCAGAGGCCTTTTCAATGCGATTCTCGTCACACATTGTTTTTTCCAAGTCATGCTCGTTTACGGAGGACAGTGTCCTTGAATACTTCCATGTTCCCCTTCTGATGCCTTTGAAACAGTATGAGAATTTCTGATGGCATGTGCTTTTTGCTTCGTGTGCTTGAAAGGCCACAAAGGTTCTTTACCATCCACCTTACGCCACAGTAACTTGTTGAGACTATTTGGATGGCGGTGTTATATTGCATGCCATAGAGTAGACTCCTCGATTTCTATAATTCAATCATTCCGCCATAGCGCGCGAGATGTGGTGGAAGAATTGAATACTAGGAGCACGTACCCGTATTTTGCCTGTTCTTCTACTCATCCTTGAACTGAGCGAATAGGACTTTGATTTTTAGTCGGTGGCAACTACTTCTGACTATGTGTAAGCGGCTAATTGTAAGTGTCTAATGGTCTGTGTGTCGAATGGAACTTCACAATTCACGTACTGGCGATCCTAGGATCCTGTTTTTTTTATTTGATTAAAAGTGATAGCGACTGATAAACAAAGGTTCACTTTGTCTGTAGCATGGGGGAAGGTACATACGTGCTCATCCTAGGCGTGTTTGGTGCACCCTTGCGAAGTTAGTTAAGAATTTTTCAAGGTAAACCCTGACTATTCTCATTTTCAACTGTTTTCTGCAGTTCCTATGTGGTGATAAGGTTTCTAGGTTGGTTCCGAATTACATTCCTTTTTGGTATGTAGAGTTGGTTTATTTCATCTTGAAATTTGCGAGAAGAGAGTTTGATACTGTTTCCGAATTCTTCTCAAACAAAGGGATTCCCTGGGATTGAGTCTACTTTGCGTTTGTTTATTATTACGTCAGATGCAGTACCGTGAGACAGCAAAGCTGTAATGTATAAATTAATTACCTTTTGAGGCGCATTCACACTTTGCGCAGGCTGGGCGTGGCTGCGTTCACAGGTAGCGAGGCAAAGTGGCACGGGGGAGGTACAGAGACGAAGTAGGCAATGGGACAGAGTGGCACAGGCGGAGGCAGAGACACGCAGCTACGGCCACTGCCGGCACCGCGAAGTATGAACGCGGCCTGGATTTAGTTGGAGGCATCATTAAAAACCCATGATTTTTGTGCAGCCACCCCTCCTAACAAATATATGTGTACGGCCATCTTACAAGTGCTTTCTCACTGACCATATGCTTTATACTTTGCAATTTCCAATTTCCATTTATTTATTTCTTTAATTTTAACGTGGCACTCTGCACTGATACAATCACTATTTCACTTCTGATTTGAAAAAATAATAAGATGGTAGGAATGTGAGAAGAGTGACTCCACAGATGCCTTCGTTGAAGATAATTCCTTTTCTTGCCTATGGATCTCAAGTACAAATCTTCTGACGTGATGGAATTTATGTTAGTAATTAGTCATGGCAAAAAGTTACTGGAGTCGATTAACCGCACAGAATGCGCCATGAGGTCGAGAACGTAAAAATATATGTATTTAGATCTTAAGAAGCAAGACTTGGGCAGATACCCCCGGTCCTTGCTTTCCGATGAAACTTGGCCATATTTTCTGCGCTTTTTTACTTAGCAGATCTTTTTTAGCGTATTCTATAATCCGACGATTATATTATATTTGTTTTCCTGGCCTTTTGAACGTGACGAATCGGGTTACGAGTTTTCGATGCCGATAATCTGACTGCCACACGTGATCACACGGTCAACTATGCCTAACACTATAGAGCGGACCCGTCGAATTATTTTTGATATTTTTTGTGGCAACAGAACTCGCTCCTTCACTTTATCCCTTTCCCCGACTTTTATTCCTTTGATCTTTTTAAGTCAAAAAATCTCGGTTCTGGATGAACGGTTAGACTTCCTTCTGAAATATAATCAGCTTTATTGAGAGCAACTTCACATCACTGAGCTTTCCAAACTTAGCATGGGACTGTTAAAACTCTTAAGATTGGCTCCTGGTAAAATGATTTGTCTCACTAAAACTTGGCTGATGCATTTATGTACTGAATTCCTCCACGATTGCTCACCTGGACCTGGAGCGGTTTGTCGACTGCAGTAATTTTTTGACATTACAAAAAAATTTCTAACATAAATCATCCTCTCCCAAGAATATCAGTTTAGATTGTCAGGCCTATGCGCATCATCATAATAATTGTTGTCATATAACTAACTTCAAACCCATAACTGAGAAAAAACGACATTTGAATCAAGAAGCTTGTCATTTGTGAACGGAGATCCGAAGGAAGTTACAAAATATGGACAAAGCAAAAATTGTGTTGAGCAATTCCTGAAGAACGGGCTCTTCATCGGGAAATGTATCGCGTGTGATAAAGTGCACACTGTACATTTGCGTAACTGCACATATAATTTGACGCCTAATGTTAACCAGCGATGCCTTGAATCGCTTACTTTTTCTGACATCCTGAACTTATTATCCGGTGTTTCGCCCCTATTAGTCCGTAGAATCGTGCGGTCGCTTATTGGCAATGCTACAGAGAAGATACGCAGATGACCTCATATAAGAACGAGCTTGTGAATGCACTTCCTTGACACTGTCCGGGGCGGTTGGATAGCAAGTAATGCCCATAACGCGAAGGGCGAAGGTGGTGTAGTGGCAGTTGGCGCGTACTCTCACTCTCATGGTACGAGGATCGAATCCCCTATTGAAGTCAGTCTAGGTCCGAATTGAGACTAAACTCGTTAGTATGTCAGAGGCGCTGCTTAAGACGCCGATTAGTCTCACAATTAACCGCATGGACCGAATCGTATTCGACCACCATGATTGTAAATGGACCAAGAGTGCACGGCGCATTCCAACAAGGGGTTGATGAACGCCAAAACTTCATCTTTCAACTTCTCCTCTTTGAAACATGGAGTCCGGAAGCCAACGCTAGAATGGGCGCTGAAAAAAGTGTTGTTCAATCCCAGTTCCAAAAAAGAGAGACCAGCGCAAGTGTATAGAGGGAAGACTTACGGAGGTATCGTGTGTGTAGACAATCGTGCGCTGCTTGCTGTATTCGCATTGGTCTACGTACTACCCAACGCAGTCAGTCCATAACCATATCGTGAAAGTTTTTCTACAATATTTTATTCACTTCCGGTCACTTTCTCTACTGTATCCCCTTTTTGGTAGGATGGAGAAATGGTTCATTCGTCTAATATCTAGTTGCGACGACCGGTTTTTTATCGCCGTCCAGTTTGAGAAACCATGCCTTCATGCTATTCAAAGTTATACGGCGCATTCTGAGTACTTGTCCACATCTTCAATTGCATTTTTGACTGCACTTCTCAATAAGTACTTTTCATTGCGGTTCCATTCAACTCAGTGAAAGTATTCAAAATATTGCACCTAAGTACTTTGACTGGTTGTCAGAAGCCTTGAGCCGCCTTCAGTCTTCGTTTTTTGCGAAACTGCTACTTTGCAGTGTCGCGGCTCTGCACGCGAAGTAACGGCAATGCGTGTTCTTAAGGTCGCAGTGTCGTGCGCGGAAGTGGGACGCTGCAAAATCGCCGAATCGCGAAGTCTGACGGCTGCCTTATGATCCACTTTTCATTTCGTTTCGCTCTCGTGGACTATCATCGAATCATCTGGAATTTTGTAAAAATATAGGGTATGATAGGAGGTTTACTCGTTTTCTCAACGCCACGCTTGACCTCAGACAGAGAACCCTTTTTCGGATGGAAGTGTGTCATATTTCTCCAAAATTCTCCTCGACGCCAGACTTGACCTGATTCCAGGTGCATCGGCTAAAATTAAATTTTTCGTTCTGCTATTTCATTAATTTCTTCGCAATTTCGCTCAATTTTCTCTGTCTGTCGTTTTTAATGAAGTATTTCTAAAATCTTATAAGTTAGTGGTAGCTATTCAGAAACGAGCACTGTTTATGAATAATGTTTATAATCGTTAGGGCCGCCGAAAACATAAAGGGCATCGTTCACAACAGTCTAATATTAACGTCTACAAATTACAACATTTTTCATTCAGTGGGAATGGTTCATACGGCTGTTTTTATCGAAAATACTGTCCGCCTCGTTTGCCACTGTTAAGCAATACTGAGACGATCATTCAAAACATTTTTTTCAACAACATCCTTCTTCTTTTCTCATTCTATTTTAATTCCGGTCTTCTATCCTTTTGTACACATGTTTTTCATACTTAGGTTTCGCATCTCTTTTTCCTTGCTCTACCCTGGTTTTTCTGCTTGTTCTTTTCTGCCTCTGTTTTTCTTCTGCTTTTTTGTTCTCTGAAATTGTGGGCTCAATACTACAATCGGTTAGAGCAGTTCTATGCTATTTACAAAAATGACTGAGTACTTTCATGGTGAATATTGGGTACCGCTCTTTCCCTCAAAACTGCTGTCCACAAAATTTCTTCTGTACATATTTATGTAGTACAAGTCAACACGCATCTATAGGTATTGTTGTCTTCCATCTCCCAGATAACCCTTTTCGGCAAAATAAACATATCAAAGGTCACCTCATTTTCAATTCCATTTTTTTTTTTTGAATGGCGTTAGACAGGGAAAAGAAAGGTGATAATCCGATGGAGCAAGATCAGAGCTATAGGCAGCAATTTTATCCAAGCTCGAGAATTTTTTGGCGAGGCAATTTTTTGGCAACTTCTTTCCACTACTGAAAAAGTGTCTCGCTAAAAAATTCTCGAGCTTGGATAAAAATTGCTGCCCCATCCACCTTATAGCCCTGATCTTGCTCCATCGGATTATCACCTTTTCCTTTCCCTGTCTACGGCCAGTCAAAAAAAATTTTTTTTTATAATTTTTGTATTGAAAATGAGGTTGACCTTTGTTATTTTATTTTGCCGAAAAGGGTTATCCGGGAAATGGAAGACAATAATACCTAAAGATGCGTGTGGACTTGTACTACATGCGTATGTACAGAAGAGATTGCTGGAAAGCAGTTTGGAGGGAAAAAGCGGTATTTGAAAATACGAAAAAACTTTTTAGACTACCCAATATTTAGAGGACGCTCAATACTCACATGAATGTGCTTGATGTCACTATATATCTCTGGTATTCCAATCTGACATCCTGAATTTGCCGTCTTGTTGTGGGTCATCTAACACTGACTAACCGTACTGAAATGCAGGATCTGATCCTCGGTCAGTACATCTGGGAGCGGCGGTAGTTGAAACCGCGCTATACTTTCTCCACTTTCAATGTCCCCACTATGTTCATTTTTATGTTCTTTTCTCCCTTATGAACTGAAATATCTTATATGTGAGGCAAAATTAGGGTAATGAATAGCAGCATGTCCACCTCTGGTGCCAAGTGTAAGGTTGAGGTTTCCTTAACGGCACCGTGAAGGGGGGGAGGGGGGGCAAAGCAACAAAGCGTATTGTGAAACACTTCCCTCTGTGAAACGACTCATCGAACTCATAAAAGATAATGTGCAGCGAAAATCGCGTTGAAGAACGCGCCTCTGGGGTCCTATTGCGATTCTAGTGCGCTCCATCTCGAAGTGTGTACATGCTTTAGATGGGCCCCTGTCATTTGATGACGCGTAGAGCGAATTTAATTCCATTCACGATGATGTTTGACAAGTGAAACTCGAGAGAGTCTGAAAAAAAGGTGTTTGTGAAAAAAACCAAAGAATTAACTCTCGACGTCTTGGCAAGAGATCGTGTATGCAAGTAACGAACTGCAAGCCACTGTAAGCCCATACCGTACGTTAGAATTGCCGCCCCAAGTAATTTTTGGGTAGGTTCTATTTGTTTTTTTTGCATGGGTTATCGATTGGCGGTCCGGGATACTACGTAAATGCACATAGTATATTATAACAACATCGAGAAGTTACCGTAATAAACTATCCCCGCAGTTTTGAGTAGTACTTTAGGTGCATTCCAAACGGTCTGTTCACCACGGACACCTTCTCTTTCCATGAGCCTCTTCGATCACACTTGCGGCGTTTCTTTAAAGGCTGTTAATCAGCATCAGCTTCGCGATTTGCGCAGCCAATCTGCTTTACACCTTATGTGAAGAGATTCTATTTTCTCTCTGATATTAGTGTTTGAGCTACAGCTTATGGCTAAGCCATGCTTTAGCACATCAAGGAACACCTCATTCAAAAGCGTGCAGTTACATGCATAATTTTTTGTGGCTTTATGCTTCTGCATCTCTAGCATCACTCAGTGGTCATCTGGAGTTTCGCTTCTTACCAGGAAAAAGTTTTCACTTATAACGCACCTTTTTTAATGAAACCTAGGGGGATCTATAGGATCCCGGATGGTGATAACAGATATGTAAATCAAATTTACAAAATATCGCTTCGAAGTGAGTTAGGTGGGGCTCTAGTGAGCGGTGAGCCTACTCTCCCGACTATGCCGTTTTTTGAGTCGAGGCAGGCAAACTACCCGGTCAGTGAGCCTACACAAGCAAATATCGATACCCTATCAATCTCATTTCGGAGTTTCGTGGGAAAATTAAACCTTCCCCCGGTTGGAGTCACTCTTCGCTCTCGAAGTTTCGAAAGTCGTCTTCTTCAGATCCCTCTCATATGTACATAACATTGAGGCTCTTGACAACCATTGCAGCCTAACGATTTTTAGTGAACTTACTTTTACGTAGCCTACAACTCTAAATGAGTCGTTGATTTACGATCGTAGGAATGTTGGAATTATAAAAAATTGCTAATACATCAGCCGATTCAGGTATTGGAGGGGAGGTTACTATGACCTACTTGAAGGAGCAATAGGGGAAATTGGGACGAAAAGTAAAAGAAGTAGGGAATATGAAAGCCGAGATGCCGATTAACAGGACAGTGGAGAAAAAACGGATTGAAATGGCCACAAACCCGAGAGATAGGACCCTTTCCCACCGTTGGTTCTAGGCGCGGACGACCTTTCCGTAAAAAGGCGGGTAGCCCGCATAGGTTTTCCATTGGCATTACCAAGACGTTAACATGAAAGGATGTTCGGAAATGCGACAGCATCTATTTTCATGTGGTGAGCTTCAAGCTAAAAGTGAGGAAGCGCGCTGCGATACTTTCAATCCTGCCGAACTCCTTGACCAACCTCACCGTGACCGACCTTTCGCGGGAGATTTCGCCATGCATAGGCCTTTCAGACCCGTAGTTTTTCACTAAATGACTCCTTTTGGAATTTCTTATCACCCACATTACCCCTAACATTGTCTTTAATCGATGGGTCGTCCTTTTATAGCCAAGATATAGCTAAAATTGATTCGGGGCTGCGGCGAAAATCAGCAGCTATAAAAAACCAAAATGGTATGTTTACATAGCTAATCAGCACCCACATGCATAATGTGTTGAGGCCATTGGCCAATAGCGGAGTCCAAAATTGTTGCACTATTCGAGGAAAAATAAAGTCAATAGTTTTGCTCAGCATCCTTGTAGGAACGTCAATAGTGTTCAGCAGTTCTGTAACTGTAACTGTAACTGTAATAACTTCTTCCAATCTTTCATTTTCTGGTCTTACAGGAGCTACTGACCGAACTCTTTTACCAATTTCTGCTGTGTCCTTCGATATGCCTGTGTAAAACCATAGATAGGATCTCCATTTGATAATACCTGTCCATTTATCAAGTAATATTGTGAGCAATTGTTCTTTTTATGCCGATATGAGATTAGTAAAGGAATCTTCATTAGCCTAACATTTCGACCTTCCCAACTTTTTCAGAGGCCCGAACGTAGCTGGAAACTTTTTTAAACCTCTTATCGGCAGAAAAAGGGAAGTAATCGGGACATCATGCCGAGATTTCAACAAGGGAGAACATGGGAGCTAATAATGTGAGCATTCCCTCTTCCTTCAGACTTACCATTTCCTCGCTTCCTCTGAACCCATGCTTCATGAACATTCATGTGAAGTGCTGTGTTGATGCACTGGTTTCCTGATTTGTTTTTTTGTGTTCAGCTCTGTTCAAGCATTCCCACTTCCGATTTTCCGGAAGCCAGCCTCCTATTTCCTTTCTAAATGGCGCACATACATAAATGCTCATCTCCGTATGCTGCTAGGTGTACTCTAGGCCGTCCGTGACTGTGTTTCCTTTTTACCCTCACATTTCTGAATTTCCTTGGGCACAAGTATTATCTCACCAATGAATTCGGAAGATCATCAATTATAGTATCGACTATCGCCACTAGGCCATCCAGACTTGCTCTTTTGCCATTTGTGATTTTTAGATTTTGCGATTTTGCCATTTGGCGGTCGCGGCTCCGAAGCGTAGTCTCAGCAATGCAGATCTCCAGGTAGCGAAAGTGCGGCGCCGCAAAATCGCGAAGTCTGACGATGGCTTCAGTTGAAGCTAGTTAAGCATGAACTTACGTCATCGATTCCTCCGGGACGCGCCGCGCTTTCAATTTTGATTCATAATTAACGTAGCAAATGAATACCATCTCGCTGATACATTGAGTTGAGAGTAGAAATCAGGGAAAAAGTCAGTGGTTTTCTCCTTCCACACGAGTCTGGCACCATTCACTGGTTTCGGAGGATGGAAGGGTCAGTTAGTTTGTAGGAAATTGATCCAGATGATCCAGATCTGATCCTTGGACTGTGCAAGTGGGGGCGGGGAGGCGTTATTTGTTATATCACCTCTGCCTCATAGTTAGTGTTTATCAATTAAATTTTGCTGTTTCCATTTTCTATGTTTTATTTTCTGTGTGAGATTTCATTGGACTATATTATTTTACTTGCCTTGCTTTACTTTGCCTCACTGCTTATTTTCTTTGTTGTTTTTTTTTGCCTGACCACTGAAATTTTGAAAATTTTGATGGAAGGAGTAGAAAAGGTTCTCTATACCTAAACGGAGGAAATTACTGACTTGTATTTTCGCTTTCTTCTTTTTAGCTTCTTACTGAGTTCTGATCGTATCCTGTTCCTATTTCTGGAATCTCACCGCTCTGGTTTTCCGCTCCAAAAACCCAAAGTTTCCCTGCAGCTGCCTGCTCAACGTTTATGAAGCCCTTTTTTGTAGTCAAAAGATGACCGTATTAATCGTTCTGGACGGCAAAAGATACTGCCATCCACGGGAATCCCGTATCCTATTGACGTGTGATGAATTATCAAATAAACAGTTCTCGGAACTGCGGCTTCTTTAATGCGTTTTTCAGCTCACGTAAGCTACATGAGGGCTTCTAATCTGGATAGCGCTTTACGTACTGACATTTTGGAAGAAATGGCTCATTCCACTCTGTTCATCTCATTCCATGAACTACGTCAAGCGCTGTAAAGGTGTTTCAAGTATGGTCATATCGTTTTCGGCGTCTGCTCTTAGCAGCCATAACTGAGAAAGTCAAAATCCTTGATCACCTTTGTCGACGTTTTTTTTTTGGGGAAAGCCCAAAAGAGGAGCGGGATTCTGATTTCCATCGTGTGAAAGTCAAGGAATGAGGGGAATGCCAGTTCCTGCTGTCATTTTCCCAACCTCTTCCGGTGTCGTACTCTGTAGAGTTCAGAAAGTTATCCCTTTTAATTCATAAGGTACCCCAAGTAAAGTAATGCGGAGAATCAGAACTGGGCAAACATGTTCTCCGCAAAAACATGGCGAGTTCCAAAAAGATAATCTGTGGCGAAAATCGCGTTGAAAAGCACGTCTTGGGACTTTGACGCGGTCTCATTATACACGTCTTACGCTCTTCGATGGCAGATTAGCTATGGAGGGCGGGCAACGTTCACGGTTACGTGGCTTAGCTGCCCTCACTGTACAGGGGGTGCCAAAAAAAGTAATTTTGGCTCCTCCACTTTCACTTTAGTCGAACTACAGCAAATTCTGTTGAGATATTCACCTCACTAAATTAAAGAGCAGACCCACTCTATCACTATACTCCGTGGCAGCCTTCTGCACGAGCAGGAACGGGAGCGAGGAAAGAATGAACAACTTGTGTCACCTCAACTGGGCAAAATCCGAAATTTCGTCGCGCTCGTTCACGACCTTGCTGAGTTCCGTTCACTGTGGGTACCTAAGGGGATTCATAGAGGGTGATGTTCTTTAACATTCCGTTTTTTCCGGGTCCCCAGCGCCCTTCGTCTCCAAGAGCCAAAACGTGCCCTTACCACTGAAACCCCTCCGGAGCCAGATTTGAGCATGAAAATGATACTTCAGATCATAGCAGCCTTGTCCAAGCAGCAGGGGCTCTGTGACTTCCATGAACCGAAGGGCCAATCCTTAGGAAGCTTCCCACAAGAGACCTACCACGGAACCTGGCTTCACTGTTTTAAGCGGACCTTGACACTGTAAGTACTCCGAAGCCCGACTGCGCCGAATGAAAGCTCCATATTTTTTATGAAAATGAAAGTAGTGAGTCTCAGCTTGTTCCTGCTTTTAGAGGAACATTTTAGGAATATTTTGCCCCAATACTTTCATTTCTTTCATTTTCCTAAGTCTTGTATAATTGGGAGATGTGAACCGTGGGCAAAATTATTCATTTTTTGGCACCTCCTGTATATGCCACTCTCCTCACAGACGCAGAGGACGCGGAAGCTCGATCGTGGGAAGCAGTCTTGTTTTTGTGTTTTTTTTTTCTAAGCTGCCTATTTCAAAACTTTACTTTCATACACTATCGGGCAAAATTACCGTCATTGGTCATTTTTTAAATATGTCACTGTTTTTACTATTCCGATTTGAATAGATGTGCTAGTAGGCTTACCGCTTTTTTGGGATTTTCTTGAAAGTGAAAGCGCGATTCATGTTCTTCACGTGGTGGTTTCACAGCTGCTTCATCTGTGGCACAAAAGGCAATATTGTAACATCAGCATGGTACCTCAGGGGATTGCAGAGAAATTGTTGAAACATTTTTCTCGAATTTTTCTGAACCTTCGAGAAATTTTCGTGTGAGGTGCCTATTTGCCCAGAAAGAAAGAAAGCTTTCAGGGCCATTTAGCAGTCCAGTTGGATTGTTCCAGTATTTACATACACATACAATGAAAAATGAACTTTGCTTCCCCGGAGTTGGCTCTCGTTATGACAAGGGGATCGTATTCTTACTGTTGATGCAGCTGTTTCAAATATCTGACCAGTCTGATAAGTTGGGCTGCAAAAAATGCTTAGAAGAAAAAATTGAAACACTCTTTCTGAGCTTTCAGAGGCTTTCCTATACGCCGAGCCTTTCTGTTCCCTTCAGTAATATACTGCGAGACATAGTACGGAAGCCTTACACTATGGTTAATTACGCTCATAAATAACAACCATCCTTAATGAATGCTATTCTTCTGAAGTGCCTATAATATTTTCCATAAGTATTTCTACTATACAACGCTCTTTGAAATTACTCATGAATTGCTGCATTCAAACAAACAATAATGCCTCATTTGCGCCTATGGCACTGATGATCGCTAGTGCGACCACTTTTCTTATTTGGTATCATTGATATTTATTCTCACTTATAAGTACTGCAAATTTTTGAATCGTGGTACTACAGCCATCACGTTTAAATTTGAATTAAGTGGTTCGAATAAACTGGGTGAGGTATTCACCTATTCACCGACTCACTCTCAGTATAAGATGAGAGTGACAGACATCCTTTGATCGTCTAGTAAACTTCTTTTGGAGTGATTCAATTTCCAGGGATTGATGCAGGACTATGAAGACTGTTACCACTGATTCCAATTTCTTCTTTGGGCTTTTTGGTGGGGGGAGTGAGGGAAGGGGGGGGGGAAGGTGTCGTGGCTATGAGCTGTTATCTCATTTGACCTTCTTTAAATCACATCCTGCATGAGGTGAGAGCAGCGGAGTAGAAAAACGCAGTACGAAAAGAGAAAATGTTGTACCAAAAGAAATTCGTCCAATTTTTAGCAATGTGGATTGAAAAGATTCAACTTCGAAAGAGTGAAAAAGATCCAACAGCAGAACAGGTAGATGCTCGTGAACATTATTCCGAAATGTTCTTCTGCACGGCGCTCCATATCGTCGTCATAAAGGCACACGTCTGGCTAAGCATAGTAGTCTACTTCGCTCTCTGGGCAGTTGCACTCTTGTACGGCTAACTTCACTTTGATAACAAAGTAATATGTGAAAAATGAAGTTTTCGGCGTTAGTCAATCCCTTGTTGGGATGCGTCGCGCATTCTAATTCCATTCAGTATCGTCGTGGCAGGCGAATGTGCTTTGGAATGACTTGCTGGGGCCAGCCGATTACAAGTCAGTGCTTTTATCTTCCCAGATGGTCTGGTACCAGTTCACCTTCCCTGGAGGAATTAAAGGTTTGGTTGGCCTAGGCGGTATTGATGCGGGATTTGATCCCCGTACCATGAGAATGGGAGTGGATGCCACCTGCCACTACACCACCTCCGCCTTTTATCCCAACAAAGTGATAGTCATGTCAAATGTTTGTTCAATGGATGGCTTCTCATCATCTGGGAAAGTCTCAGTCTAAATTCTTTGACATCGTTTCTCTCAGCTATTTTGAGCAACTCTCCCAACAAATTTGGCTCCTTTCTGTGAAAGTAGTAATTCCGTCACTACTTCTCACAACCTTCGCTTAGCCTCTTAATAATTAATAGTGAGTCATACAAAATGGAATCTCCATTGAGCTAACCTGACTTATATTGCGACCGTTAAGGCGTCTAATGGGCTTCAAAATTAGGCCTGCAACGATATGACCTTTTCACTGCCACGGCTAATTTCTATGAGAGCATTTGTGAGATACCAAGCCATAAAATTCATTCTGTTTCTTTGCATTCTGCCCTTGAATAATGACATCACCAGCTAACGAACAATTCCGGGTGTCACGCTCACGTTTCGTCCACTTCGCCTGTATTCTGACTATTTTTAGGTGCTATCGCAATGAGGGGGGCATCTTATACAAAATTGCACATCTAAGCTTCTTGAAGAGACTGTTGAGGGGTCAATCTATGTACACATTCAGGCGCATATTTTTAGCTAAGCCTCAGTGAAGGAAAAAAGGCGTTCTTTTCCCCCTTCTAGGCTTATGTAAAAATAACGTCCATGGGAGATACCCCCCCCCCCCGACTGTGACTGCACCTTTTTTATGGTAGGTTGAGCCTACAGAAAGAGAGATTCACGAGTCTCTCTTTCCATCCCTTTACAAATCCTCATTACAATTTCAATGTTCCAAGTAGATTCCAATTTCACCGATCAACTTGCCCGTTATGTCCTCCGTTGGTTCCCTAATTGGATCAGAATTCTACGAGTGAGTTTGGGAACGGAAATTAGAAACGACATGCAAAAGGCGATCACATAATACGGTCATGACAAAGACGGTCGGTGACGCACATGGTCACCTTGGTCTGTCGCCATTGAACTCTACACGGCCGTTCATCGTCAACAAGATGTTTTAAGCACTGCCTATTTGGATTTTGAACATTCTGTTTGGAAATAGTAAGAAAATGTGGTTGAAGCTTCGAAAAAGCAAAATAACCCGGAAATTCCACGTTGCTATGCACTGCAATTCAAATCAGACATTCAGGCAGAAGCGTTCTAGTGCTGCTTTGGTCTACACAATGAATTTTGAATGTGAGCTGAGCTGTGGCCTCTGCTGGTGTCTTTCTCTCCTGTAATAAATTTCGTAACTAATCGAAGATTCCCAATAATGAACAGTTGGGATCCTCAGCTCCACACCTCCTCTCATGTGTATGTATCGGATTGCGCAAAATTTATTCACAGTTTTCATTTTCAAGTGAGTTGTTAAGAAACCAAACAACAAACGCAACAACAAACGATTAATCAAAATAATCCCGGAATAATTTTTTGCCGAACCCCACCGGCAGCCCATGCTTAAAGGAATCGTCCACGGAAAAATGAGTTTTTGTATTACTGTTATGTAGTTATGTTGTATTTGCCTAATGTTGGCCTCATGCAAAATTTCACGCGAAAAAATGTGAATCTGGCTGAGATACAGCACCACAAAGTGCGGTCCCAGTGGGCGGGGCCTCCGTGTAAAAGCCTCGTCCCGCGTCCGCCGTGCTCGGAGACGCATTGTAGGAACAGAAGGTTACGTAAACAGTCCTACTCTTTGTTCCCAACGGCGGCGGAAGACGGGACGAGGCTTTTACGCGGAGGCCCCGCCCACTGGGACCGCACTTTGTGGTGCTGTATCTCACCCGGATTCACATTTTTTCGCGTGAAATTTCGCATGAGGCCAACATTAGGCAAATACAACATAAACATATGGGTAACACAAAAACTCATTTTCTGTGGACGATTCCTTTAATAGTCCGGATTCGGTTTCGATCTCAGTTTACATTCATGTAACAATAAAATCCTCTTTGATGCGTATAGGTTTCACACTGAGGGCGCTATTTCATATTTTGGAAGTTCTTGTTGACCAAGGGCGATAGAAATTCCGCTCACTGCTGAACTAGTGGGTCGTAGGAGGAATTCAACATTTTTGAATTTATCCCGACGCTTCCAAAAAATCTGTGTGAATGGCTGTTGAAAGGGTGGTGAATTTCGGGCAAAAGCTTCAGTCTAGGATTGGAATCGAACCTGCACTCACTTAGGTGAATTGGTTACACATCGAGGAATATCAGCGCTGTGAAACAATTCATTTAGATTGTTCTAATTTCTAAAAACTGGATAACATCGAAGATCTCTCGAGTTGGCCCCGGTCTCCTTTTGAATACCTTGAGTGGCTGTTTTCATTCATTTTTCTTCCGGTTTGAAATTCCTCTAAATTTTTTATTTTCTATCCATATCTTTATGAATTAGATGCAGATGACAGAACCATTTCCCAGAATTGGGACCCAATTTTTATTGCAAAGGTGGAGATCAGCAGAAAAAACTGCAGAAACTTTCTTGCATCATAGTATTTCATTTTTTTGCTAAGCTTACCGGAATATCTCGAACATATCATTATTAAAGTAGGCCGGCAAAAATGGACCGAAACGCTTTTTCTAGCAGAGTTACTACCACCATCATATCATGTGCAGGTTCAATCTTCTATAAAAAAATGTCCTAATCATATCGGCTAGAGATGAACTTCACAAAGCGACCTGAGAGCTATTTGACTATTCTCTAGGATGCCATGTCCTTTTTTTTAACCATTTTGTACTGTATACTGCTTTTGGATGAGTTTTGGATGTTCGAATTTCGAACTTGCTCGTGCAAAAAGGAGTAATCGTCCTGCTAAAAAACTAGTTAAATGTTTATGAAGTATTCATGCAGTAGCGGTACTTGAGATTCGAAAACCAAAGCACCAGGAACGTAAATGGCTTTCGGTCTCTGCAACGATCAAATGCTGGAACACCCATCTCATCACCGTGTACCCCCATCTTAGCCCCGCCCCGCCCGTGTACCCATTGAGCGGTACTCTACATAAGTATCCTGGAGAGTTTACGGTACCTTGCTGCGTCATATTTACATTGTCTATCAATCGATCATTAGTGCTGTAAAGAAAGTCGGCTACCTACTTGTTTTTGCTGAGATGCTATTGCTGAGTGATGTTGATTTTATAGAATTAGTGAGAGCGAGACGATGCATCCGCATAATACCATGGACAGCTGCTTATACACGGCTTATTCACACCCACACCTTCAAAAAACACGATCTTATTCATCTCGTCTTATCACTTCACAAGACGAACACTTACTGCTCAATAGCTCTGTGTCTACAGTAGCCTAAGTTATCTCTGCATTATTCTTCTCCGAGTGTGCACCTTTATGTCAGGATTTCGCGATTTCGCACAGTGGCGTATCGCAAGCGAAGCGATGCGGACGTCGCTGCATTCTTGGGTCCCAAAGTGATTACAAATCAACTGTGTATGGTGCATCTAGCATTACCGTGTAGTTGCTCTGAGACCAAACTCTAGCTACGCGCATAGCTCGCACACACCGTGTCGCAGGCCGCTCGTCTTGGTGCGAAATCTGGACATATGGATACATCCCCTTTTTCTCTCAAATGAAAAAATCCACTCGATATTAATCGTATTTTTTGAATGCCTCATTGATTGATTTTATTCTTCTTTTTCAGATCAACCAATGTTATCAAGGCAAATCTATGGATCACTGTGTAGCAGTGTGAGTCTTTTTTTTTGCTTTTTTTAGGTCATACGAAGAAGTGACTTTACTATTCACCCACACGCTACCCTCCCCCTTTCCGGATTTTCTGAACAGTATCAAATAGTAAGGGCTAGCAGATTCCATCAACAGAGGAATGGGGTAGCAATGGACCTCACTTCAAAAACAACGAATAAATTAATTTAAAAAATTGGGAACCTTGAAAATCAGAAAAATATTGTTTTGAGAGAAAATTGTAGCGATTTGATAATATACCTGATAGTAAATGTTTTTATGGTAGGATCCATACCACCTGGACTGCGCCACGTTTTTGAACTTCATTTATCTGTTCTGCTATCTTTATCCGAAAAAAGTAATTTTCTTTCCTATTTTGAAAAACAGAATTGCAGGGTTTTGTCCTCTGTAAATGATGAAAGACAGGATTTTAGCGTTTTGTTCTACTGTAAAAGGTTTGTGTGTCCATAAAAGTGATTTTGGAGTTGCAGGGATTTTTGCCGCTGTATTCCATAGAAGTAGTGAAAGAAGGGGCCGCTCCGTTCTCTTATTCCTACAAAGCAGAAAAACAAAGGATCGCTCATTGCCATGGAAATATTGGAACCAGGGCGAATATGAACTTCTGTGAATAATTCACAGAACCAATACATAAACAAATCATCAATATCGATCTTTACCCCCTCCACACCTAATCGAGATCCTTTAACGGAGTGGGTCATGAAGCCGCTTGCTTTCAAGATCTGCAAATTTCTTGTCTTGCTCAACCCACTTTCAAGCCTCAGTTGACACGAGTATTAGTTCCGCATGTGAAATGATGGTATACCATGATTATTACCGTAAATTTTCCGAACCTATAGCCTTTTCCTAGGTCGAGGTTTTCGAATTTCTAAACGAATTTGCGCTGATTAGAGAAGGACGATTAAATATTATGGTGTAGAAAAGTGCCACACAGCGCGCGTTGTCACTGCGCTACTTTCGCTATTCTTACCGCTTGTATTATAGTTCATATAGGCACTTCAACCATTCTTTCATCAACCATTCTGGTGTTAGTTGTTGCCACAGGAATCAGTGTCGCTATATCAATAGGAAAGTTCAAAGTGTACCAGACAACACTACTCCCGGGTTGGATAAACAATATCGGTAACTGGTTTTTCGAAGTCAGTCCACTTTCAAAAACACTCACCATAAGATCTTCCATCGGTTGAACACACACGATTTTTGTGGTTAAGAAGATCTGCGGTAGAAGATAACTCTAACTATTGATTGATTTAAAGTGGGATAATTGGCCTATGTGGTTTTTTTAGCAGTTCTGGAACCATCCTTATTGCGACGCCATTTCATAAATGCGAGTCAGGTCTGGAGTGCGTGACGCAGTCATTTCTTTTTGCTTTTGACAATGCATGAATCCTTTATTCGAGCTCGAAGATGGCATAGGAAATTGTTAATAGAAAATCGTAAAGCGCACGGTCTTGATTTTTGATGATTTTACGGCTTTTACATGATTCCCGCTCAATTTTGCGTAGAAAGAAAACATGTAGGAGCACAAATCCGAACTTTGTTTCCTTAGTTATCCTGCTGATGTTCCGATTATCTACATGTCCTTCAGTGAAAACAAGTGTAAAGCTAAAATGGGACTGATACTGTTCATAGGCGGAGATCGACCAATACGTCATTGGGACAGTAGACGGGAACCCCGTCGTGGTGACGTTTTCACATATCGCTAATGACGTGTGTGCTGCTTGCGTACGTATATGACTTCCGTGGAGTTCATATAATGACGTTCGGGGCATTTCGTGGGTGCGCAAACTGTTCACAGATCGTTCCTTGCAGAGAAATATATAGGAACCGGGCATTTCCACTGGCCGCTATGACTTTTGCATAGGTATTCATCTGACGCAGTGGCGTACGATGCCATGTCAGCGTTTTCGATCCTTCTAGATAAGTTTGATTATCCTTGAATTACCTTCAAGTGATTGAAGGTTTGAACAAAGAAGCACCAGCTTTGATATAATATGATATATTTCAATTACTTTTTCTATTTTATACGCGGCTTCAAAAACAAACACACATAACGCATCATTACTTTTAAATTCGACCATGGGCTATGCTTGCAACAACAGTACAGGCCTTTTGCTTCATCACTCACAGCTTCATTGGGACTGAAAAAAGCTTGAAAAGCTTCCATAAAAGCTTTCATGTGTTGAATTTGTAGATTATGCCCAGTGAATTCAACATCCATTCAAAATCCCAAGCACATTCGGAGTGTCTAAAACTGCACAAATGACGCTCGATCGACCTTGTGGGGGGTACGCACAAATCTCCTACCGTCATTTACGATATGTATCACACAAGCTGACAATGATATATGGAACCAGTTCCCACCAAGGCAAGATCACATCATAGGGGGATGTATTCATGAGAAATTCATGCTTAAAGGAATCGTCCACGGAAAATGAGTTTTTGTGTTACCCATATATTTATGTTGTATTTGCCTAATGTTGGCCTCATGCAAAATTTCACGCGAAAAAATGTGAATCTGGCTGAGATACAGCACCACAAAGTGCGGTCCCAGTGGGCGGGGCCTCCGTGTAAAAGCCTCGTACCGCGTCCGCCGTGGTCGGAGACGCATTGTAGGAACAGAAGGTTACGTAAACAGTCCCACTCTCCGTTCCCAACGACGGCGGAAGACGGGACGAGGCTTTTACACGGAGGCCCCGCCCACTGAGACCGCATTTCGTGGTGCTGTATCTCAGCCAGATTCACATCTTTTTGCGTGAAATTTGGCGTGAGGCCAACATTAGGCAAATACAACATAAACATATGGGTAACACAAAAACTCATTTTCTGTGGACGATTCCTTTAAAGGAATCGACCCCGAGAATTCCATGATTATAAATGCCTTCAAAGTCACTTTAATAGATACAGTGCATGAACAGTAGCAAGAAAAGAACCGAAAGGTCAAGATTTTGTTCCAGTTCAACAGGGGAAAGCTGGAGAAACAGCAACTCGCTTGATTTTTCGCCAAATGACCTTTCAGCAGTTGGCGGTGGTAAACTTGTGATTGAAATATTTTGCATAAAATGTTGATTTGCTTCCCGCCGTCCCTGACCACGTGACCGTCGCTCCTTTGCTTCTACAGCTCTCGCGGCTCCACCTCCCCGGACGTCGCACCCCATCGGACGGCACTTTGAGAAGCTGTATCTCAGCCACATTCTTGTTTTTTACTTTGCAATTTACTTGATATCTTGTGCTGAAACTATCCAACAAATCCTACAAGACTTTTGGTACGACCTAATATTTCGACACAAGGGAACATTCCCAGAATTGTATCCGAATCTTTTCTCTGGGGTCTTGCCTAAATTGTATCGCCATTGAAAATGTTCCAAAGCAGTGTGGATTGCCTATCACTATGGAGACCTATTAACAAGCTATAACCCGCTTTTTAACGCTGATTGCGCTGTACAGCTTTTTCTCGGGTCCCTGATTTTTTATCACAGTTGAGACAAAACAAACCGCCTACCTGACCACTCAGATTATCAGTCGATCTTAAATACATATAGCCATATATTGTATAAAGCCAAGGAATTAGAGATCACTACACTCACGTCAACTCCCTTCCAAATACTGATGTGACTTTAACTTTTTTACAGCTGCGTTGAGCCGCGTTCACACTTTGCGATGCCGGCGGCAGGGTGGCTGCATGTCACCGCGTCTCCGCCTGTGCCACATTGCCTCGCTGCCTGCGTCGTTCCAGCATCTCCCCCTGCCACCTTGGCTCGCTACATGTAAGCGCAACCATGTCCTGCTGACGCAAAGTACGTACGCTGCTTAAGTCCTTCAAAGCTGTTGTTGTGGGACTCGTTGGATTTATGGAGGAGGCGAAATAGGAAAATTAATGAAATGTTTACTTTCATTTACCAATTGGGAAATTTACAGGGCTTTTGGCTCTTGATTTGATATGTAGAGTTCCTGAACTAGTACGTCTAAAGATTCCTCATTATCAAGATTTTACTTCCAGTCGTTCTAACTTCTTTTATTAGCGCTTTTTTTTCAGGAAACTCGCGCCTTACAGTATGCCATACCAGCAAACTGCTTATTGATTGGAGCGTTATCGTTACTGATACCTGCTGGACCTTTGTCTGCAGCTATGATGCTTGACGCATTTCTACTCGCAATGGCCGCTATCGGTATCACCGGCCATGCAGCTGTACTTATTGTGCCTAATATGGCTATTAAAGTGAGGCTTCTAATTTTAATTTCGATTCGATATGCAGAAAAATCATAAATTTTAACACTCAAATTCTCCTTGCTTCAGATTCTCCTTTTGCTCATAATGTTGTTCATAGGATGCGTATCGATTGATACATTCCATGCTCATTATATCAAAGAGTCTGTCGGTATTATTGGAGAAGCTGAGGTGACTATTACTTCCTTTTATTTTTCTGTTTACCATTTTTTGCTGATTCTGAGGCTATCCAGAAATAAAAAGGGAGACAAATATAAATCGCTTTAGAAATACCATAGTTCTCAGCTGACTTCACGAACTGCTGATCGCGGTTGCCATAATTTTTCACAATTGTCTAAGCTCAGCTGAAAAATTTGAGACCTAAAGAACCCGAGAATTCGAAGAAAACAATAATCAGAAATCGAGCTGGGATGAAACTCAAATGCTTCTTTCAGGTAGTACCACAGTCTCCGGTATCATTATGGCGTAGCGTTGTGCATAATTATCCATCGCTGCCTCTGTGGATTATCGCTTTTGTACTTATCATCATAGTTGAAATTAGGTAATAGTTTTTTATTAATTACGGCTTTCCCGTTAAAAAAACATATTCCTATCACTGAGAGAAGGGGCTGCATGTGATCTGCGGATCTCAAGCTGAAAATAGGTGCGAAATAGTTATATGTAGTTCTGGGATAGTGAATAGAGATAATACGATTACCCGGGTTGAGCAGGGATATTCATATGCACAACATTGCGGTTATCGAAGATAGGGGTTCAGTTTCTATGTGACCGGCTTGGGGATTATTAAGATTCTGTTGGACCCGATTCAAGATTGCGCACTCAACGGCTACCGCTTTTTTCGGCTCTCGATTTTCTTCTGTTGGAAGCTCAACCTCCAAGAATCCCTTCCATGCTTGGCTCAAATTACCACCGGGACCGCCGTCTTCCTTTAGTCGTCCGCGCTCTACCGGCGGTTAGGGATCATAAGGTCAGGCGGGTACGAGTTGTCCGCATACGAACAGCCATCGAATACGGCAGTCGACGGAAGATGGTCCTCATCTGTGAGCTTGTGTGTGTCACAGCCAATCAGGACACGCCCAGATGTTGAGGAAAGTAGCTGTTTCAGAACGACCCCCCCCCCTCTAGGGCGATCAATTACGATCCCCTCCCCCTTTTTCTAACCTCTACTATACCAGTAACTGTTGCCGAATCGCATGCAATGTGTTCTATTGCTATATATCCTTTCCTGGGGCAGAGAGATATTTAATTGCATTCCTTTACACGAATTTGCGGTGAATTACCCTTTGCTTCTCATCTGCTTACTTAAAATTTAGATTTTAGCCTTAATCGCTGACCTCTGAAAGTACGACCATCCGGTCAAATACGACCCCCCTTTCGTGGAATCTTCGACTCTCGGTGTACCCTGCTGCCAATATTTTCAGCTGTGTAAAACTAGGGTACCCCATTTTAAAAGCAGGTGTCGTCAAATTAAGAGAACGCACTGCTCGTAGAAGTGATGAATTAGGGCGGTGGGCGTTCGTCCAGGTAGACAAGATTTGGATAGCTATACGTTGACTAAGGGCTCGCATTTGATGCATGAGGGTACAGTACGGCAGTGATATAAAAGATATCTTCTTCCTTTTTTTTCTCATGGGCGGAGGTGGTGTAGTGACAGGTGGCGCGCAACCCACTCTCATGGTGCGGGGATCAAATCCCGCATCAACGCCCGCCCAGGCCAACCTAGCCTTCCATCCCTCCAGGGTCGGTAAATTGGTACCAGACTCGTCTGGGAGGATAAAAGCACTGACTTGTACATCGGCTGGCCACCGCAAGTCATTGTATAGGCCACATCACATTCACCAGCCATCACGATTCTGAATGGAATTAGAATGTGCGGCGCATCCCACAGAAGGGATTGATTAACGCCAGAAACTTTATCCTTATCCTTTAACTTTTTTTCTCATGTTATTTTTTACTCATTGTCAACGACTTAACATAATGATTAGAAAGTCACTTGGAGATATTCAGGTTATTTTTCTGCGCGTGGTACAAAATCGCGTTTGGTAACCACGATGGTGTTGTGAAAGACGTTGACAAAGTGAGTACTTGCAAGTTTTCTTTATATAAACTTGCTTTTGCTATTTTTTTTTTTCGCAAACATCTTTTAATATTCTTTGCTCTCATTTTTTTCGAAAATGAGACGAGGTGATTTGCAAAAAATACCTTCAGCCTTTATAAAATTATACATACAGTAGCTGTCAGAAAATAAATACGGTTTTGAATTGTAACCATGACTTTGGTGACGTTTACATGTCTCGCTGAATTTTTTTTTGTTTTAGGGGCAACTGTTACAAAATGAAACAAAGTATAGCTGTGTGCCGATGTTCTCAAAATTCATCACAGCGATTTCAGCTCCCTCCCTCCTACGCTTACTGTATTTCTCACTCCACTCCAACGATGTACGTCTCTGCTGATGAATTACCGTCATATGAAGAAGCCGTACGTAGAAGCAGTGACCAGAAGCCGTCCAGCTTATCCAGACCCTTACCTCGATCAGCTCAGCTACCATGTTGCTCAACTTCAAAGCCACCACCAACGACAACTGCGTCGTCATCGAATCGGCATAATCCACGTTTGATGAAGTCGGAAACGTTCCGATACGTGCGTCCAGCATCTTCATCCCAAGCCGGTCGAACGACGACGGCCACGTCAGTTGGTTTAGCGAAAATACATCGATCGTCTCGACCGCAACAAGCTGTCGCAATCCAGATTGAGCATCCGCAAAACACCTCTCGTCGGTGTGAGTACTACTCTTTTTGTTACTCAATTTTCATCGTTCGGAACTAGAACCTCACTGGGGCTCCGTCCACATTGTGTGAACGTTGGAAATCACTGTTTTGACACACTCTCATGCAAAAAAATGAGATCTTAATGTAGGCCTAATAGCACGCACGATGACTTTGCCGCCCACCGCAAATGGAAGTAGGGTTGCTCAGAAAGGCACTGGGCAAAAAAACCCAGTATGATCTGTCGGTTCTGGTCACAGACGCCTTGTGTGATACACAACACGAATCTGCGGTATGTGACGGTCATACGCACCGCCTTACGCACCCAACCAAAGACGTGCATAGCTTGGGCAACCTTTTAAAGTTCCTTTGAATGCGTCTTACACTGCAAAATCCGCTTCAGCGCCAACGTTTTTGGTGACCCTGGGCGGCTTTCCTTGCTACGCTGAAAACTCTCGATTCCCTGGGTCTCTCGTCACCTTCCCTGAATATTTGCTAGATACCGATACTTCATTTATCTATTCAGCTTTGCCCTTAATCCTCAGGTCATTAGGCTATTCCATAACACCGTGCTTTAGGTAGCATAGAAAATGTGTGGAACGAATTTTACCTTCATTCTTATAGATTATGATTTCAGAACGCTGGTGCTATCAGTTATCGAATTCGAAGTTCCACCCTTTCTCCTTCAAGGAGAAATAGATTGTACAAATGTAAATAATAAATATCATATGACTGTATTCCTCTTTACTCCACATTGCTTATTCAGCGGTTTTTATCTAAATCGGTGCTTCTTTCGATTGCAAAAGCCGAAATTCAGAATTCAAGTCACTCGCGCTACACAGATGTTTCCTTACCTCTAAATCACACCGCAGAACTATTCAGAAGTATAGAAAGTACACGAGTCTAAAAAGCAATACAAAATCGTACTACAGACTTTGGTGTTTGCCATCCAAGACATACATTGTGTAACCCATAACCCACAAGAGGTACAGCAGTTGATACGTAGAACGGCACCACGAAATAATTGTGAAACGATTATAAAAATGGTATGACCATGGCTACAACCATGGACAACTAAGGGACACTTTCTTGTGCCGCTTTTTATGCCGCAATCAAGCGAAAATTTCTCCAGACACCTCCAAAAACGTGGCCTATGATCAGTTGTAATATGGTGCAGA
This sequence comes from Trichostrongylus colubriformis, assembly GCA_963978905.1. Classification (NCBI taxonomy): domain Eukaryota; kingdom Metazoa; phylum Nematoda; class Chromadorea; order Rhabditida; family Trichostrongylidae; genus Trichostrongylus; species Trichostrongylus colubriformis. Next base: position 48,514,514 of record OZ022257.1, on the reverse strand, counting down.
GCCTAAGTGCGCATTCTCGTTTCAGGCGCTCGCGATCATTTCCTCATCTGGTAATTTTTGCCAAGCACGTATACGGAACATCAGAGAGCTCAATGATCGCCACGCACTGCCCAACGAACTCCTATAAAGTACTGGACAGGTCCTGGCAAAGAGGTATCATGGTATGCATCCGAAGCCCATTAAAGCACATCCAGAACCCGTCTTATGTATGTCAGGCCTTCTTGGATCACGCTCGGTGGGTCGAGAACCTGGCTAGTGTTTAGGCTGTTCTCGGTTGTTCCCTTTCGATAAAAAGTTGGATATTCAAACCGAGAGAGAACAACACACAGGGACCTTAACACCCAACCAGGCTCATGAACTCGTACCCTGTAAGTTACAGGCACACTTCGCGATAAGATGGGATGGGTCGATTCACCTTCTTGGAACAGAGTAGATCCCTTTGGATAACTAGTCAGGCTACACCTTGTTCGCATCGCCACGGTGCCCTGTTACGACGTTGAAGCTGCTCGAACCCACTCCGACGTCACCCATTTTGCTCGGTTGACCAATAGGGGAGCTTAAGTGGGTGTTCTCGGAGTGGATTCGACGAGGTGTAGCGCCGCGATAGCGCATTGTGGCGACACGAAATAGGTGCAGCTCTATTAGTCACCCAAGGATCTACTATAGCCTTTGAAGCGACCCGCAATTTATTGTGCACCCTGTACTTCTTAAAATCAACGCTACGCTTTTTGTGAGTCACTCGCTGCTTACTGGCGACCTTCCTCATTCTCAGTGGATCGAGTAAAACCTTTTTTGGTTTCTCAACCCATTCTGTATCTGTTGCAGTGATCAAGAAAGGAAGATCAGCCTTCACTCTCCTCGACGAGTCTCGTGTGCCTTTGTGGTTTGCCGCCCTAAGTCAGCCGTAGTACCTTCCTGCAACATGGACCCCGACACATGGATAACAGTTCGACACACCTTAGTCAACAGTTTATTGATTTTTTCGAATTTTTACAGCCCAATTACAATTCACTTCACCTACGGCTAGCTCTACCAGTCATAATGATTACCAATGGCAAACCGTGGGAAGATTATATTATATATACATACATAGCCAAGTTCCTATTTAGTTAAAGAATTTTCGAAGACAGATTAGTTACAGAAACCGCTGTAAAAGCTACATACAAGAGAATAAAACAGAATTAGTGCATTTCAGAGACAGGAATAGTTGATAATAAATGGCGTCAAGCTGAGGACTTCTGTCACAAATGTGGGTGCGGTTCATTATAATCTAATTTCATAGAAACATTGAAATACGTCATCAAGTTGCGATTCCCTGTACAAATGGCAATTATTCGTGGAATCAGCCTTGCACGCCACACTCACTTTTGGCCGACTTTGTGGTATGAATGACGAAGCTGTTGGCCATGTAACTTTTGATGTTGTAAAAAACTACATACATGGAATCTTAAGCGTACGGTAATTTCAACTGCAAATGGTCGAAAACGGAATTCCCTCTAGAAAAAGTGGTCAGAATAGAGAGATTCACATTAGCGAAAAATCATCATAGGCTTCTCAGTGGTAATGAGAAGAGACAGACAAACACGCATAAAGAAGAATCATTTGGAAAGCGATGGGACGGAAAAAAACATATGTAAAGTACAGGATTATTAGCTCAGGATGTCAGGAGAGTACACCGTACTCCGTGTCAAAAATTTTGTGGAGATTATTACGCGTCAAAAAATACACTGTATATAGTGGAGATGCACACAACTCTCTTCAAAATTGGCTGTTTATCTTCCGCTTGCTGGGAAGCTTTGATTTGATTCTGCTTTTGTACAATCTTCAATTGGTTTCATTATTTAGTTTGAATGAACCCAGTACTTAAATCAATTAAGACTTTGAAAATAACAGTATGGTTACAATTCGGTTCCCCATCCTGACATCCTGAACTCATAGTGGGGGATTGGTGGATGAAGTAAGGCCTAATGGTGGATATCTTCATGATTTTTTCACTTTTACAGGCCCAAGTGGATCGGCGTGATCCTCGTCAACAGACTGCATTTCATAACCAAAGAATCCGTCCGTTTTTACCATTGAGATCTGAAAACTCGTATTCAGAACGAACGAAGTTATCACTTTTCACAAAAATTTTGTTGGTTGAGTTGAAGGATACATTGGTCGAAAGAACGCCACAAAACGAAGGCGCTCATGGCCGCATGTGATCTAACGGTTACAATCATTGAACAACCTAACCTTTAGGATAATCATACACTCCTTGCAAAACGCATGTGAAGGATAGAGGAATAAGTTTTTAGCGCTAACCAGTCCCTTGTTGGGATGCGCTGCGCATTCCTGGTCTATCTAGAAACGTGGTGGTAGGTGAATGCAATTAGGCTTATACAATGACTTGCACAGGCCAGGCGATGTACAAGTCAGTGCTCTTATCCTCCCAGACGACTCTGGCACTAATTCAATGATCTCGTAGGAATGGAAGGCTTGGTTGATCTGGGCCGGCATTGCTGGGGGAGTTGATCCCTGCATCATGAGAGTGGGAATGCGCGTCGCCTGTCACTGCACTACCTCCGCCGCAAAACCCATGTGGGTTACTCTTGACTGACCTGAAAATCGCGCGGCCACTGCACCCACCACACAGACAAGTTTATAGCAGCGCAGCAGTGGTCTACCGTTAAACATCAAACGTATATGAGATAAACCGTAGGATTTGATGGCGCCGCGATAGCCTTCACCACGCTCCACCTTACGCCTGATTTTTCAAAAAAGGCACTGTTGCTATTCTCCCTTCCATATTGTTTTCGTACAGATGTTCCCCCAAAACTTGAAAAAGTGCTCACGTTCACGAGTTATTTATTTCAAAAATACAAACCTTGAGCATGAAATGGGGAGCATTAAGTGCGTAATCACTACATCACGACTCACATTATTTATTTTACGTCATATGTTCATGGTAAACCACTTCAATGCTGCTATACTTGTAATCTTGCTCATGTATGAGTTTGAAAGTTGCAAATCTACTACTGTGTAGATATAGGGGATGATGCTGCCTAGCGCTTTATCCTTTTATGCACATTTCTTTCAGACACCTTCATACAAATCCGTTCTACTACTTTGCGTTCATAGCTGTTGTAAGAATATTGTTGTTTATTAGGGTAGGGCGGATGCAGCACAGAACAATCACAATGGAAACACACGATTTCTTGCTTAAACAAACTCACCGTCAAATGCGTGTTGTGATAGGTGAGAAATAGGAGACCACTGACGAGGAAGGCCCGCAAGAGCATTGGACATTTCTCATCTTTGTAAAGCATCACATAAAGAAGATACGTCGTCGTTAAATGTCTGAAAAGAAAGAGTTTGATGGAAAAGCTTCATAACCTCATTTAGGCCATGTGCGCTGGATAGATTGCCAAATATCCAGACGGCCAGAATCAACAGAACGCTTCTCAAGACCGCAAAATAGCAAATTAGCAAAATCACGAAGTCTGACGGCGGCCTAGCAGTTCACCCAGAGAACTCATGGTCATCAAAAGATGCCGCGCATGGCGAGCCACGAATTTCGTGCGACGCGTGTCCTAAGCCAGTGCATCTGCTTAGCATCATGTTTTTCGTATCACATATACGGGGAGGAAGCAAAAAAAGTAATTTTTTCTCCTCCACTTTCAACCCTACTTTGGTCGAACTTCAGCGAATTCTGGCGAGGTATATCCATCCCCAAATTTATGAACGGACCTTACTATATCACCAAACTCCGCAACAGCCTTCTGCACGAACAGGATCGGGAGCTTATTGCGAGTGAACATGATGTGTCACCTCAAGACGGCAAAATCCGAGATTTCGTCTTTTTCGTTCACAACCCTACCAAGGTCCGTACACTCTGAGAACCTAGGTGATTCATATTGGGCCCTCCGTTTTTTTCATGCCCCCAATATCCTTCATTTCCAAGAACCGAAACATGCCATCACCACTGAAAGCCCTCCGGGGGCGGATTTGAGGCATGAAAAATTTCACTTCGGGTCATAGACGCGTTGTCAGAACAGCAAGAGTCTTGCGACTTCCATGAACCGAAGGGCCGATCCTTGGGAAACTTCCCATAGAAGACCTACCACGAAATCTGGTTCCACTGTTTTAGCGGACCTTGATACCGTGGGTGCTCTGAAGCCCGACAGGCTACGTATTTCGATGAAGGTGAAAGTAGTGAGCGTCAGCTTGCTCCTGTTTCTAAAGGAACACTTCGGGAATATTATGCCCCAATACTTTTATCTCTTTCGTTTCCCTAGGTTTTGTATATTTTGCGGATGTGAGACGTGAGCAAAATTACTCTTTTTTGGCACCCCTTGAAGATCTTTCTGCACCAGTTGATCTACTATACCTCATTACTTACCCACATTGTGAGACATGTCTAAATGTAAAATGAACTGAGCTGACCTGAACACGAACAAGCACACCATATTGGCATAGATCAGAGCATTGTAAGCACGCGACTTCTTCTTGGCATAGCGCGTTAGACGTATCATTGTGCGCAAATGCAGGAAAATCGTTTGTACCTGAAAATGGGCATGGTTGCCATTAGTTTAATAAACGAAGAAGATCTGAAGGTGCAGTAAAAGCACTAGAATACCTCTACAAGTAGTCCAATCATTGCAAATCCAAATAATTTGCCCGTGCGCAGAATAATCGAGAACGCCGTCAGAACCTGAAGATGGGGGATTAGCGCAATTAGCATATTTTTTTCTGCCGAAAATCCTGAATTGTCGCATCCACAGCCGCCTCTAAGACAGCGGAAGCGTTTAGCGCGTGGACCATACTTATCAAACAAAGCGCCTGGACCCTTTCATGCCTTACGGTTTGAAAACACCGGAAGGTGGCAATTTTGGCTTACGGTAAGGACCTACCGTAACGCTTGCAGACCGTTAGGTTGCTGACATTGCACATACGACACCTTGCTGAGACGTCAAGTATGGACTCATTGGTTTTTTTACCACGAATACTTTTTTCTTACCCTTTCGCTTATTCTCCCATTCATTGATTCACTTGATTGCTGTTTTTTGATGTTTTACCTATTTCACATCATCATGAGTGAATAAAATACATTCTACGAGACAACAAATGACATCGTCTACAGCGAGCAATTCGTAAGGAGGATGTTGCAGTTCGAAGAGATGCGCTGGAGATGCGAATAAAGACCAATGTCGCGCTATTGAATCCGGGTTTCTCTATCGCTTATCAATTCTAACCTCGAATGTTCGTTTCAAGAAATCATTTCTCCTCACTTCCTCTTTCTTTCGATCCCTTCCGGTTCCTTTAAAATTCTTGTAAGGCGATAAAAAGAGAGAGGTAAGTCAGGAATAGAAGTAACTTTCCAATGTGATTGAATCTCAGCAGATGAAGCTGCATCTCTCACCACTAAGCTATTTTAATGAGCAATGAATGTTACAAACTGACAAGCGAGTGGTGAATATAATATTCCTTCGAATAAAGTGCTTCACCGTGAATGTACATATCGATCATATCGTATATGAAGTAACCTGAAACATTCAATGAACAATTGACAAATTCAAGAAAATCCAAAAATATATAAAAAGGTAGAGACTAACCCATCGAGAATAGAAATATATATTGTGCCGAGTATGTTGAGTAGTCATACGGTTCTTTTACATAATGAGAGTCAGATGAGAGGCTAAAATCGAAAGGTGTTATGATTCCGGGACAGGTAACTCTCGGGTGTATGTCATTAGGGAAGGGTTTCGCAATGTCTGGGTGTGAAATTACGGCGCATAAGACAAAATCGCTTCAGGATCCAACTACCTACGGCGCTCCTAGCCTGCACGCTTTGCTGCTTTGCGAAATGCTGTCCTAATGATACACACCTGTGCATTCGGCGGTGTAGAAGTAACAAGAAAACGTTCATATTGAAATATGGATTATTCCTCACCTGCATATGCATCCTACCGATGAAAGTGTAGCATGAGTTAGCGAAATAACACGTGCAGTGAATATACGCACCTGAAAACATTATTGTGAGCCAACGAAATGTGTGTAGCTTCAAACCTCTGAAATTCCCAACGATTACTCAAATATTTGGAAGTACACCTCACGTCCTAACTGTCCATGTTGCACCTCCTTTGCATAGCCATGGTACGTCGGCACTACACCTGCTCGAACGCACGCTAACCACACCCCGTTGTGCTTCTCGTTGGATAGTTTAACAAAAGGGTGTTGTTAGAACGGATCAAAACGGGTAATACGTAGCGCCGTAATAGCGTAAACAGGATTTCAAGTTAAACGGTGCAACGGGTGTAGCACGTTTGTGATGGGTTGCTCGAGCAACTTAACAAAGACCACGCATTCACACCCTCGCTCCCACTCCTCCTCCCACTACCCGCTACCCCCCTCCCCCCTCCCCGCAGGGACGTATGCATATCATCATCGCGTGTCACAGATTCGCAGGGTCATCAACAAGTCTGTCCTATTCGACTCTGATTTTGAAATGGACATCAACACACCTTCACCCCCGCCCAACTGTTCTTCGCTCTATCAAGTGCCAGAGTCTAAGCAATCCAGTTTTTGCCACGAAAGGTAAAAGACGCTAATTAGGAAGTTGGTGAATGAAAAAGAAGCTAAATTTCCATGTGGGAACATTTTCTACATTTTCTTTTGAGGATAGCCACGATAACGTCAGAGCTAGTTCGATCCGAATTGCGATTTAGGCGTGGTACACGGAGAACAAGGTTATCATTGTTTAGGCCTTGCTCATACTCAGCGCCTGCAGGGCGTGGCTGCCTTCGTATGCAGCGAGGCAGAATGGCGTGGGAGAAGTGCAGGAACGACGCAGGTGACGGAGCAGGGTGGAATAGGCGGAGACGCAGAGACACGCAGCCTTATCCTGTTGCCGGGACCGCAGAGTATGAACATGACCTTAGGCTTGGGACATCACAACTGATTGAGGACTCAGCCGACACGGTACCCTAACTCGCAAGCTCGCGTCACACCTCGCACGCCGTGACGCGAATTTTTTGTCGTAGTGGCACACACCCGATTCAAGGTGATAGTTGCTCATTATAAATTACGTCGATTCCAAAAAATATGGTAATTATCTACGAATGCTCAGTGCTAGTATGGAATGGTCCCTTTTCGTACCATCCGTAGCTTTCTGTGCGACATAATGGAGAAGAAAGATAGGCTCTATACCACCTACCGGCAAGGATCCCATCGAAGCGTAAAAAGCAGTGTACATCGTTTTATTTTCCGAATTTCAAAACGGCCTTGATGAGCCTAGGCACTCACCTTATTGGCCGACCAATCACGTGCTTTCCTTTTAACGATGACTGCAGCCAGCAAGTACTCGAGTCGGAGCACCACGACTACCCCAATGAGGAACGCCAAGCGGAACATATTGCTGGAATGATTACTTTGATAAAAGAAGACAAGAAAATGAAGCGATTTCGTTCGAGAGCAAGTAATTCATCAAAAGCATGGGCACACTAAGCGTGTGGGTGGAGCGACAAAGGAAGTCGTACCGTCATTGTGAGGAGGAGAGAACGGCTATTAATGAGGAAATTTTAGCGATCGTTGTCACTCCAGCGACGCGGTCAGTATTCCCATTACCACACGGACCACTCGTAGGAAACAACGAACGATTTTCTTCTCACGCCCTACAGGAACAAACAATTCCACCGAGTACACAAAGTAGCAGCGTTCTGAAGAAGTGGCTCCGTCTGATAGCAATACAAAAAGAAGGAAGTAAGATGTTCAGTCGATTTCTCAGAGCGGAACGTCGTTAAAAGAAACGATCTGTAGGCTCCGTTTTACAAGAACTACGGAAAACTGTAGTTTTTACAAGAACTACGGAAAACTGTAGTCGTGGATGATGAATGACGCGCACAGGATCCACAACTACGCACGTCTATCAGATCCCCCAACTTTAACTGTTGAACTATTCATGATCCTCGAACAAATGGAAATGAAAAGTATAAAAAATACGGAAATATAATATAGATTCCTGCTCAAACTTCATCGAGAGGAATGATTTCCCCTGCTCACAAATATAAGCCTACATACTTAGGTTTTAGGCCACTTTCGTACTCCGGGGAGCTAAGGCCGACAAAGCAGCGGGGTGGGGTGAAGAGGGGGAGCTGGACATGCGAAAAGCGATCTCTGCATCTCCGCTCGCTTGCCCTGCCGACGTCAGCGCCGCAGAGCATGAACGCAGCTCTTCGCGAATCTAGAAGATGGTAGCGCCACCGAACAACACTGAAGTTGTCCATTTTGTGACCAAAGATAATGGGAAAGAAGTTTTTCCAGATAACTTTTGCTTGGATGGGGCTAGCCCGAAACCAGACCGAACCAAAGAATCTACCTAGTGGAAGAAGGGCCGAGAGCCGCTTTCAACTGCAAAAGCTGCTCAGCAGAATTCAAGGCGCAACCAGGTCCCACATCATCAGCACAATCACTTAAGAAGGGAACAGTCGAGTACCAGGTTTTCATGAACCCATGGCAAATGCAGGAACACCGCCAAGAAGTCTATCAAAGAACTTGGAAACTTAGAAGACAGATCTTCGAGAGCTTAAATGCCACTCAAGATGAGAATGACATCTTATTTTACCACATGTCTACTAGGTCTACAGCTGAGTCTGTAGACAATCCACCTCTCACTCAACAGTTGAAGCAAAGTTTTATCCAAGCTGGTTCAAGGAACCCTGTTTCGCACTATTTTTATTGCCACTTGTTTCCCTTGTCTGTAGCTGTTCGATTTCATAATAGACTTCCATTTTAAAATTTGGAAGACAATCTTAGTTGAGACATGACATCATAAAAGAGGCTTATTACGAACATAAGAAGGAAATACGAAAACAACTTCAATGCTTTTTATTCGAATGCAAAACGAAGTCGTCTGTAGAATACAAAATGATGAAATGTGATATCTATATGATCGTGAGTATGATAAATTTCAGTAGTCGAAGAGAATGAATAATCATCAAATTCACAAACATCCACTTCATGCAACGATCTGTCAAAGGAACCGTGCACGGAAAAAAACGAGTTCCTGTGTTACCCATAGATTCATGTTGTATTTGCTTAATATGGGCCGCATGCAAAGTTTCACGCGAAAAGTGAGAACTCGGGTGGGGTACAGCTCCTCGAAGTGGCAGACGGCGGGGCGGGACTTCCGAGTGGGTGTTCTGGAGACGCAGATTGGGACTGTTTACGTGATATTCTGCTCCCACCCTACGTTTCCGACCGCGGCGGACGACGAGGCGTGCACCCGCTGGAGGGCTAGCCCCGTCGTCCGTCGCTCCGAGGTACATTAGCCAGATTCTGACTTTTTCGCGTGAAGTTTTGCATGCGACCCTTTAAGGCAAATACAACACAAATATATGAGTAATAGAAGAACACATCTTTTCGTGTACGATTCCTTCAAAGCCCGCATGAGCTGATAGAGTACAACTTTTATTGGAGACCATGACACCCGACCGCGTATCTATCGGATTCTGAAGTATGCGTCGGTGTAGGATCAGGATCAAAATATTTAAAGAAAAATTCTCCGTAATGGATTCCATTAAGCGAAATTCTTGTGATTAACACAGCATTGTATGAAAAATAAAAATGGTAGAACAAGAATTAAGGACTCCGTCAAAGGAAAACCGTTCTTGAGTGCATAGCGCCACAGGACGATCGGTTGCATAATGCATGTGCAGCTACTCTACATTTTATTTGGTGCCTAATGTCGACTGTCGAAACTCGACAATAGTTACGGTACACTCTCTTGACATTCTGGATTGATAATTTTGTCAAAAAGATAAGAATACCTTACTCCCGGATATTTCTGTACAAAGTGAGGGTAAGTGAGTCTGAGTGTAGCAAATTACCGGAATCACTGAGTGATAATGGCTAATGAACCACTTGAACCGGAACATACTAGCTCTCAGGTGAACAGTAGTAGTAAATACTAAAAAAAAGAGGGAATAGAGAAAAGTAGAATATAAAGCACAAACGAGCTTTTCATCACATCAATGATAGAAGTGCTGATAGTGATGGACATTGGAGTGTCTGAAAGTATGCTATTAGAAATACAGCGACTTAAAGAAGATACAACCCCAATTCTGACGTCAGAAAGGTGATCAAGTATTCTGAATATCAAAACTTCTTTTTTAGAATTTAAGAATTTTTCTTGAAGGCGAGGAATGGAGTTCACATATCAAAGCATTCTGAATGGATTAGATCTAATGCCGGCTGTTCCTTTTAGCGCACGATACATCCACAACGGGATAACCAAGGCAGTGTCGCGCGCGGTTACACAGTTCGAGTGTCTTGACACACATCCCAAAATGAATAAAATTACTGCTGTATTGATTTATGGTAGATGATGAATCTGAGATCCGTTCACATCAAATGAGCCTTGTCACTCAAGCACCACTGAGTGGCCAAAAACCATGATAAACGCAGATGGCCTCACAAGACATGGGTCAAATTCACAACTCAGTAATAATACCTCAAGGGCTTCTAATGTAATAGCACAGGACGACAACGTAACGTAGCAAACGAGCAGAACATGAGCATTCGGCATGAAATCGCTTTACTCTTCATGTGACCTGTTGACGTGATAAAAGACGTGGACAGACACACACGGGAAATATGAGCTTGTCACAAATGCCCCACAACTGTCCCCTTGCACTATGAAGGCAACATTCTCTAGTGTGAGATGAATGAATCTCTTTCTAAGATGCGCCACGCATTCGACTTCTGTTTTAGATCGTGTTGGCATTTAAATTTAATCGACCCATTTAATAATTTAAAAAGGTTGGACTACTCTACTATGGTCAAGATATTTGCGAGCCTCTTTTTCTCCTAGCTACTCGAAGAGATGGATTGCTTGGTTGTTTTGACTCAGGAGCTTCACCCCACCATGCAAATACTGGTAACGGCCCGTCCAATCCAGAAACAATATTTGATCAGGCGATTCGGTTGGAGTATGGCGCCCTAGTGAATCGAGCTGTTTATAGTGTTTATGTTTCAATAGATTTGGTCAGTTTTCTGAATTAGAAATGTTTTTGTTTACTAGATAGTAATGTTCCTTATTCAACCTCAGAGCGCCGTTGTCGTAGTCATTTGGTGCGAGTTTTGGGTTTACAGACAGATTCAGATAACTCAGGACAAATCCGCGTTTCAATCCATTGTGAGAAAAGCAGGATCAAGAAGAATGCCCAGGTGGCCTAATCAAATAATCAGTGCATAACTAATTTTAGTAGGTTTATCGACTGTCCGATTCTATCGAGACACTTCTTGCTTGACGCTTGACGCACATTTCACAAAAATCTAGTTACCATACTAATGAGGGGGTTATCATGCTGGATATTGACCTGTAACATTTGCTTTACAGGATCATAAATCTATATATATATAGGTGCTATTAAAATGAAGTGGATATGCTTTTGTGAACACTTAATTTTACCTAAGCTTACAAGGGAAAAGCTATCCCCTCGCCTCCCTCCCCCCCCCCCCTCCTCGCTCCCCATTCCCCGTTGGGTTGGGGCTTAGGCAAAATTAGATAGACGCTTGGAGTATTGATAAGAGTTCAAAATTGGCGCTATTAGGCAGAGAGAAAATGATACATCTCGACTGAGCGATTCAGGAGGGATAATATACGTATTGATTGAGTGAATGATACGCGTGAATCGCTCGAGTCGCGCGATCGTGTGAAATGCGAACCTTGAACAGGGCCTGAGTGTGCAGATTGACCCCTCATAGCTCTCAGAGATGCTTAGGTGAGCAATTTTCACAAGAGGTCCCTATCCCTGCATCTATATGTCCATGTACGACATCCATAGTAAATCTGACTTATCGGCCATGTAAAGCTGTTCAAAAAACACAGCTCACTCCTCGCTCCCATAATTCATAAGTATATCACTGAAATCTAAGCCTTTTTTTGCTATTGACTATAATATTTTGGCTGCTCTCTAATGCAACGGCTAGACGCGTACCATAAATGGGGCTTAAAAAAGTTACACTCGCATTCAAGCAGCATTTTCATTCTTACAAGGCTCTTTGAGCTGGTATGGCACCGCTATATAGTCCATGGACCTTATTATAAGTCTCAGTTGCTAATATACCAACTTACTCGGCTCATTACTGATGGTGTTGGCAGTAAAAGCCCGCCGTGGTTCCGAGGACATTTAGTAAAAGTGAACCACCCCTTGGTGCAATTAGATGACCTGTGATAAGATATGAGATCAGTCTACAAGAGAGATAGCATAAGGACAGTCTTAGATCTGGAAGTGAAGATGGTGTAGACAGCACTGATGAGTTGTCTGGCTGTGCCGTTCACTCGACTACCAAACATGTCACAGGCATCTATCCATTATTGAGAATCGGCGATGTACACTGAATCGCTCGCAGGGCACACCAAAAGTCGATGATTTCTCGGGGGCGGGGTGGGCGTACCTGCGGAGGTCAGCGGTAGGCCCTAGAATCTGAACTTTCAATAAGCAGATGAGTAGCGAAGTGTATTCCACAGTGAACTCGTCAAGGAAATGTGAAACAATCTTTTTGCTTCAAGTCAGGATGCATAGCAATAAAACACATTTCAACTATTCAATCCGGCGACAGTCACTGGTATTGTAGAGGTAAAATAGGGGGAAGAGGTGGGGTGGTACTGAAGCGGCTATTTTACCCGAAACCTGGGAGTCTCTCGCTCGCATGTGCCACTCACCAGTGTTCAGATAATTTTTTGTTATTTCGAAAAACGGTGATACTGGATACGTGGCTAACCACAAAACTAAATCGCGAAGACCTAATTTAATTAGGCTGGGCGGGATTCAATCACAAGAGTGGGCTGGAGAGCCTCTGGGTATTGCTATTGCTTCTCATGTGGACAATGCTGATGAAACACAATAAAGGGCGCAAAAGAGAAGACTCAGAGCCAAATAAGCCGAAAAACAAGGAGCGGGAAAAGGTAATTGGCATGTTTCCTTTCCACTATTGTTTATCGCCCAAGTTTCAACGCCTCATCGCCCAGGGAAAAATTGTATTCGCAGTGTCTCCATTTTGTCGGACCCATTGATAAACAAAAAAGAAGATAAGGGGATCGTCCACGAAAATTCAAGTTCTTCTGTAACGCATATATTCAAGTTATATTTGCTTAATAAGAGTGGCACCAAAGTTTCGCGCGCATACACAACAATGCAATATTCCCAAAGTGTTGGACGACGGGGTGGGGCGTCCGAGTGGGTTTGGGCGCTAGAGAGCCGAGGAGCAAAGAGGCAACAGTCACGTGGTCAGGGACGGAGAGTGAGAAAGTAATTACCATTGGGCGCGAAAATTTGTACCGAGCTCCGGACGCTTACGGCTTATCTAATGTTATGGTGGGAATTCTAACGGGTTGCTTTTCTTACAGTTTTTCGACTTTTGCTTTGAAATAAAAGAAATCCCGGTTCTTTTCGTGTTTCTGTCCGCGTAGTGTATCTAATAGAGTGATTTTGAAAAGAAGTTAGCATCATGGAATCTCGGAAACCTTAATTCTTCTACCAATCAGCGGTGACTACGACAAATGGTGTAAAACGCATGGAACAAAGAGCGTTATCAAGCAAAAATCGTTCCACCCTGGAACCCTTACGTCACATCACGCGATTGCAGGCACTAGCGCATACTACCGCATGCTTTTTTTCGCACGCGTTCTAGTTATCTAACATGGAACATGCTTCTGAACACTTAAAATATAAACAAACGGAAATAATAGATAAGCATATAAATGTTTCAAAAATAAGCATATATAAAATATAAATACACGACAGCAAAAAGCTGTGTTTACTGACAAAAAGCAGCAGAAATGCATGAGTAATGCACATGATGGTGAGAAAATTTTTCACTGACAAGAAAGAAAGTAGAGAAGCACGGCTGAGGGGCTGCTAAACATAAGAAGTGGGAAATCTTAGTTCGAGTTGAAGTTCCGCAATCAAAGTCGCGTAGAAACAGTATCACAGTGATAACCTAACGCTGATGAATCACGCACGGACTCAGACAGGATTCAGAGATTAGCAAAGGATCAGAAAGGCCGTCTTCTTCTATAATATTATCTCTCAACTTACTAAATCCTAAGAAAAATCCAAAAATTACTGATTGTCACGATGACAAAGAACGACCATTATCGAGACAGTGAACACTGTCCTGCTTATCAAATAACCATGAGAATTGAACTTTTGAGAAAAATTGGAACAGAAAAAAAAGTTTCTAAGGCTAATGAGTTCATTGCGATTACCTATTAGTTATCTATAAATCAGCTGTATTCTATTCTTTTCACTAGGAGACAGAAGATGAGCAGTGCAATTTACACTTTTGATAATTACATAGCGTTGTTGTCCGACAGCTTATACCGTACTATATTATCCATTGCTGATGAAACTGCGTTATACGTGTCAACACCGATACTACCCTTTCCAGTAAAAAATCCGGTGCTATAATGAAACATTATATTCAATTACAAGCAATTACAGACTGCTGTGGCAGAGAGTGTAAGTGTTTTGGAATCACAGGTTCCCTTGTTGCGAGAAGCAACCATCCATAGTATTTATAGTAATTATATTCCAATAGATTTGGTTAGTTTTTTGAAATTAGGAATGTTTTTTGTTTACTGGATTAGTGATGCTCCTTATTCCATCTCTTGCCTGCATCAGTCCCACCTTACAGCTTCGGTTTTATGAAGCCACGTCACAGCATGCATAAATAAGTAAATAATTAAAAAAAGTCATTAGTTTAGATGACGAATTGAGGACTATAGACCTACAGTATTAAAAATTCCCAATGTTAGAATGGTATACCGCACAAATGGCGCCAAATCATTCTCAAAACTCGAACTAAGTCCAAAGGCATGGTCAATAACAATGAGGGTTCGATAAGGTCAGGAAACTATGTGAAGAGGAAACAGTGCGAAAAAATTGAAATAAACATCACATTCGGAAGTAAATGATCTATCTATGCGAAACATTAAGCGTGTGGTCAGATTTGTTGTGCGCCCAAAATGTATCGACTACTATGAGCTCATTATCGACTACAGTACCTAACATCGTGACATCTTGAACTTCAATCCCAATAAGCTCTGCGACAGCCCCAGTGCAGAAGCTTATAAATTATAGTTATTATCCCAGGTTCATTAAAGTAAGTTCTACCAATAAATATTGGTTAAGAGGTTAAGAAAAAGTGCGAAGGTGAGTAATACGACAGCTTCGCTCACTCCAACACCATCATATGGTGCGACTGATATTCTGCCATTTATATATTGTTTTCAGTGGTGCTTCACACTCAGGGCATTTCGTAATAAACTACTCGGTATGAGGCCTAGCTGATGTAACCCTGCTATCATTACCGTAAATAACTCGAAGAGAACTAAGACCGTATCGCTGTCATCATGATCAACGATGAATCATACAGTCAAGTCCATGGAACACATGAAAACTATTAAAAGCCAGCGAAAGCTGCCAGTAGAATGTTCACGTGACAAGCGCAGATGACAGTGGAGAGTGATGATATTTTTGAAAAATGATATCTCACTACTTCTGAGCATGAATAGACCTATATGCAAGTATGCATTTTTATATCCCGGAAAATCAAAATGTTTATTTCCACATAAGCACTGGGCAAGGACACATGGCCAACCGACTCCCACATTTAGAGTGGTTCCCGAAAAACAAGAAAATCATATTATTGTTTCGAGTTCAAATAAAGCGCTAGGCGACGAGGGCTATTCATGAGATTACCGCTTTTATGCTACATAATAACGGAGACCATTACTGGTGTCCTTGTAGAAAATCTGAAATAATGTAAAAATCACGCACAAATACAAAATTTTAATAGAAATTGAGTTGAAATGGAAGTCTGATTGACTTCACTCGAAGCCACTAAAATCTGAAGTGGATGAATCCAGTAAGAAGACTTCGGAATAAAAAACAAAGTTTTGGATCCTATATTTGTGATACACACTAGGACCGAAATGGGACAGCCACGAGCAACTCACAGGCGCTCCCAAGATCTTTCTGTCAACAAAAAGTTTGTCGAGGACAAACATTGAGCACAACCACTCAAAAGGGCCTGTGGTTTCAGTTTCCTTATTTGGTCAAAACCAATTTCGCTGTAGCCGAAATCGCCACCAAGTTCATCTCTGAAATTCTGTACGAGAGACACGAAGCATGGTTTATAGAGAATTTTTTGGAACACTATCCATCACGGAACATATCTTTATGGTCAGTGAAGACTCCCCATAACGAGACTATCAGCTGTTAAAATAAGCGGTTGCAAAGAGAGCGAAGAGTGGCGAACTAGGTCAACAGCGATCACGCCACCAGTGGGACGGGTGAACGGAGAGAGCGATTGAGCGTCTTCGCTGCTGGCTGCCGATCGCGACCACCCTGTCCTGATCTGTACTATGTAAACAAACAAACCACAAGCATGACTGAGATGATACACAAAAGAAAAATGGTGCAAGCCTAGTTCTCACAAAAACTGGGCCCCGTAGAACCGCTCTAGGCCTTTTGCAGGAGATTCAAATATGAGGACTCGGTATTACATCTCATATTATTATAGAAAAATGTCTAAATAGGAAAAGATGAACGGATTTAGAGCTCTTCGGAGAGGAGAAATTTTAGAAGTAACAAGAGCCAGCTTAATCATGAAATCATCCCTGAACTGTGTCCAGTGTCATATATTGTGGACATCAACTTGGGAACCGGTTATAAGATGGCTATCCAAGATAAGGGTGCGTCAAAACTAATCGAGCATAGAATTCACATGTTTGTGTTTATACAACACGTCAACATATTGGCGTGCACAAACGTCATAGATAATATGTGCAAAATTAAAAGAAAAATCTTTCCAAACCCTCAGATACAGCAAATTTTTTTTCAAAACCACGGCAAAGTCAAACGGTCTATCTTCAAGTAAACTGAGCGATTTTTAGCTCCAAATTAAAGCAAAAACCAGGAATCAAAAACTATGAAAAACAGTTGAAAGTTGGGAACTGAAAATATTAAGTGGGGGAATCTGTCCCTATTTTTGAGGAATACAATGGATCGCCGAGTTGCACCGTGGGAGAAAATCAATCCGCGAGGAGGCGAGGTGGGATCGACCTGTATTGAAATGACCTCGCCAGATGAATTCGTAATTCTGTTGAAGCTACAACTACAGAAAGACTGTCAACAAAGGAAATCGTGGGGCACACGGAACCTTTGTCGCCCCTTGTGGATATCGCACAACCACCTTGTTCAGTTTGTTCAGTTATTTATTTACCCAAATAAATGTATATATGGATTGAGTTGAATTTTGCACGCTCAGTCGGGTACTATCATGAGAAGTTCTGTTTATCCTCCAAAAATAAAGAATAATGTAGGTCATCAAGTTCTGGAACTAGCCACGTCACTTTGGGCTATCTTAACGCTGTAATGGAAGAAGAAGCGCTTGTAGGAAGGTTCCACAGTCTTCAAGGACAACGGGATGATCTTCTGGAAGAAATAGATCGCTGTGAAGTGTGACTAAGCCAATACGGTTCTGAGTCTCAACAACAGGACGTTTAGTGAGAGCCTATTCGTTCCAAAGACGAAGGATTTATGGCGCCCGTACCGATCAGATTGTGACGACCTCTGAAGATGCGGAACACCGGGATCACCAACAAGTGCTACAAAACCTTGCACACCAGCTATGAGGCACAAACACATCTCGACGGATTTATCGAGCAGAAAAGCAACGATGTGATTTGCCAAACTTCACAATTTAGTGACATGACAATGCTTCATCCAAGAAGTCTCAACTTAAGACATTGGTTCATAAATTCTGTCCTACTCAGAACGTTTTTTTCAAAACTCGTTTAGACATGTTTTAGAAATTTCGAGTACGGCTTCAGGTCAGTGAAAAGGTGACTGGCTTAAAATTGGGCCGAGGTAGCGTTCACACTATGCGGAGTTGGCGGTAAGCAGTGGGTGCGTGTCTCGCGTCTCCGCCTGTGCCACCCTATCTCTTATTCGCGTCCTCTCAGATACTCCCACGTGCTACCCTGCCTCGCTACCTGTGAACACAGTCACGTCCTGTCGCCGCTGAGTATGGACTTGCCCTATCACAGAAGCCTCACGTTGGGCGTCCGGTGTGTGACACGACGATTTGGAGCTAGTAATGGCTCCTAAAGTGATGACGGTGTTTTGCGCCTTATTTTGGGAGTAACAGCTTTAGAATCCAATGCGGTGCCTCGTTAAGGCAAAAGTCCTAGCTCCCATCGAGTCGCTCACCGTCTGCGGCCGCCCAAAATTTTTCACTCAAGCATGGTAGGCAGTGATGGTGCTTATATGTATCGTTGAACACTAATTGGTATCAAATGAATGAACAATGATTATTATGAGTGGAACAGAATTTACGGACCAACGCAATGCCATTGGCTGCCATTGGCTTAGCAACCAACCACTTTTGAAAAAGGCTCCAGTTGCACTTTCCGTTCCTCGAACTGATGCAAACGAGCGTCAGGCCTCTGGGCAGTTTTTGGTACTCGTCGTTCGTTTCCTGTTTCTGGCGCGTCCACCCGGCGCGTACCCAAAGAAATAATTGAATATCCCCTTTAACGAGTTTTCCAGGGTCGATGAAATACCAGCATTCAAGTTAATATGAATTAGTGTTCAAATCAAATTATAAAGACAGTATTCAAGGGTAATAAAAATTTCGCGAGCACGAATGGCAAACTTGCTCAAATTGCTGAATTCCTTACTTGGCGGACAGTGGAACAGGCCCGGGCACTACCCCGACAACAGTCATAGGACAAGTCAGAAGAGGAAAGTAAATTGAAGAGGTGGGTATTACCATAAGGAGTGAGCATTTCAGGCGTATCTATAAAAAGTCATTTCAACACAATCAAAAGGGGCCCACTACAGGTGGGGACGAAAATGACTACGATCCGAGATGTGGAGTTGGGCCAAATTTACTCTTAAAGGCACTCCACGCGATCAAAAATTGACCATGTTCGCGCTCAAAAATGGACGTAGAGCCGGTAAGTTACTCAATAACAGAGAAAAAACCAACAAAAAACACCGAGAACGTCGAAAATGGGAGCCTCATCCCCAGAGGGTCGGACGATAGTTGTGCCGTAGAAATGGGAGTTTGGACGAGTTTTCCGAGATTTGGCTTTTTGCCAACCTCTCTGTTTCGATCGATACCAACCACTCAGCTGATTTCTTTGCTGCAACAATGACAATGCAACAATGAACAAGGACCAGAAACAAGCAGCCAACGCTTCAATGCCATAATAGACAATCGATGAAATAATAACATCGAAAATGAAATGCGAAATCTTGGAACAAGCAATAAAATATAGAAGACATCAACCAATCATTTCCTGTGAACGTTCGACTAACACCCGACGACGATCCAGAATACAATAGAGGCAGACCGCAAACTGGCGTTCAGTGGTGTATCGTTGGAACTCGGTTCATCGAGCGCCGGGCGTGACTCGGTTCTATAGGCGCGGCTCGGTTGAGGTCGAGCGGGCCTACCGCCGCGAGGGAGCGCCATGATGCCGCAAAAAGGGTGCGGCCTTAACATCTACCTGAGGGTCTACCTGCCCCAAGAAGGTAAGTGCCTATTGTGATTACCGCGTGGAGTGCCTTTAAGAAAGAGAAAAGTGGACCACTTCTCACGGTTTTCTCCCCGTATCCACACCCTATGGAAGTCGTTAATTAACCAGGAAAATTATAGAAATGAACGGAGAAAGATCACGAATAGAAAATGCCTAGGACGGACATACATAGAGTTTCCGAAGGAAAAATTATTGACTGCTACCAAATGCATAGATCATACATACTATTTCAGTGAAGATCAGAGAATCAAAGAAAGAAAAGAGAAGGAGTACCAATTTGGTGACCATGGATACTTCCGTCGGTGTAACGGTGCGAGAGCTGGGAAGGGAAGAACCTGCCATGGACATGATCGATCTTATGTACAGATCATTCGATCCTATACAGTGGTATGGCTCTTTTTGTGTTGGTAGAGGTTACAGTTATTACCTCTACCTCTCAAGTTTAAAGTGGCTGACGTGATTCAACCTCTAGGAACACGCCATGTAGTCGAAATCCGTTGCACGCGCATAAACATAAAACTAGCAGTTCATCAATTGAAGATCTTTGATGGCTAGCAGATTTTGAGCACGGATAACATACGTTTGGAAGGAATGAAAAACTCAACCTACGATTGAGCGAAAGCATCAACCTCATTAGCCCTCAATTCACTAAGAGTTCCTAGCCAATTCAGAAAAGATCTCCGAAACATTGCTCCATAGAACGGTATCACTTGACCGACACCGACAGTTGATTAGAAGTCGTGTGGCGGCTATAAAGTGCTCTATCAAAGAGCTCATTGTCGGCCCCAAACTAGCAGGAGGTGAAGGTGATGTAGTAATTGCGGTGACGGTCCTACTGACTTTGTCTGAGATCAAAACCCAGATCAGGCAGCCAACCCTTAAGAATCAATGGCATACGACAAAGTGCATCCAACATTTTTGATCCTAAACGGAAATAGGAACTGTGGTACATTCGGAATGGAACTGATTAACTCTGCATAATACCTTTTCATAGAAAAGAATAGATGAGGCCAAGTTAATTTTCTCCCAAACAAGTGCAAAGTTTTCAAACTGTTGATAACCTTGTTAAAGGCACCGGGAAAGGTAAGAAGAAAGTGAGAACAGGGAGTACATGTTCTTTGAAAACAAACCTTCTACTCCAGACGAGGTGATGTGTGGCGAAAATCGCATTGAAAAAATGCTGCTCGGGTTATTATCACGGTCCCGCAGCACGGCGTGTCGTTCTGCAGTTAATCAGCTCGGCTAGTTGCTGGTGAGGGCGGGACAACGTTCGCGGTCGGCTAATTCAGCCTCTCGCCCGTCTACAGTTTACCCGCGGCTAGTGACGCAGAGGGGGCGCCAGTTGGAGTTTCCAAGTTCCTATTTCTCGGTTTTCGCCGTTTTATTTCGTTCTTACTCAACTGTTACACTGCTGAGCAACGCTACTTTCATACTCCACAATCTGCCAAATTTACCCTTCCTGGTGTCCTTAGGTGCACAGATACACATTCAACCCTAATAGCCCCCAACAAAACAAAAAACAACCTTTGGAATTGTTCTGCTGTGGAGTGAACCACCTTATTATAGGAATGGAATAAATAAATAATAATGAAGCAACCACAGCTACATATTTCGAAATGACGGCAAATACAACGATGATGGTCGCATGACGTTGACGTCATCGACTAATTGCCATTGTAGTCAGGAAATTCCAGGCAATCCTTAGCAACTTCCGATAAACAGACAGTTGCCGTTGCATTATGTCATCTATGTATATGCTATATGAAAATCGAGTATTGCAAATTCTACAACACACATAGATATTCTTAGACGGGGGGGGGTCTAGTAAGCAAACACTGAAGGGGGCTTGGCCTATCCGTAAGAAATTCAGTCTAGAGAAACAATATATCTGATTTTCCTCTGAATACGGTGGTGTGATGACAAAGATAAAGAATGAATGTCAAAAAAAAGGATACGATGTGAGTGCAAATATTACGAATAAACAGAAATGAAAAAATGCGACAAATATTTGTTGACTGAAAGCAATATTTCGATTTGACATTCCCACATATGAGGGCATCCCACTGAAACTGATGAGAAAAAGTTACAGAGAGAAAGGGAAGATGATTGAGGTGTTATCGAGCACATAAGGTCGTACCCTTCAGCTCTACGCTGAGCGCCATCTCCGGAGAACCCAGTAGTAACTAGGCGAATATCGCCACCGCAATGTGACGTTTGGAAAAACCGCAATTTCCTTTGCATCAATGGTGGGCAACGACAGGCAATCGCAGAAAGAATGGAAATTTGGCGAACCGGAAAGTGCGTTAGCCGGGCGCGGTCGGTTACAAAAAACCAGGAGAAAGCGGGGAATCGATGAGCACTTTGAAGGCTCGCTTGCTATGGAAATGCAAAACGGCGATTTCTGTATGGGCAATCATAGCCGAAATACATGACAAGCATGACCATTGTTAAAAGCTAGTGTGACAAATGTGCAAAAACAGCTACTTATTTTTTAAAATTCCTTCTATTTTCAAGTTTCGCTATTTTATGACAAAAAAGTAGGTCGGGCTGAGATCCTTTCGACAGGGCTGTTTTCTCTGAGGCGGACTCCTGAAATGATATGTCAGTCCGCATGCTTGTGATATATGTACCATGAACTGGCTCTCCCATCAAAATTGAGCAGTAATCGAAATGTCCTGAGACGATTAATTCATTTAAAAATCTTAGCCACGTAATGTTGAAGTCTACTGCTTCCATGTGCTGCCATTCGTACATGCTGCAGGAAGAGCCACCAAAGGTCGCTTAATCTAAAAAAAGTGCGTGAGGTTTTCACAACGGATACGGTGAGAAATCGAAGTTAAGAATCGCCGCATTTGCTCCTTCTGCACCATATCAGCTGCTATTTACCCAAACCGTGGTAAGCCTCAGCTACCTCGAAGGACATTTGAGTAAACTGTGCACTGATGCATAGGCTCTTCTAACCATGGCTGAACTCGTTTTATCCATGGCTAAACCCTACACAAATATCAAAAAAATAGAATAAAATTTCTTGAAGTGGATTCCGTAGCTGTACCTAGTGGATAACCTGGAAAATAAATGTGAGACTGGTATATTTAATCGAATACTGGATATCTACCAGCGCTTCATTTAAAGGCACACCTTGCGATAATCACATTAGTGGCTTACTTTCTTGGGGCAAGTAGGTCCTTAGCTAGGGGCTCAGGCTGCACCTTTGTTGCGGCTTGATCGTGCATCCTCGCGGCGATAGGCGCGCTCTACCCGAGCCATGTTGAGCCCCTGGAGCCGAATCACACCTGGCCTTGGACGAACAAATTTCCAACGTGGCTCTTACGTGGAGAAGGAAACTTGCGATAAGGCAAGATAAGGCAGCGATTTCAATAGTGAAGGGAGCTTCAACAGGAAAGAACAGGCGATATCGTATCATTTTGCGCGATATCAACGAGCAAAAGCTCTTCAACAATCTCCAATACTCGTACGAGGACTGAATACAGGGATCTTTATTTTTGGTGGTTCTGAGGAGTTTTGATTCATTTTTCTTCACTGATGAGTAAAGCAGGGCCTTTACATCCAGTAATACGCGCGATAACTCTCACAATTTATCGCGAGGTGTGCCTTTAAGATACAACGTGGCGAAGAGAAGTCAAGATATCGGCATGTCTTTATCCCTGACCCTCCTTGTAAAAGGATTGCAATACCACACTCCGAAGGGATGGCTGTACCATAGTAATCAGAGTGCTCATCAACTTCCCACTTTGTCTTTTTTTTCTGCTGAATTCCCTCCGTGATCTCCTTCCCCCCCCCCCCCCCCACTCAAGCACATTTCTACGCACATGCTGCACCTGTCGGATTCTTTTCTCTTGAACAGTTCCGGTAACGGCGACCATGAATTGTCCTTCTTGGCAATTACCACAATAAATTCCTATCAAAATGACAATAAATCACATTAGCACGGCGGTTTTCGATGCAGTGACAAGTGATCGATGTGTGAATTGCCTTTTGATTGTTCTTCCGTCGCATGACGAAAGTGAAATATGTGGATGTCAAAAGGTTGGAGTGTAACAATTACACTACGTAATCGTCTTTCCGACCATTTTCAAAAAAAACCCAAAAAAACGACTATCCCTCCAACTTCAAATACGACCCCCACTTTTCAACCCAAAACACGACCCCCGTCGAAAATTTTCAGTCTATGACCTTAGCCTGATTCTATAACAGTTGGTAAAGCCAAGCCCAGGGCCGCTGCTTTTTTACTTATCTCAAAGAAGGAATCCATCTGGATACAACAAGATGAGGACACCGTTCAGTCCGTCCGAAGCTATTAGATAATGTTTCCACATGAATCGCAGAATCAACGAATACAAGAAGAAAACATTAAAAAACCCGCTTTTTTTCACCTAGTTTATCAATATTATGGGAGAGACAGTTAGAACAGTAATTAGGAAGAGCAGAAAGAAAAAATACAGGTAAAAACATATGAATATTATGCATCCGAGTGTATACACTATTGCCCTAATTAGTGATTTAGACCATAGAGCATCCGAGGAAACCCCTGAGCAACCGATGATTGCTTGCAATGAAGATCTCATTAAAGGAATCGTCCACGGAAAATGAGTTTTTGTGTTACCCATATATTTAAGTTGTGTATGCCTAATGTTGGCCTCATGCAAAATTTCACGTGACAAAATGTGAATCTGGCTGAGATACAGCACCACAAAGTGCGGTCCAGGTGGGCGGGGCCTCCGTGTAAAAGCCTCGTCCCGTCGTCCGCCGCCGTTGGGAACGGAGAGTGGGACTATTTACGTAACCTTCTGTTCCTACAATGCGTCTCCGACCACGGCGGACGACGGGACGAGGCTTTTACACGGAGGCCCCGCCCACCTGGACCGCACTTGGTGGTGCTGTATCTCAGCCAGATTCACATTTTTTCGCGTGAAATTTTGCATGAGGCCAACATTAGGCAAATACAACATAAACATATGGGTAACACAAAAACTCATTTTCCGTGGACGATTCCTTTAAATGAACTGTGGAACATGTTTTCTGCCCTTTGAAAACCGACAATGAACAGAGGCGAAGCTTTGTGCGTTCTCATCCGCTTCCCATATGAGCAGTGCACGTTTTCGTGAAACAATGCTTTTGCACTTCCGTGTTGAGGCAAAAAAAAAACATTCGATGCCCGGGAACACAAGAAATTCACGTGATGTGAGAGCTCAATTCAAGGGGAATTGAAGAATTGTGGAGGAAGCTCCCTTTCGGCTCGATTGAAATGGTAATGGAAGGCCTGTTTGCAAAAAGGATAATGGAAAGGCGCACTTCGCGATAAGCTGCTAAGTAGACTGACCCTCTTTGGGACGTAGTAGATCCCTACGGAGCTGTAGCCAGGCTGCACCCTTAAAGCCCCATCACGGCGCCGCTGCTGCTCGAACCAGAGTTAGTCACCCCCCTTCCAGCTCAGCTGGTAAGTGAAGAGATCAGAGTTAGGAGATAGCGTGGTTTTGAGCATATGTGGCCTGTGGCCGAAGCGCGACTTTAAATGTTTAATGTGAATTGATTCCTCTTAGGATACGCCGCGCACTCTACTTCTAGAATAAATGGCCATTAAATGCAATTTGGTCCTTACAATGATCTGTGAACCAGCCGAGGTACAAGTTGACGATGTAGATCCACGCTTTTGTCCTCTTATGGTGAGGCTAGCCTGGTACCGTCTCGAGCATGGATGGCTTGCTTATCTTAGGTGAGATCTGATCGCAATTTGATCCGGGTACCATGCGAGACTACTTCTCACTACACCAATTGAAATATCGCATTTGTTTCTTGATAAATTATATCATACTTCTATTTCTAACCATTCAGATGAGGTTGTATATTTACTCCTATTCGAAGAAACAACCAAATAAGATGGAATTAAATTCTTAGATGATTATAGGTGTAGTAAATGAAACAGTTTTCTGATTAAAAATCATAAAAAACCAACTCGACTCGAAAACAAATAAACCATCAAGGTTGTGGGGGTGGTATCGGAGCTCAACTTTACAAAAATGTTGGAGCTGGCTAAACTGGGCTAAATTAACGATTGTGGCGCCAAACAAAGTACGCCCAAATGCAGACTTCCCAAAAAGCAAAGTGCTAGCGTCGATATTAATGGCAACTGGCAAAGTGGATGGCTATGCGAAGAGAAATCGAGTTGCCAGTCTTCTCAGAAAGCTTCATCATCGATCATGATAACGATGGCGCTCTGCAGCAACGTTGGCTTAGTCGGCTGCAAAACTTGATTCAGCTTAGTTTAACAGGATGTCACCTTCTCATGAAGGTCAAGATCGAAATATGGGCAACCTGGCAGTGATTTCTCACGCAATATTTAATTATCCAGTACTTCCCTGATGCTATTCTGGCAGTGGTCGGGTTCAATTGCGACACTTAATTTTCTTCGTCCAGCATTGAAGTCACGGTTCTCCCCTGCGCGAAAAGGAATCTCATAAGTACGAGGTTATAAGCGATACATACCCATGGATAACGCCTACCATAACCTAGCACTCACAGTGGCCCGCCTACAGTATTACTTGCCATCGATTTTCCGTGCGCCTGTCTGTCGCTGGACACCCGCTCCTTACGTGTCGCCCGACTGATGGAGAAGCTGTGTTCAGTGTTCCATGATGATTCAGGCTGGGTCAAGCATTGCAATGAGCGAATTTTTTGAGAATTACGGAATTAAATCACGAATTACGAACCTCTCAACCAATGCCTGACCCTGGTTTCAGATTTGAGTAACCGAAGGATACTGTCTACTAGCCCGAGTCCTCCTACCCCTTCCCTACCGCCTCCCAACCGTATTATAGGAGGTGATTTCTGAGCTCTGGTCACACAGGGCAGAGCTCTGTAGAGACAGTCTGGAGGTGTCGTTCCAGGAAGCAGTGGTATAGGCCGCGGTCATACTTTGCGCAGCTGCGTTAGTTGACGCCGGTGCCGGCGTCAACTCACGCAGACACTTGCGTGAGTTGACGCCGGTACCGGCGTCAAACTCACGCAACCATTTGCCAGCCGCAGACGACGGCGTCAATAGATAATCCGCGGAGTTTGCGAAATTCTTGACCCAATCACACTACAGTATGGTGATTGTGGCCGATTCGAATGTTGGCGCTGTGTCAAGATTCGAATCGGCCACAATCACCATACTGTAGTGTGACTGGGTCAAGAATTTCGCAAACTCTGCGGATTATCTATTGACGCCGTCGTCTGCGGCTGGCAAATGGTTGTGTGAGTTTGACGCCGGTACCGGCGTCAACTAACGCAGCTGCGCAAAGTATGACCGCGGCCATAGAAGTTCCTTCACGCTATGTACGGAAATCGAGTTTGGTGGGCGATGGAAAGATGTGCGCATTGGACAACAGCCGTTGTGATAGGGATGTGATATCTGATAAACACCGCGTGTAGCATAATTATAATAAGGCCGGTCTGGGATTCGCAATCAACCTACATCATTTGCTGCACAAAAAAGTATTGTATTTTTTATTGTAAAAGCGCATTTGAAAAATCAACAAACAAAAAAGCAACAACCAAGATGGAATAACAACATAACACTGAAACTGTAACAAGAAACACATCACACCTTTGAAAACATTTTGAAACAACGTACCCGTATGACAGGGTGAGTAACAAGTATCAAATTATAACACAGGTGCGTAAGTCGAAACAATGAAGCATTATTGACGCCATAACTTCAACACCTTATCCTTACCACCGCTTACAACTTTTGTTCCTTCGGGGCTCCAATCTACTGTATATACCTCATCACCATGACCTGGCAGATCAAAATGCAGCCGTCTGCTTCGTATTTCCCATACCTGAAGTGTCATAATAACGAAGTGAAAATACGTAAAAAAGGAAGACCACAGAGTAAACAACAATTTTTACGTGGAAGACCCATGCTTTTTAGTGCTTTGCCTAGTCTGCCACTTTATTTTTAGATGAGTAATTGACTTTAAGAACATAAGCATGTTCTCTTGTTTCACAGGATCGAAACTTGCCGGAGAAAAGAATGAAAAGATGAATTACCAGAGCAAAACCCACCTTAAGTGTAGAATCAGCCGAACCAGAAACTAACAAACGGCTATCTGCTGACCACGCCACCTGGTAAACGGCATTGACGTGACCTCTGAAAGTAAGAAAGGTAAAAGCATCCCGCAGTAGCGCCGAAGATAATGGAGAGTTTTTTAACAAACCTCAAAGAGGCAATGAATTTTCCCGTCCTCCCACACCAAAGCTTCACAGACTTGTCGAAGGATGCTGATGCTATATACCGAGTATCTGGTGAGAACACAACCTAAAAATGCTATTTTCCAAACAAAATCGGTGAAGGAACACTGGAACACTAAGTACTGAGAGCTTTGCTCGAAGAATAGTACCTGATTAACAAGTTGTTGATGACCAGTCAATCGTGCGATAGCACTCTTGGACTCGGATGGATTCCATAGAAACATAGTGAAATCGTCTGAGCCACTCACTAATCGTTCACCACCGCAAACTTTCAGTGCCTCTTCGTATCGTCGTAGAGAAACTTTTTGGCACTTGAGAAGAGAGATAAATACCGGGTACAGTAATTAATAGAGAATAACTTATAACTCAAATATATGACGTCATTGTGGCAAAAGGTGGATAGTTTTTGGATACTATGGGAAAGATTCTTCAGAAATTGGGGAATACCAACCTCAGCCTCACTGGAAGGTCTGTTACAACCTGTTTTCGGATCAAAGCAGCTCGTTCTCAAGGCATAATCCGTATTCAGTGCAAGAGTATTGATCCAGTGTGCATGACCAGTTAGATTTCTGCAGATTACTCCGTCTTTAACACGCCACACCTTCACAGTACGGTCCTTAAAAATCAGAATGATGAACTACATCTATTACAACAATGGTTTCCTTACCTACTAGTAATTACGCCTACAAATGAAGAAAAATGTCACGTGCTCTAATCATAGAAGAATTTTTCGAAGTAATATGGGCGTTGAAAACTACCTGAGACCCTGAGTAAATCAGCCCCTCACCACCCCATCGTATGCTTGTTACGCAGGCTGTGTGACCTGGAAAATGCAAAAAATGAAGCTGAAGACGTGCCATCTATGGCAACATTACGAGTTTTTCTGAAACATACCGCTGAGAGAACGTTCCACAGTTCCCTGAATAGTATCCCAAATAAGTATATTACCATCTTTCCCAGCGCTAGCAAGGAACCTGGAGAGAAACACGATAGCACTTTTAGTCTGCTTTTAACCCAAACAGAAACACACCTGCAACTCGGATCCTTATGCATAGGTTGCCATGCCAAATGAGTGATCCATTGTTTATGACGCGATAAGGTTTTTCCTAATTGTAATCCAGTAGCTGCGTCCCAAATCATAATCTGAACACAACTTATACTTCTATCTTACTATAATGACTCGCTGATCAATGCGACACAGATGGAAAGTGATGGCAAACACACCTGTCCATTTTTGCAAGCTGAGGCTACCTTCCTTGCATCTGGGGACCACGCTATGCATAAAACCCAATTCTTGTGTCCTTTACAAGTAAAGAGGGGCAACTCGGTGTCTATGTCCCATATCCTTACAGTTGTGTCCCCAGATCCACTCGCAAGCCCTCTGGAAAGTAGTTCAAAATGTTATTCATCGTACAATAGTTTATAACGGCGTGGATACAAAATGGGAAATCGTAAAGAGCATATAATGTGCAGCTCAGCCACCACCACGTGTAGTAAATGCAGCACAGGTTTCAGGTCCCATTTGACCAGCGATAAAAGCATCTGTCCTCTCATGAGTGAAGCCTTTCAAAACACTGAATTCACCTTCCGTCAGGACTGAATTGAGCAGAAATGACTGGCTCTCCATGACCAGGCATACTGGACGAACATCGTGTCACTGGTTGAACACGAAAAACTGCTTGCGGTTGATAAACCAGGCAAAGCGTCTGCAATACAAATATTGGACTCAAATAGTACGTAAATGCTCGGCTTCTTCTTGCAAAAAAAAAAAACTAACAGAGAATACCGCAATTTGCACAAAACCACTTGAAAATAAAGAAAAACTTGGTTTTTGAAGCGGAGGTCAGAGCCAATTTGGAATTCCTCAAATGACACACGAAGCGGACAAAATCAAACAAACCCTTTCGAAATCGATCTTGTCCAAACTTTTCTCAATGCTGCCAACGATCTCGATACCATCTTCAGTGAAGAATGAAATCGGCACAGGATCATCACTGAATAAGCATGATAAAGAGCCAATTTGGAATTCCTCAAATAAATTGTCAGAACTACCAGATTTACCTGCTTTCTAGCAGCTGATTACATAAAATCTGCAGCTGATTCGAAGTGACAGATGTAGGTAAAAGAATGCCAGCACCACCGAGTTCATCGCCATTCTCTCCAACAAACCTGACGGAGACTTGTCCTAAAGCCTCCTCATCCATCTGAAAAAAATAATGCTGGGGTCGCAACATGGTACTAATGTAGCTGGGGTGAAGGCACCCCACTATGCTCGCCGTACTGTGTTACTTTTGCCTAACAGTACTTTGCCTGAGCTTTAGCTGATGTGGAACCCCATGATCCCCTCATCTACATTAGGTCAGAAATAACTGCAACAAATTGACGCATGCGGAAGGGTATCAGGTTGGACGGCAGCGACATTGTGTCCCCCTGCCTGAAGTACATTAACACCCTAACATCAACCGAATAAACGACTGCATAGCAAAGAGGAAGAGAAGGGAATTCTTCTTAGTTTCTAGGTAATTTTCATCCCATTTTTAAAAAAGACTTGAATAAAAGTTTAGAAATTTTCGCTTGAAAAGTACTTGTATGTTCGTCATCAAGGTACTCGCTAGACTCTAAGCACAAATATATAGGAAAATACTTTCCTTTAACATAACAAAAACAGAATTGGGCGTTCATGTACTATGGGGGTGGCACTCAAAAACAATTTCTAGGAAATGGGAATTTTATCCTCACCCTGAGAGGTCAACAAGGAGCTCTGAGAAGTGTCCTCAACCAAAGGATGAAAAAATATTTGCTACACCAAAAAAATATTCACCCATTCCGAAGCTCCGTCCCCCTTAAGGCTTAGGCAAAAACCCCACATTCTCCGGTTTGCTACCTTCCAACACATTAAAAACATAATACTAAAACAGACACGCATGAAAACCCAAAGAACAAAAAAGAGACAATGAAATAACAAGGACCAAGCATTTAGCCTAAGCCTTGGGGGGGGGACACTTTACACACAGGAGATCATCAATGGCTGGCAGGACTTTGCTTGTTTATTTACTTTTGGCATTTCAAAATAAAAACATCCTAATGATAATCGGACACACTGATATTACATGTTTCGAAAATTTGTAATGGAATTAATGTTCTATTGTAATTTCAAATGTGTTTTTGAGCGCCACCCCCATAGTACATGAGCGCCCAGAATTGATATGAAAACGGATTTGAAGGCATGGCATCATTGAACATGCAGGAAATAAAAAACCTCGTGTAATGCACCAATCCCAGTTACCACCTTAGAGAATGGTATAAAGCGGGGGTCAATCCAAATCGGAGGGGAGACGCAACTTTGCGTCAAATTTTCACACACGTCAAAGCTTCTTTCCCTCCCAGGCTTAGGCTAAAGCAGATGAGACTATGCTTTGAGAGATGCTCTTTCATGTGGAAGGAGGGGATATCAATTTTAGCCTAAGCCTAGGGAGGGAAAGGAGCTTCGACCTTGACGCAAAGTTGCGTCTCCCCTCCGACTTGAATTGACCCTAAAGCAGAATTAGTCCTTATTCACGCTAGCATATTTCTGCATTGTACCACATCCCAACGATACATATCACCAATTCTTATGCTAAATAAAATACACCATGCACCGCAAGCAAGCGTAGACAAAATGTCTGTAGCCGCAGTCGCGTCCCGTACAATTAGGAACTGCCGACCGTAGCTTAATGCAACGGGCGGCTCAATGGTGGCATATTACTGTTATATATAAATGTTGTTTGTTTATATTTCTTGATTTCTTGGAATGAATTGTTTTTGTTCCTCAACAAGACAAGAAATGAGAACACACGACAGATTTTCTCGCTCATTTAGCCAATGTATTTAGCGCTTTCGGTATTTTAACGTTTTTTCGATCCAATTTTTGTTGTTGCTGTCACAGTGAGTTGTAGACGGCGACTTATAGAGTTTTGAACGCCTGAGCATCGCGGACAATTTGCATTTTGCTCAAGCTTCAGTGTAGGGATTCATTTCCTCTTCTGGAATTTTGGCAAAACATAGCCGAACGCCGAGCATCGTGGAATGCCCCTTATTGCGATAGCACATTTTTCTTCCTGGATGACTCTAGATTTTTCTCTTTATTTAGGGTAAAAATGGCCACTCACAAGATGAACTTTTTCGAAAAAATGGCAAACATGCTCGGCTATTTATACCGTCATCAGGCCGCCCAGTTCCCTCGTCGCTGGGAAATTCTCAAGGTCATTTATTTAAATAATTCTATAGTTACTATTTGAACGATTTGCGATCAAATATTGTTTGACGTTGCTTTGGCTCCATTACTTCTATCACAGCCCCCGCTTATTCATTTCCATGTTATAACTCCTCATTGGGACTACTTCATTTTTATGGATTCACGGCTGTTCTATATATTCTAATAAAAGTAGGAATTTGTCTATAGGCCGTCGGTAAACATGAGCTTGCACCACCGAAAACCTCTGATTGGCCAGCTATCAAGGCTGATTGTAAGAAGGTTACGCAGTTCATTGCTTCAAAACAGTACAAACAACTAACTGTTCGGGTCAGTTCTTGTTTCAGTTAGTGTTACTTTTCTCCTTTGCTATAGAACAGTTTCACCGTTCTTGTAGGTATCCATCCGTTGAAAAAGACTTCTTTTTATGAATCATAATTTTGTGGTCATGTTTCAACAACGGATTTCAGGAAGCTCTCGTGTACACTGCTGTAGGAATGGAGGTCATTTTTTGGTTCTTCGTAGGCGAAATGATCGGACGTCGAAATATCCCTGGTTACTTGGTAAGTTTATTATCTCACTGATGTTTGAAAAATTAATGAAAAAAAACATGTATTCCTTACAGGTTCCACCTGACTACGTTTCTAAAGAGACACGTAAGAAAGTCAAAGCATTGGAAGCTGAGGCCAGGGAAAATGCACTCCACCACTGAGCTTAGCTATAGCCTAGAGTTAACGTATGTACAATTGTTCGCAATTTGAATAAATTTTTGAGAGAAGAATATTTGCCGAGGTTGGAGTAGGTTAAAGACACCGACAGGGGTAAATTTGGCAAACTGGAGGATTACGAAAGTGGAGGTGCTCAGCAATATAACAATAGAGAAAACGGCGAAAAGACCGAAAATTTCGGATCCCGAAAATCCTCCATTTCTCTCTCGTCCTCTGCGTCTCTGGCCGTAGTGGACGGAAGACAGGCCAGAGTCTGAACCAGCCGGCCGCGATAGTGGTCCCGCCCCTCCACAGCGACTCCCCCGGCCGCATAACCACATGACGACATGCTGCGGACGTCATAAGACCCCAAGCCGCGTTTTTTTAATGTGATTCTCATCAAATGTGACCTTTTCTGAAGTAGAGATTTGTTCCAGAGAACATCTACCCCAGATCTCAGTTTTTCCTTACCCCTACTGGTGCCTATAATGTGATAATTACGTATAGGTCTTCACCGATTTTTTTTTTGTTCCAGAAAAGTGGGACTGCGACCACATTCCATTAGGTTGATGCATGACTTTCCCGCCACGACTTTTTGGAAATAGAGAAAAATAGAGAAAATCAATAGAGAACCAGCCTGAAGATTAGATGTATGCACCATTATCATCTACTACTCGACGCCAACACTCAGGCAGCTTGTCGATTCCCTCCTCACAGAAGGGCAGGGCCTGGGACTTCGTCAGAAGTCGTCAAGTGCTTTCCTGATCGTCATCTTCCGTTTCGAACATTTTTCCGTCCAGGGAGCGACGAAGATGGCTGAACAGCCAATAGTCGGAGAGAGCGAGGTCTGTACTGTAGGGGGCCATAAGCTAGTAATTGCTTCCTTCGCACTGAAGCCCGAATCGTGACACGTGATGACATGTTGCGAACATCCATGTACACGAATTGCGGAAGGATCAAAGACGTGGCGGGAACTTATGCATCAACCTAGGGTGTGTACCTCTATGTCAGGATTTCGCACGACGACAAGCGGCGTGCGACACAGTTTGTGCGAGCTGTGCGCGTCGCGGTAGTTGGATCTTAATTAATAATTGAAACGATTACACGGTAACGCTAGGGGCGCGATACGCAGTTGACTTGTAATCGCTGCAGGACCCTACAACATGACGCCCCTAGCTCGTCCGCATTGCTTCGCTTGCGACATGCTGCGGTGCGAAACCCCGACATAAGGGTACACACCCATCAACCTAATATGTTTGCTCCATCAATGAATGTG
This sequence comes from Trichostrongylus colubriformis, assembly GCA_963978905.1. NCBI lineage: Eukaryota > Metazoa > Nematoda > Chromadorea > Rhabditida > Trichostrongylidae > Trichostrongylus > Trichostrongylus colubriformis. The sequence goes on along the minus strand of OZ022257.1, from coordinate 48,480,453 downwards.
TTGCGCAGAATTTCATTCTGCTTTTCCATTTTAAAACATCATACCAGTCGAACAGGTAGTTGAATATGTTGCCGTACAAGTACTACACTGAAGTGGAATAAATAACAATGTAAGGCTAAGGTTATATCTTGCGACTTGTGCGGATCGTCCGAGTCGTCCGACCTGAACGATCCAGAGGATCAGCACCAGTTGCAAGGTATAACCTCAGCCTAAGAAAATCAGTCTTTTAGAATTCAATACTTTATTTGTTTTACACGTCCATGGTATGTACAACTATTTAACATATTCAAATCACATTTTAACAGCAATTAACAAAACAAACAGAGCTAAGAACAATATAACTGATTTCGTAGCAATATCTCTGCAACAAACAAGACATAAGTTTCAAGTCCACCCAAGGATTGTTTCATGGAACGGTTGCGTCAAACTGATAACTTAATCTTCGCTGCTATTCAAAGTGTATCAAAAGGTCCAAAATCCTGAGACTTCACAGTGAACAAAATCTCCAAGGTACAGTACAAAATAAACCTATATAAATATTGTTCAACAAAATGTTCCGTGAACATCTGCACTACCGCGCCATTTCGTAGATTTACCATGTGAGGACAGTAGAAAATCGAATACCAATTTGATAATTATTAATCTGATTGTGAGTGATTGATGTTGCTGACTATTGTTAAGAGAACCTTAAAGTAGTCTTGGACATAATAATGAGTTTCTCTGTAACCCAAACATTCGTGTTGTATTTACTTAACGAGGGCCGCATGCAGAATTTCAGGCGAAGAAAGTGAGAATCCGGCTATGATACAGCTTCTCAGAGTGGCAGCCGAGGGTGCGGAGCCCAGTGTAAGTGCCTGCCCCGTCGTCCGCTGTGGTCAGGTACGAAAAGCAGGACTGATTGTAAAACGTCTTGTTCCCACTACACGTCTCCACCGCTGACGACGAGGCGAGTATTTACCCTCAGGGTCCGCCCCCTCGGCCGCCACTTTGAGAGTTGTATATCAGCCGGATTCTCACTTTTTCGCGTGAAACTTTGCATGCGGCCCTTATTAAGCGAATGTGACATAAACTAATTTTTACATGCACAATTTTTTTAACAAAGCAAGTGACAGTGGGGCTTTGCAATGATGTACAAAGTAAACCAAACGTAGTTACCCAATAAATTCTAGGTCAAACTTCGTTTAAAGACAGTGTTAGGGGTAATGTGGGTGATGAGAATTCCCAAGAGGAGTCATTCACTCGAAAACTACGGATTTGGAAAGCCTATTTGCGGCGAAATTCCCCACGAATGGCGCGCCCCCGAGCTGTGGCAAAGACGGCCTTTTCTGCTCGAGCCGCCTTACTGTGCTCGGTCCGCTTCCTAGCGATTGATTGATTGGCTGGGGTGGGAATAGAAGGTATCGCGGTGCTCCACATCGAGGATCAACGGTGGGGAGGGGTCCTATTTTTCGGGTTTTTGGCCATTTCCATGCGCTTTTTCTTCACTATCCTGTTACTAGGCATCTCGACTTTCACATTCACTACTTCTTTTACTTTTCTGCCGAATTTCCCCAAACACTGCCTTTAAACAACCCCCTTTGATTATCGGAGAAACCAGTGTAGCACTGGTTTGAAAAAAAGTTTTCTACAATTTACAAGAAAAACAATGCTCGCCTAGCAGATTCTCTCCGAGTAAGTAAAAAGCCCATTTACCAATTCACTGGCCGACTGAAAAGTCTTTGTTTCTGATTACATGGAATATTCTTCGCTGTTTGAGAGAAAGACATGTGGATTTCACGCAGAAAGACATGTGGATTTTTCGCACCCCGAAATTGGCAAAATCTAATGAAATCAATAGCTATATCTCAACTAAATGTCGGACTTGTCCATTTTCGGCACTGCCTTTAGTACAACGGGGCAGCAGACATCTAGGAATTCTGGCCAAACTATTTTCTCACGTTCTTGTGACGCTTATTAACGATCAATGCGAAGTCGTCCAATTCCAAATACCCTTCATTACAATTGGAACACTCCCTGGTTTTCGCACAATCCATGTGCACCCAAATCCCACATGCGTCACATAACATCCAGTCAATCATTGCTTTTCGAGTTCCGATGTCGTAAACCAAAGGTTCCCTTTGTCCACAAACGTTGCATTTCACAACTTTGTCATTCACGTCACCATTGGTGATTGCTGGAACAACCTGACACATACGAAACGTCTCCTGAAGATTATCATACTGAACAATAGCACAGAACGAATTGTCAAGAGGCTATTACCTTCGGTCCAGGCTTAACACTAGCTTCTGGGGTTGAAACCGTGTACTGCTCCCCAATTTCCTGCTTTCCAGTATTTTCTATAAGTCGAAGCTCGCTGTTATTCGGCTCTAAAAGAAGCGTTATTTCATTGGATCCAGAAGATGCCCCACTGATATTTGACCCAAGGCCGTAGATGTACGCGAAACACTTGCAGTCCGTTTGCTGTTCAAGTGAAGATTAGACATGCTCCACCTTAGCGATTCTGCAATTATGTGTAATCGCAGAATTGTTAAGTCGATACGTACCTGGCCTTCACTCAAGCTGCAGATATAATAACTGTCTTAGTTCCCTCGAGAAAGAAAGGAAAGCTCTCAGCCGGTCCACAACTCAGAAATCACCCTCTTAAAAGTTTTCCGGTGAATTTTCCGGGAACTGTGCTTATTTCCCCACCACTTTTACCTTTTACAGGGTCCGTCGCTTTACTCAGCACTCTAAAACATTTTGTGGATTTCCAACCATCCAACCAGTTTATTTAACATTTGTGACTTTGACACCTTAACATACTTTTCTGGGTAAGCTCATCGACAAATCCCATAATATGTGCGTTTCACCTCTTACTGGATAAGATATAATAAGCCTTTCAAACCTGTCATAATGAAAACAGAAAGTGCCTCCGACAAAAGTCCATCGACTTTGCGTAGGTTACGGTATGCTTCTTTCGAAGACTGCTGCTGCAGCTTCAAGCATCCATCACTGATCGCACTCAACTTCTAGAACCAATTGAATAACAAGGGCGGATAAGGTGGAATCTTTACCTGCGTACCTTTTTAATAACATGACGAACGTCTTGTGATGCAGTGAAATACAATCCTTCGGTTTCCTTATCGGTTTCTCTTACCAAGGTCTTTGCTCTCTCTATACCCAAATCGCTTTCATCCACTATGGTGATTATTTCTTCATTTTCGGCCCGTGAACCAATGTGATTTTCTGGTGCCCGCTTGTGTCCGAGATGTTCGGAACATCCTTCATTATTGGCCCGTGAACCAATGTGATTTTCTGGTGCCAGCTCGTGTCCGTGATGTTCGGGGAATCCGTCACTTTCGGCCCGTAAACCAATGTGATTTTCTGGCGCCTGCTCATGTCCAAGATGTTCGAGACAAAACTCAACAGTTGTGATACCAGTTGTCACATCGACCTTCACCTTGAATGGTCCAGGGTTAATTTTACGAATGAATCAACGTTATACTAATTCCTACTTTCATAAAAGAAGTACAGCTGCGATGTAGTGTCGTCCTCAGACGAGCTCTTCGCTTCTTTGAAATACGCCGATCGCTGTTTGTTGATCTGAACTACAATTTGAAACAGCCATATCATCATTAGCACGTGCTCTCCGATATGTCTGAAACGTGTTCGCATGATTTGTAAAATTTAATGCAGCCCACGTTCAAATCTTTCAGTACTCAAAAATGTTTTTTTACTTGCAATGCTAGACCGGGGAGCTTCGGTGAATACTCTGGTTGGGCTCCTGTTGTCCTTCTCCTATCGTTCTCATTGACAGAGCGGGCTCGAAAACACCTCCGCGATCAGAACTATTAATAAAGGAGGGAAATTGCAGGTTCTAGCCATGTTGCTCCGTTCTTTTTCTACTGTAGCCCAGCACTCGACCAAATACCTTTACTGGTGTTTTCAACTAAATGTAAATGAAGGACAGAAAAGGATGAATGCGAAGGGCAATTCAACCACTTCACCTGTAACACCGGTAATACAGATAGCGAACGTAGTTCTTCGTTGTTTCACTCTTGCGACTCCAGTAAGAATCGTGTAACCTTCCCATAGATTCTTTCCATTTCTGCAATCCAGGACTCTTTCCTACGCAAAAACAAATCAAGTTGAAAAACTCACGGCAAACTCATCGTAATTAGCGAAGGTTTCATGTTGTATGACACCAGAGAAATCATGTTTTTCTCGAGCGTGCCTGATTAATTCTGCAGGTGAATCTAAGGACTTCTGACAAATAGGGCACGTTTCACGAATCCAGTTTTCTCCTTTCCTAATCATCGCTTTCTCATAACGACCCACGCGTTCATGTACTTCGCTGAGATGTCGGTTGAGATTGGAACTGCTCGATAAAATTTGAGTACACAGTGGACATGCGAAAATCTTCTGTGACCTGAAAAACGTCGATTAAATGATGATGCCGTAACATTTTAGAAGTTGTTCCCATCAAACCATGCAGTATCATTCGTGAGGGCCGTAGAACATCAACATGGTGAAGTTAATCTCAGAAAAGTGCTTATTAACTTGCCCATAATCTATATTAGGTTTTCCTCGGCTTCATTGTCCTGTGTGGGCAGTGTGGGAGGGTAACCAACAAAACATCAGTTGACTATGGAAAAACTTCAAGGCAGCGGTAGAAGTATTGTGGGTTATGATAGCTTCCAAAGTGAGTCACGCAACGAAGGCCAAAGGCCGCAGAGGAGTATATGTGGAGAAATTCCCGATGAAAAAGGGTGCTCTGGCCTTATAAGTCGGCCAGAGCCGCCGTTTTGAGAATAAACGACGGGAATAGGGTATTTTTCTTCGGATTTGTGACCGTTTCATTCTGTTTTTTTTTTCATTTCGCACCATCACGCATGTCGACCCTCATACTTGATGATCTTTCCATATTGGGGCCGAAGTACCCCTATCACTGCCTTCAAGAAGCGTGCGCGAGAACGCGTGCGTAACAAGCTGCGCAAGGTTGCTACACACTGTGGATCCGCGTAGCCCAGCGGACGGGCAAAACAAGTTAAGTACATCAGCCAGAGGACAATGTAATTTGTTCATTCTTTGGGATTTGAGAAGTTCATGGAGAAGGAATGGATCCACATGGATTTCCTGACTGTGTCCAATGGAGAAATCATGGGAACGAGTTATGCAGAGAACAGGGAGATTAGCAGAAACTCGATTTCGATGATTGCTCGAGTTCCGACCCAGTGTAAATGCAATCCTTTTTCACCAATTTCGACTATTTCGTAACTATACTACAAAAGACTCCATAGAAATGAAGTCGTCCGATCAGCAGGAACCTCTCAGAAGGCTCATTACAAGACAGCAAAAGCCACTACAGAAATGGGATGCTTGACTGATGAATGGCTTGATGGCTGATGTATGTATGATGCACCTTCTTGACAAAAAAAAAAAAAGGGAATCATCACAGAAAAAAGCAAATAAGTAGGACTAAGCAAAAATTCCAACTTGCAAACCTTGCTGGTTGAATTTGTTTGCGTTCAATGTAGATTGGTGAGGCTCCACTACGGAACGATGTGGCGGCTGATGAAGATGTGCCCTCGCATCCTTCGTCATTTTTGCAGATAAGCATGCTGGAAGTTTGAATACTGGCGCATATTCACCTCAAAATCATGCCAATGAGAAATACAATACCAAAAAGGTCATTCATGGACAAAGAGACTCAATTGCATCCATATATCTTTTGCAGTCACGATTTCCAAAAACAGCAACAAAAGAATTTCTGCAACGGTGGCGACATCACGCTTGCCATCCGGCGCTATTTTCGCCCAGGCTCCTCCCAAGCCTTAGTTAAAGTGTCAATTCCTCCCTTTAAATGGGGTGGATGACTTTAGTACAGAATGCTCCTTGACACCTTTGCCTCACACCTACCTGCACCTCCCTGGCACCGCCCCCCACCTTGGCATGGGAGCTGACCTCGCTTGATTGACTGCTCTGCCTGCTGACCTCTTGTCGACAATGATTGTTATCGATCAAAAATAACAACAATCCTACTCTATATAATTCGCTTAGTATGTCTGTGTGTGTGTGTGTGTGTGTGTGTGTGTCCGTCTGTCTGTCACGAAATTCATATCTCGCGACACAGCAAAGCTGGGACGCTGAATTTTACAAATGATATAGGCAGTGGTAAGGGGACCTAGGCGGAGGTGGACCGAAAGTGATAGCAGCTGATACGCGCTGATAAGGAGCCTTGAAAGGCGAATGTCACCAAAGTCGTTTCGCCTTTCGGGTTGATCCTACAGCGCTGACACTCATAGGTGTTTTGCGGGATGGGACGGGAACATTAATGGTGGGTGGCTCGCATTGATAACGGTTGATAAGATTCGATAAGGAGCGTAAAAAGGCTAGAGTCGTCAAATCCGTTTCCTTTTTCGCATTGGTCCCGGAGCGTTCATACTCACAGATGTTTTGCGGGGTGGGACGGGCACATTAATGGTGGATGACTCGCATTGATAACGGTTGATAAGATTCGATAAGGAGCGTAAAAAGGCTAGAGTCGTCAAATCCGTTTCCCTTTTCGCATTAGTCCCGGAGCGTTCATACTCACAGATGTTTTGCGGGGTGGGACGGGCACACTAATGGTGGGTGACTCGCATTGATAACGGCTGATAAGATTCGATAAGGAGCGTAAAAACGTTAAAATCGTCGAATCCGTTTCGGTTTTCACATTGATCGTGGAGCGTTAAAACTCATAGGTGTCTAGCAGGGTGGGCCAGGCACATCAATGATGGGTGTTCCGAATAAGATAACGGTTGATAAGATTCGATAAGGAGCGTGAGAAGGGAAATGTTGTAAAGTCTGTTTGTCTGTCGCTTTGACCCTAGAGCGCTTACATTCATAGGTGTTTAGCAGGGTGGACCGGAAAATTTGGTGGTGGTCCAAATTTGAAACCGGTTGATAAGATTCAATAAAGAGCGTCAGAAGGCAAATGTCACCGGGCCCGATTCGCTTTTCCGACCGAGAGTGTAATGTTAACATTCACAGGTATTGGGGGTACGGGGATTATCGGTGACTTACTGATAGCTGTCTACAGAGGTTGATAATAGGAAGTGGACGGGATAAAATCCGGTACACCGTTTACTACTTCTATGCGACCGCTAAAGTAATAGCGTCAGCGCAACTGGATTATATATTCTGTTGCGCTGTGATATCAGATACCTATGTATTGACTGCTAAATTGCCTAATGTTCCAAATAATGGTGCATGTTTTTTGATACAGCCATCTACATGGATTATCAGGATACGTTCAAGATTTATGATAGCATGCAAGCGAATTATTTTTTAATGCGGTACCAGCAACAATACTGGGTATCGACCGCTCGACTACGTGAAATTCCAAATAATGGTGCATGTTTTAAAAAAAATAAGCATCGATAGCTGGCACATGGATCAACCATCAACATGTAAGAATTATATGCTCAGCAAGTGAACAAATAGCTACCACTTGGTGCAATCCAATATAAAACTATTGATCCCTGAATTATCTGAACTCCCAATCCTACTATATATAATTCGCTTAGTATGTCTGTCTGTCTGTGTGTGTGTCTGTCCGTCTGTCACGAAATTCATATCTCGCGTCGCAGCAAAGCTGAGACGCTGAATTTCACAAGTTATATGGGGAGTGCCAAGGGAACCCCAGCGGTGGTGGATCGAAAGTGATAGCGGCTGATACGCGCTGATAAGGAGCCTCGGAAGACAAATGTCGCCAGATCCGTTTCGCCTTTCGCGTTGATGCAAGAGCGCTGGCACTCATAAGTGTTTTACGGGACTGGCCGGGAACATTAATGGAGGGTGACCCGCATTGATAACGGTTGATAAGATTCGATAAGGAGCGTAAAAAGGCTAGAGTCGTCATATCTGTTTCGCTTTTCGCATTGGTCGCGGAGCGTTCATACTCACAGGTGTTTTGCGTAGTGGGACGGGTACATTGATGGTGGGTGATCCAGCTTGATAACGGTTGATAAGATTCGATAAGAAGCGCAAAAAGGCTAGAGTCGTCGAATCCGTTTTGCTTTTCGCATTGGTGCCGGAGCGTTCATACTCACAGGTGTTATGCGGGGTAAGTCGGGGTCATTAATGGTGGGTGGTCCAGCTTGATAACGGTTGATAAGACTTGATAAGCAGCATGAGAAGGCGAATGTCGTCAAATTTGTTTCGCCTTTCGCGTTGATCCGAGAGCGCTGACACTCATGGGTGCTAAGCAGAGTGGGATAGGGACATTCATAAATGGGTGACCCAAACTGATAATGGTTGATAAGATTCGATTAGGAGTGTGAGAAGGAAAATGTCATCAAGGCCGGTGCTTTTCGGCTAACAGAGGAATGTTCACATCGCAGGTATTGTAGGGTACGGGGACCTCAATGGTATTGTTGGATACAGGGGCCTCAGTGAAACTGATAAAGGCTTACAGAGGCTTATAAGAATCATCAGGATTGGATGGGATGAATCCTTTACTCGCTTGATATTACTATACGACCGCTTTAGCGAAAGCGCCTGATGCTTAGTGCCATTGGGTGTACATGTTTTGTCTATGTTCTGATATCACTGGCCGATGTATCGACCGCTGAATTGTTTAGCAATCCAAAAAATGGTGCATTTCTCTTGATACAGCGATCTACATTGATTATCATAACACAACCTATAGTTGTGAAAGCAAAGCAAGCGATTCACTCGGAATCATTTTCTGATGCGGTACTACATTGATTATCATAACACAACCTATAGTTGTGAAAGCAAAGCAAGCGATTCACTCGGAATCATTTTCTGATGCGGTACTGACAGCAACACTGGGTATCGACCGCCAAACCATGCAAAATTCCAAATAGTGAAGCATGTTTACGAAAACGATATACGATATACGATTTGCAATCGAATGCAAAACTATCGATGTCTAAAGTATTCAAACTCCCAATGATGACCTCGCACACACTACAGCAATTAGTGTCGATGACGTGTAAAACGGGCTCGATGCAAAGCGACTGATGTATGACCGAAATGCTTTTTTATCACGCCGTCTTCTCTGCTTTTATCCGAATAAATAACTCAGCTGAAAGCTGTGGAAAGGAAGTTTCCACTCAACTCCATACACAACTGTGGTCGTGCCGATCAAACCCATTTTGCACAGCATCGCCATGAATCGCGCGCAGTAGTGTGCGCCCGCCAGCTGGTATGGAATAATTAGGAAGTCAATTTGTCGAATTAGTTGCAATGGGACATTTTCTTAAAAACTGATATCTCGCGTCACAGGAATGCTGGGGCTCTGATTTTTCAAAGTGATACAGGAGGTAGTAAGGGGACACCAATGGTCAGGGAAAGAAAGTGATAGCGACTGATAAGTGCTGATAAGGAGCCTCGAAAGGCGAAAGGCTGGGAATTCATTTTTTGCGTCGCAGGGAAGCTGGGACTCTGATTTTTTAAAGTGATATAGGAGGTGGTAAGGGGACATCAATGGTTAGGGAAAGAAAGTGATAGCAACTGATAAGGGCTGATAAGGAGCCTCGAAAGGCGAAAGGCTGGGAATTCATTTTTTGCGTCGCAGGGAAGCTGGGACTCTGATTTTTCAAAGTGATATAGGAGTTAGTAAGGGGACATCAATTGTGAAAGCTACCCTACAATTGGGGCTCAAATTGGGCGCGAGATATGAATTTCCCGCGATTCGCCTTTCGAGGCTCCTTATCAGCCCTTATCAGTTGCTATCACTTTCTTTCCCTAACCATTGGTGTCCCCTTACTACCTCCTGTATCACTTTGAAAAATCAGAGTTCCAGCTTTCCTGTGACGCGAGATATCAGTTTTTAAGAAAATGTCCCATTGCAACTAATTCGACAAATTGACTTCCTAATTATTCCATACCAGCTGGCGGGCGCACACTACTGCGCGCGATTCATGGCGATGTTGTGCAGAATGGGTTTGATCGGCACGATTACAGTTGTGTATGGAGTTGAGTGAAAATTTCTTTTCCTCTGCCTTCAGCGCAGCTATTTATTTGGAAAAAAGCAAGAAATGGCGCGATAAAAAAGCATTTTATACTTCAGTCGCTTTGCATCGAACCCATTTTGCATGTCATCGACACGAATCGTGCAAAGTAGTGTGCGCGAGCCAACTTGTTAAGGTCATCGTTGGGAAATTGGATAGTTTGAACATTGATAGTTTTGTATTGATTGCATCGAGTGGTAACAATTTGTTCAGTTGCTGAGCATCTAATTCCTACACAATGATGGCAGATCCATATCCCGATTATCGATATTTATAGTTTTTGTAGAAATGCTTCATTACTTGGGATTTAACATAGTCTAGCGGTCGATATCCAGTGTTGCTGCCAGTAGCGAATTAGAAAATGATTCTGAGTGAAACGCTTGCTTTGCTGTCACAAATATAGACTGTATCATGATTATCAACGTAGATCGTAGTATCAAGAGAAATGCACCATTTTTTCGAACGCTAGGCAATTCGGCGGTCGATACATCGGCTAGTGATATCAGAACACAAACAAAATATGTTCATCTAATGACAGTGAGCATCAGACGCTTTTGCTGAAGCGGTCGTTTAGTAGTATCAAGCGATGTAAAGAATTTCATCCCATCCAATTCCTAACGGCTCTTATCAGCCACCGTAAGCGGTTATCACTGAGGCTCCTGTACCCAACAGCACCATTGAGGTACCCGTACCCTACAATATCTACGAATGTGAACATCCCACAGTTAGCTGACAAAGCGTATCGGCCTCGGTGACATTTCCCTTTCTCACGCTCCTAATCGAATCTTATCAACCACTATCAGTTTGGATCACCCACTATTAATGTCCCCGTCCCACCCTGCTCAACACCCATGAGTGTCAGCGCTCCTGGATCAACGCGAAAGGCGAAACGAATTTGACGACATTCGCCTTCTCATGCTCCTCATCGAATCTTATCAATATCAATGCGGGTCACCCGCCATCAATGTCCCCGTCACCCCGCAAAACACCTGCGAGTATGAACGCTCCGGGACCAACGCGAAGAGCGAAGCGGATTCGACGACTCTAGCCTTTTTACACTCCTTATCGAATCTTATCAACCGTTATCAGTGTGGATCACCCACCATCAAAGTCCCCGTCCCACTCCGCAAAACACCTGTGAGTAATAACGCCCTCGGATCAATGCGAAAAGCTAAACGGATTCGACGACTCAAGCCTTTTTACACTCCTTATCGAATCTTATCAACCGTTATCAGTGTGGATCACCCACCATCAAAGTCCCCGTCCCACTCCGCAAAACACCTGTGAGTAATAGCGCCCTCGGATCAATGCGAAAAGCTAAACGGATTCGACGACTCAAGCCTTTTTGAGCTCCTTATCGAATCTTATCAACCATTATCAAGCTGGATCACCCACCATTAATGTCCCCGCTTCACCTCGCACAACACCTGTGAGTATGAACGCTCCGGGACCAATGCGAAAAGGGAAACGCATTTGACGACTCTAGCCTTTTTACGCTACTTATCGAATCTTATCAAGCGATATCAATGCGGGTCACCCACCATTAATGTCCCCGTCCCACCCTGCACAACATCTATGAGTATGAATGCTCCGGGGTCAATGCGAAAGGCGAAACGGATTTGGTGACATTTGCCTTCCGAGGCTTCTTATCAGCCCCTATCAGCTGCTATCACTTTCGGTCCATCACCGCTGGGGTTCCCTTAGTACCCCCTATATAACTTGTAAATTTCAGCGTCCCAGCTTTGCTGCGACGCGAGATATGAATTTCGTGACAGACGGACAAACACACACACACACACACACACACACAGACATACTAAGCGAATTATATATAGTAGGATTGTTGATATTTTTGATCGATAACAATCATTGTCGATAAGAGGTCAGCAGTCAGAGCAGTCAATTAAGCGAGGTCAGCTCGCATGCCAAGGTGGGGGGCGGTACTAGGGAGGTGCGAAGTAGGTGCGAGGCAAGGGTGCTAAGGAGCATTCTGTACTAAAGTCCCTCTCCCCCTTAAATGAGGCTAAGGTATACATTTGCACTTCAGTGGCTTACGATTGTAGAATATATCGAATGAGGAAAGACAGAGCGGAAATGGATACCCCCTCCAACTAATCAGCAACGCTTTGAGAGCTGTATCTGCAGTTATATTCATCGGGTAGGGTATGAGGAACCAAGTGACAATGAGAATACACAAGCACTCGTCCCAAGTGTCTAGAGGAACTTTATATTAAATATAGCACACTGCGAAGACTGATGAAAGAAAGGAACACCATCTAGAACAGACCTATAAATTACGTAAATCTTACCTTCAAACGCAGCTGTCCTCCTGACGCGGGCACGACGTGGAATGTGGAGCCACTATGTGGAACGGCGCCTGCAAAACGATCCTTCTGCGTGTCTCGTCTATTGATCGCGGTAGCCCTTATACCGCGCCACCTCCCATTCAACCGACATTATAAATGCTCGTATTGTACTTCAAAAAAACGTTATAACACATTGTGGAAGTGTTCCTAACGTTGTATGGATACGCGAGGAGAAACATATCAGATCAATGCATCTAATTCAATCGATATACCAGCACGAGCAAAAAATCTTAATGAGAGTGGTACACGACATGAAGAATGACTGTTTGTCTAACAAGTAGGTTTTACCTAGGTCTAAACAGTCAAGAAGCCCATTTGAGGATGACTGTTCTTGTCCCCTCCCCCCCTGTTCAAGTAGTTTCCCTCCGACCATATACTAGTCACCCGGAAGAAATCAGCACTGTGCGGTTTTCAAAGCCCAATGGACAAAAAACTGTTGGCTCAATATATTTGGAAAGGGGCGAATAAAAACTCGGTGCTATCGCAGTGGGTGAGACATCCTGCTTTGGACATCATTTTTGCTTAGTCTAGAGGGGGAAATGAAATACCTTCTTTCCTCCTAAGGCTTAGGCAAAAATGTACGCCTGCGTGCGCAGACTGACCACCCAAGGAACCCTTTAAGATGCTTGGATATGCTATGCGTATCTGCGATTTTGGGTCATTGCCACAATGCATGTAGACCCACGTCGTAACATGCACGTGGCATCGCCAAAATCCTAAATCGCGGATTATCTGATACGACGATCCGCGATCCTCCGCAACCCCATTCACATGGGTATGAGTGCAGACCTAGGCCCCCCCATCACCTGTGAACACCTACCGTACCAAACCGACGTTAAATGGGTTGTGGCGGCCGTGAACTGCCCCATAACACCAGAAGTTACACCGATTGAGAATTATGGGGTTCCCTGCATAATTTGCAATATCCCGAGGCATTTTCTAAGAAATCCTTCCATTTGCTGTATAAGAGCTATTTATGTCATTTCTTTCGAAGAAAAAACGTTACAAGGCAGTCAGTCTCCGAACAACGAGCTGCGATGGTTTTCGCTCCGGCTCGTTTGATGGCAATGAACATAGGGTTAAGGTTCATACAGTTCATTTCGCACTAGTGCTGGCCAGAGATTTTTGAGCTCTCTCAATTTTTTTCGTTTTTCTGAAGTAGTGATGTTGCTGCGATTCTTACAATGCTCTGGTTCTGCCACGTCGCATCATTTAATCTCGATTGGGAATCTCGGGACGGTACTTGTGCGACATTGAAGTTTTTATGGGATCTCCTCTACTCCATTCTATTACGTGCTGAGTGTATTCTCATATTTGACATTGGCTAAAAAGTTTACCTGTAGTGTCATTTGATTTCGATTGTCGGCCTTTTCGTGGACATTGAAAAAACTCCAGTTCATGAAAGCGTCTGTTTCAAACGAGCTACTTGTTGTGGGCTTTGTAAGATATAACATCGATGTATTTCACTTCGCCCTTAGTTATAGAATCATTAGTTGCTTTGCAGAGCGTTCAAAGCTATGGAACCTCCGAGTTATCCGTATGGGGACACTCGTCAACGATCTAGTAGTAGTTCGGGTTTGGGTCAGTGAATACATCTTGGATGATAAGTTCTTCAAAGATGCCACTTTTTTACGAAATGGTTAAGGAACATCAGCGTCTGCCGCACCCACACCGAAAGCGGACCCTCCACCTTTCGACTTCCAGTCACAACTTGGACACATGGTTAGTTTTTTTAGCTTAGGTTTGAGTGCAGCAATTTGAGACTTCTCGTTGGATGCATTGCTTTATTGCAGGTTTGGGAAGCAGGGACAAAGCAGGTACAGGATACCTTCAAGTCTTACGGTAGAATCGACATATTTCGCCCCTACTTTGATGTGGAACCAAGCCAGGTGATTTCCTCTTGTTATGATCCCAATTTTTATTTTGTCTGTTCGTTTCGTTAGTGAAATGTATCGTGTGCAACACATGCTCACAACCCTATTGAGAGAGGTGGACTCACAATATAGAATTTTGGAATTTTAAATGAGAATATAGTAAGTTGCAGCCATCTAGAAGCGTGGTTGACAGTTTAAAATACTAGTAGTTTTCATATATTCGATTAATACATGACTGATTAAATGAGGGATTCGATTATCATGCTCGGAAAACTGGGAAATAACATTTTCGAAGTTGATACAAAATCTTGTAAAGGTTCGGATTCGCCTTCTGCGATCATTTGTTCCACGTCGTCCTTCTCAAATGGTGACTTCTCCTGATCTTTATGGCCCAATGATGGTTGTTCTTACAATGGTGGCACTGCTTTTATTCAACATGAAGAGTAGCGGGTAAGTTTTTTTTGAATGTGTTTCTATAGATAGTAACCGGTTCTCATCTTCCAGGTATGTTGTTCCGAACGGTACACTTATGGGCACATCATTTTTTGCATGTTTCGGTTCATGGCTATCATTATCAGGACTTCTTTATGTGCTCTGTTTCCTTTTCGGTGCAGAGATTCCTATGTTGCAGCTAGTTTCAGTTTTCGTAAGTTCAATCGTTTATGTAATGGAGTATAACAATGTTCAGAAGCCTGAACATCAGTCTTCGATTTGTTGACAGCAGCCAAAACTGTTTTCTTTGTGATAATGAGAGTGTTGCGACATTCGTGTTCGAGGTGTTTTCGAACCGATTTTCGCGAATATAGCGAACCTGTCGCTATAAGAGTGATCACAGCTAAATAACCATTCTTTGTTTGCTTAAGTTTTTTTTATGTAACTGATTCAGCTATAGGTTTACAGGGTTACTCAATGACATCACATTGTCTCGTTTTGCTGTTGACCTCTATTTATCATACCTCGCATGATCATCTTTACTTTTTCATTCTGGTTGGAATATTCTGCATTCCGAGCGCGATCAGAATGGTATGATTCAAAAGTCATCCTGGAATCCAATGATGCTGGCATATTAATAATGCGAAATAATCGAATGTAATTCATTATGATCGTTCTCAACGACACGTTTGACGTGACAGATTTAGGGCTTGTTGGTCTGCATACATGCACGTATTCCATCGCATCGTGTGGTATTAGTTGGAGCTGCGATCGCTCTCCACACTGCTCTCATCTTCTATTTGCATTTTGGTTTCCACGTTATGCTTGAAGGTAAGTTTGGGCACAAAAAAATAACTACAAAGGTTGTAGACTTTTGTGAGACAGCGATCATCATGGCGATCATCGCATTAGCGCTGTAATCGCGCGACAAATCGCCATGTATGAACGCCCCTTAAGACTGGGCCGCTTTTATACTTTGCGGCAACGGCACCGTACAGTTCTGGCATGAATAATTAATAATTGCTTTTTTAGAAATCGATCAAATAATAGATGGCACTGAGAAGGGCATCGAAAACGCCGTTAAAGGATCGCTCACGCTTGAGGCATAGTAAAGTAGAGGTAATGAAGTGATGCCTCGAAGATCATCTTACGAACCTCTGTTTAAACATATTTATTCAATGTCATGATAATGACTTTTGCACAACAAAGTGCGCATTTCCGCAAACTTAACAAACTGTGATGATATATATATAAGGATAAAAAATAAATTTGTTATCTAAGCTCAACATAATAACACCTACGAAGCCTATAACAATCAATGAAAAACAAATCAACAACATTTGAAAAGCTACACTAGCTACTTAAGTAAAAATTTCAAATGTGCTTCCTAAAACGAACTTGTGAACTCTAGTAGTGAGCAATAAGAGATCGTCAACGATTCTCTGTTGTACTGGATATGTCTGTGCATTTGAAGGGGAACTTGTGCTATTGGCTAGTTCTTCCGTTAAACAGCAGTTTCTCGCTTGAGCTTTGTTCCGAACACAATCTGAAATGAACAGAAAATTGCGTGGACTGTCTAAACCACACTTCTTTGTTATTGGTTACCTCTTTATTTCTTGCGGCTAACTGTTCTTTTTCTAGCCATTCCATCTTGTGTTCATGTTGAACCACAGCATCCCTCGTATTTCTGTCGATCATCTCAGATGTCAAAACTCCGTCTTCTGAGGCATAGGCTGATGCCTAAAAAGTATGTCGAAAAAAATGAATCACAGTTAAGTTCCTGATCTTGTGCCACCGCACCAATCGAGAATAGCGTCCACGTCTAGTAAGAATAGTCTTCCTACAGAGGTGAATGCACAGGTCAGTGCAAGAGATCCGATAAAACATAACACTATGAAAAAATAGGTGTTATATGTGAAATGATCTTCCACACCTGCCATCCAATAACAAGTTTGCTGAGTTCTCGTCCGCTCATTCCTTCAGTCATATCCGCAACTTCAGCACATTTTTCTACCCAGTCAAAATTAGCCAACTTCAAACGCTGTCCTCGTGCACCTTAAACTGGGAGAAATGGAAGCCATATATTACTCTTCCAGCTGATGGAATTGCACTAATAAGCTATCGCTAAACAGTGCCATAAATGCCATCAAGTGCTAGCAAGCCATCGCTCTGTGCGTAACTCACCACTAGTTGCTGGCTTGGCGATATGCTTCTCAAAGTACTGCAGCAATATTCGCTCACGTTCTGGTCTACCAGGAAGATCGAACTGAACCAGTTGATCCAGTCTGGAATAAAACTATTCATTTTCGCTAGGTTACAATGTTTAACACCATGAATATTTGTCCTATATGCGACACCACTCACAACTTATTTTTGAACTTATCCTGCTAAGCGTAGTTTCACGCACTAGCAGAGTCGGCTATGTCAATCCCACTCGGCCCTATTTTTCAATCCACAACTTTCTCGCCAGAACTTAGACATTTAGGCTTTTTCAAATTGAACTTTTTTGAATTGTGCTTTTTTTCCCACATTTCCTTTTTTTCTGGTGGAATTTCCCTCGACCTTGACTATCACGGGGAACGTGTTCGCAAGAACAACAACCTCTAATGATATCTTCGCGAGATAATTAAACGTCAAACCAGAAAGAGGACACAAGGAGCTAGACCAACCCTTGACGCACTTCGACCTTACTACCTCCATGGGCCATGTGAAGTGTGCACCGCAGGTTTTGCCCTTGTGCGAAAATATGATAAAGAAGCTTGATGCTACGGTATGAGGCGACTTGGAGTCTAATTATGTAACAAAAAAACTTGAAGATATTAATTTAGAATAGACTTACCGATCGTTGACAGCCCAATCGAACTGTTCTGGCTGATTCGATGCCACTACAAGCATGAAACGTCGAGACTGTTCACCAGTTCGGAAAAGGAATGCGTTCAAAGCTGCACGTGTGTCTTCCGACATAGCTTCCTGAACATTTCGTAAGCATGAGCGAATAGTACATGAGATGCTTAACCGCGTTTTACAAAACTTACTTTTGATCGTTTCTGAAGAAAGGCGTCAGCCTCATCAATGAATACAATAAGCCTGAAAAGACGTCGTATAGCAGACATATACATTTTTAGCTATTTTACGTGATAATCTTAAACGACTCATACTAATCGCAGCTGAAAACCAGACTCACCCCTTCCGGCTACTCTGTGCCCAGTCAAAGACTTTGTGGATTGCCGACACACCGTCACGTCCCATGGGTGCGATATCACCACCGGTAAGAATGGCGTAGTCGAGGCCACTGTGTTGCGCCAAACTCTTCGCGAACAACGTTTTACCCGTACCAGGAGGACCATAGAAGAGCACATTTCGAAAGAGCCCCTAAAATGTATGCTACGGTTGACTTTCTTTGATAAAAACCGACAAAGAGTTCAACTAACCTTATTACGCCTTGTATTTGCTGTCGTGATGGCTATGTCCCGGAGTTGCCTTTCCGCGTTAGGCTAAAAGTAGCAATTGAAGGGGATTCTCACAGTAGAAACAGTGAAATCGTACCGAAAGAACGACACCCTTTAATGGGTCATGTTTAGGCCGGAAGACCATCTTCGGCACCTTTATCGGATGCTTGAGGGTCTCAAGTGGAGTGATGCGAGAAGTTTCCCGAACTAAGCTGGGTTTCCCCAAGCGGGCCTCAGCGTATCGAGCAACAACTCCTTAACATTGACACTTGGTGAGCACTCAGACGAATTTTATAATTTCTGTACGGATTTTTATCTACCAACCTGTTCCTCGCTTAGCCGCGTACCATCCAACAGCCAGAGCAGTGAGAGTGCCTACCTGTAATGGTGGGTGATTTCCCCGATCAGGAAGATAGAAGAATACGTTTCAACTTACCGCCGCAGTCATCTTCGCCTTGTCAGACAAGAATTCCTGAAGACCAGCCCCGAGAACAGCACCACTGGTCCTGAAATACAAAAATGAGCGAGTAGAATACAAAAAAGCGCATATAAATATATGCACTCGACTACTAAAGGGAGAATTGTCTACGATATTTAAAAATGAAACAAGAAAATGCTTACTTTATTTTTTCAATAACAGTTTTTCGATTTTCTTCTTCGTGAAGCTTCATTTGTTCTAGGTTCACATCTCTGAAAGAATACGCTACGTGAATTGAAATAATCTGAAGAATATTGTAGTTTACAACTAATAGAAAGTGCAATCACATCACAATAATTTGACACTCTCCTTTAAAGAACTCTTTGTGAATAAAGAAGGGGCGACGAAAAGGGGTAATAGAAAGTTTCGAACAAGGAAATGCACAACCTGCCGTCACTGTAAATGTGTTCTTTCAACAGCAATTTATGAGCCGATAAATTCGACAAGATAAGATGTGGATAACGGAGTTAAGCAGTCAAGGGCGAGTAGAGCACTGGGAGGCGGCAAAAGCTAGGGAACCTGATGAAATTTCGCGTAGAAAACGCATGGACCCGTTGGCCGTTCCACTCCTACATTTTAGTAGACAATGGAGGACAAAAACAACATGCAGGAGGACTCAAGAATGCTATTCACTGGGTTATCTATTGAACCCACTTTATTCTAGTCAGTAACCCCTAGTTCGCGTTGGATGTTACTGCGCAGTCGCTGCTAGTACTACGTAGTAAGCTGTACACAACCGCAATCATAGCCTCTAAGAAGACCATGCGGAAGTGTCAAGTGTTTTGAACCGTACATAAAAGCCAAAGGAGTACCAAAGAAAACACACAAAAAAGTACCGATTTTCTCTAGCAGCTTTTGCACGAGCTCGTGTTTCGGCGTCGATTTTCTCCAACTCGTACTTATGTTTGAGAGCTAATTCATGCTCTATGGTTGCTGAAAAGTATGATACTCCCTTATGTTCAGCTCACAAGTTTGCAGAAGATCACTATGATACGCAATAACTAGCAGCCCGAGTAGCCAAGACTCACCTTTTCGCAACGCTTCTTGCTTCTTTACACTCTCTTCCTGTTTTCGCAAGCTTTCCTCTTGCATTCTTGCCTTCAGGGCCAGTTCTTCCTCGGCACGTTTCCTGGCAAGTTGGTCTTGGTAGTCAGCTCGCTATAAACAGAGAATAATTTCAGGGTCACAACATTCCAATAAATTAGAGTCCTTACAGCTCGTGCGTGTTTTGTCTCTTCGTTTAGTGTTTTCCTACGCTCTTCTTCTGCAATACGCGTTTGATCAGATTTCATTGCTTGTATTTGTGCCTCCAGTTGCTAAACAATGTGATTCGCATTTGAGTTAACTAAGCAATGCTTAGAAAAGAATAACATGGGGTAGTAAAAAGTACAGCGTAAAAATTGAGTAGAACAGGGCAAGAACAGTTGTACATAAAGTAAGGAAGAACCTTCGTTTGTTGCTCCACTTCTTTTTGTCTAGTTAACTCTTGCAATCTACTGAGTTCCAAGGCCTCCTTAGCATTGGGGAATCTTTCCAGATCCCTTGCAGCTTTGGCAGCTCGTTCCAAGGCTGTTGAGTCGAACGAATAAGCCATTCTTGATGCCTGCTGCTGCTGCTGACCTGAAAGACATCATGCAGGCCCGTCATATCCAATGGCATCAAGAACGAAATAATTCTCAACGAGCCTTCACAAGAATTCCTCACCACGCTGGACCCTACATCCCTTCCCAAGAACAACACTTACGGAGTCTTTTTTTACAAATTAAAACGGGTACAACAACGTACCGTGTCCTGCTGGATCCTTTGAATCACCACCTTGAGGTGGATTGAAATCAGCCGGAATCTCCGGTGGTGGAGCGGGCTTCATTCCAAACAACCAGGACATCTGAGATACAACAAAAAATGAAGAGCATGATTAAAGCAAAAAAAGAGATCAAATTCAGTTGCAGAAGGATCACGGATGAAACCTAAAATAACTAAGGAACAAACAGTAACGAAAAATATTTATTGCCAAAATGGGGCCATCAACATAAAAAGACGGGAAAACTTGCTGAACTAACTACATAACACTGGGATGAAGCGAGCATTATCGAGTTGATGCAACAAACGCTGCGGTAGTGAGGCAACACTTGACGAATGTGCAGAAGTATCCAGTAATACTTATTCCGTTTTATTTACATGGACGACCAATACCGAGCTCCGTAGAAACCTAATGAGACAATCCCAGCAATCTAAAGAAGAATTGAAAGGATTACTTGCAGTTATTTATATCCCGTCTGTACATTTAATAGAACAATAAGGAGATGAATAACCCAAGCTATGAGGACAAGTTTTCAATAACGGCTAGTAAATAGTCCTTGTCAGGTGCAATCATGATCTCATTCTTCTTTGTGCGAAGACGGAGGAATGTCAAGTCATTGGATCCATCTAACTCCCGAATGACGCTTTTTGATTTCTCGCATAGTTGCTGAAGAAGCGCCGTGTGTCGTGCAGTTGTCTCATCATCCAATGTAGAACGGATAGCACGACCTGTGAGAGACGCAATGAACTTATAAGCAATATTTATGCAAATAAAGTTGAGCCGAAATACTAGAAACTTCTAAAGAAGGACACCGTCAAACTTCATGCGCAAAACCTTCACCTCAAAGAATATCTAACAAAGAACGGTCTCACTAAAGGATCTAGAAAAGAGTTTTAGGTCTAGATGATGTGAGCAACTTTTTCAGCTCTTAATCATCGGTTTTTAGTAAGTTAGAGGCTGGAATTTCTGCTTTCCCATATGATGTGTCTCAAAAGAGCTGGTTTTGCACTGCACATAGAGGCAAGGCATGGAATAAAACTGAGGAAAAATAAACCGAGTAACTTGTTGTCTATCCAACCCAGTTTTCAAACGATTTGAATATACTTCAATTGAAAGGAGAATCCCTTTTCGCATGTAATACGTGTAAACGTATAACATGTAAAAAGAAATTCTGAGCGTTCAACAGTCTCATAGGCTCATAATCCCTCAACCTATCTCACTCAACCTCTTGCTACAACAAATCTCAGTGAAACAAACCTTCTACGACAGAAAAAAAATGAAATCCACAAGGTTATATGTGTAAAGAGAAGTGAAAAATAAGGTTTTTCTCAAATATGCTATGGTGCAATTAATTATTCCAAAAAAGCCAACCAACCAGCACTGTCCATGACGATAACACCAACAACACCTTTCTGTGATTGTATCCTTTTTATAGTCTCCTCCACATCTGACATGGTGCCCTAGATTATTTTGCATCTATACATTCCAATAAAAAAATTATGACTATTCGAAACAATCAATGGCGAAGACGTTTATTTGAAGTATGACGATTAATTGAAGCTAAAAATCATACGAACGACAATTTACCGAACACAGTAAGACGCAGGAAATACAGGGGAGCAGAAAAAATCGCCAGATATTTGTTTGAAGATCCGTTCAACATTGCATCAACCTGACACGGTCCTATAAAAGCGATCAGAGCACGAAATTAAGCGTCGTCACCAAAACATGAGCCCTACAATTTTCCATAGTCGAGAGGAAAAAAACAACCATTGATCTTAAAAGATATGTGTAGTACTTCTCACCAAACTGAGCGAAAAATTGTTGGGCTAATAAAGTCGGGGGAGACCTTCCTAGACTTAGGCTAAAATTCTTATCCCCTCCTCTTACATGAAAAAGCGTCTGCTAAAGCATCTGTCTCATCTGCTTTAGCCTAAACCTGAGGAGAGGAAAGAGTTTCGACGTCGGTGAGAACTTTGCCCCCCCCCCTCCCGACTTTACTTGACCAGAATTGTTTATCGAAACCCATTAAACCACAACAAAAGTGAATAATTAAGCGTGAGCTTGCGGCAGGGCATTCCTGGGTGTCGAAGGAAATAGCCGTTTCAGTACGACCCTCCCCCTCTCTATGAGTGCCAGATACGATCCCTCTCCTCTTTCTTTGACCCTCACAATACCAGTAACTGTTGACGGATTGTATAGTTGCAATGGAACCAGAAGCTAGATAAGACCTGGAGTAAAAAGATATTTATTCCACATTTCCTCATACGAGTTCGCTGCGAAATACCTTTTGCTTTTCATCTGCTGATTGAAAACTTAGATTCTAGCGCCTATCGCAGACCTCTTCAGGGACGACCCCCTCCTTCCTTCCGTCTGGTCAAATACAACCCCACCCCCCTTTCGGGGAACCCACGACCTCCGGTGTACCTTGGCCCACGGTCATCTGAATAAGCCAGTTCTCAGCGTGAGCTTACAGTCATTCATAAAGCCTGTGCTGCACAAAGTTTAAGTAGATCACACGCGTTATCACGCACGTTATTGATTTTCGCGTACGAAGTCGTGGCTGTTTTCTTGTTGATAATCGAATTTACCTTTGCCCGAGCTACTTGATCATTTCAGGCTTTATCGCAATATTAATCCTCTTCTGACGAAAGGGTGGTCAATTAAAGTGTTGGGGGAGAGCCAAATTTTCACTTACGTCGAAGCTCCATCCCTCCCTTGCTTGAGCTAAAATCCATATCCCTACCTCTTACATGAAGAAGCATCTGCCAAAGCATAGGTCTCATCTGCTTCAGCCAAAGCCTAGGGAGGTGGAAGCTTCGACGTCCGTTAAAGTTTTACGTCTCCCCCATTTGACACTGAAAGGTTTTCTTACTAAGTTCCTATTTTACCTTGTTACCTTCTTTGCCAGCTTGAGGAAATAAGTATCGATTTTACACGCACGTGTGCCTTTTATGGTATGCAAGCAAACTCACTTAACAAAGAGAGATCCTAGGTCGCCGTCAGACTTCACGATTTTTCGGCGTCGCACCTTCGATAGACGACTTCGAAACGGTGCAGTGCCGTAACTTCGCGTACGGCGCCGCAAAATCGCGAAGTCTGACGCCGGCTTTAGTCATATGTCCCTGACACTCACGGCTCTCCAAGCCCCAATCGGCGCCAGATTGCCGTTTGACGCGTTGCGTGCGTTTCCCGCAGAAGTAACTCCGAGCAGAAATATGACAATAATCGTTTCAGTATCTCGAGCCATGGTTGGTAAATTCAAGAAACCCGTAAAAAAGCATATATCAGGGGAATATGTTTCCTCTTCACGGCAGCAAATTCAGGTTTTGGTTCGATCTTTTTGTTGATCATTATACGCTATACTCTTTCTAGTCCGTTAAAAATTCTTCTTTCTTAGACCTCGCCCAAAGTAAAGCCTGAATCGAAATCGTTATGCTTGAGTCGAGTAACACAACTAATAGCTTCCACAACCGCAAAGTTGGCAAGGTTTGTTTGATCTATTGAATGTCAAGCTTGTTCTGAAATATGTGGTCCGCTCAGGGAGCACATGTATGAAGATAACGGGAACTTCGACGATTACTTCAACTCCGTCAGCCCCCTACAGGATAACCTAGGAATTGACATTAATGTAGGTATTTGATGGAGTTTAATTATATTAATCAAAGGAAGTTATCTAGTTACGGAGCCGCTCAGGGTGAACTTTCACGTAATCCTTGTGTCGTCTAGAGTCGGAGCAGGAAATTTACTGACATACCTAGAGAAGTCGCATTGCGCGGCGAAGTCGAAGAAGAGGGAGGAAGGAACAAACGTTAATAAATTTGAGAAATGAACATTTACACTACATACAGCACAATCCACATGAGAATTTGATTGAGCGCGCTGTATTCACCGCGCCCAGTGGGCACATGCTTTGGCCCATCGCTCCAACAGGTGCAGGGGGTTGGCGCAGGTAAGATCCAATCTCAGGGAGTGGGGGTCGATTGGTTGGATTGTCGCTTCGCGGCGTCGCACGCGGTGCCGTCAGTACAAGTCGTTTAGAATTCCGCTTAAGGCACAATGGGCTGGTACTGTACGGGACCTTTAGAGATGGCACCTATTTTTAGCAATATGTTCTGAATTAGAATTTCCCAAGACTGCAATATGAGCTCTCCATCGTTCTTCAAAGATAATAAAGGCATAGCTATCACGCTTCTATTGTACTTGAGGTTGTTGTCGATTGTTTGTTATCTTGATAGTTACCTTTAATATTTCAGTTCTCTTAGAAAGCATAAAACAGAAGCAAATAGCCGCCCGCGCTGAAAATAGGTGTAATCTTTGAAGGTCCCTTACGGTACCAGCCCATTGCGTCTTGAGCGGAATCCCAAACGACTCGCACTCGCCGCGCCGTTCGCCGCCGGCGGTCGCCCGAAAATTCGACCAATCGACCCCCACCCGACTTCGCCCAATCAGACGTGTGTCTCTCATCTGTTTTTTTTTCTTCTTTCTTTTTTTTGCTGTGGCCTGTGATGCAGTGCTGTAGTTGAAGTTGGGTGTGTAACATAAGGACGAAATTTCCGAACGCGAACGCGGCATGACACGTGGTGCACGCGAGTTAGAGGCGGGTCCTCAAACGATTACCGTGTCCCGCGGAATATCTCAGACGTAGTACACCGTAATCACCTTAGTACCAAACTCGGCACGACCACCTAGCTCGCACACATCGCATCGTACGTCGTCACGCTGCATGCTAAATCATGTTTTAACCACATACACCACTTGAAATTATCATAGACTGAGAAATAGACGATAAAGAATGCCTTGGTGGCGATTGCTGAGACAGCCGGCTAAAACAAGCTGTACGGTGAACCTTTCATAGTTGCGGAAGACTGTTCGAACGCTAGCTAATCTCGTGCGTTTCTGATCCCAACGTTTCCGGAATGGATGCGGGCAGCGGTAGGCTTTTGATCATTCCCTTAGCAGTGAATATACGATTATGAACGTATGGAAATTGGAATTACAACTGTGTCAAGTTAACAGGCGAAAAAGTCCGAAAAAAAAGCGGATTCACGCCATATTTTTGCTCATGCATTAATGGCTGTGTGTATGCTACAGGTGGAATGAGCCGGATAGTTCAAACGAATCTACTAAAAAGTGTATAAAGAACGAGGAAATATGTATCATCGCTTAATACATTTATTCTAGACTGAAGACATTGATAAATTCATGCCTTCAAGTACTAACGGGAATATTGTCGACAATTCTCTCCGTCAAGTGAGTATGCTAACCACTTCTCAATGGGAAACCCAACCTTAATTCTATGCATGCCTCGCGTATTTTATCATTCACCATACAAAACACCAAGACAGCTACATACATCAATTATGAATGGATAAACAGTGTGGTTGGTACGGAAATTCAGAAATCACCACATTACTTCGATGTGAAGGGGGTCGTATTGATGGAGATACTGAGGATGTTGCTCTTTGAGAGATAATTTTAAGAAAGCCCTACTATGTATAAAACGCTTCGTCTCTCTGTCCGTCCGTCCTTATTCCGTTCCTCTGTCTGTCACGAAATTAGGCATAACATGAAGAACAAGCAAAGGAGATGGAGTCAATTTCGGGATGGGAGAGCATAGGATAAGAAGTAAGGGATATACACGAAGTAATATCCCCTGGCTGAGGCGCCAATGATGACAAGTTGTGATGAGTTGTGAGCGACTTTATCGAGGTAGGTTAATTGATGATCGGGGGTTGTAAATGAATAAATTATAGTTTTTCATTTCATCTAGGGCGGAGGTGGTGTAGTGACAGGTGGCGCGCACTCCACTTTCATGGTGCTGGGATCAAATCCCGCATCAAGGCCCGCCCAGGCCAACTAAGCCTTCCATCCCCGGAGTCGACAAACTGGTACCAGACTCGTCTGGGAGGATGAAAGCACTGACTTGTACATCGGCTGGCCACCGCAATTCCTTGTAGAGGCCACATCACATTCACCAGCCATCGCGATTCTGAATAGAACTAGAATGTGCGGCGCATCCCAGGAAGGGATTGATTGACGCCAAGAACTTCAACTTACTTTTTCATTTCGTCTATCGAAATGCACAGAGGAGCATGACCAGGAGCAAGGATGCCACAAAGATGTTGTCTCGGTTTTGTTAAATGGTTAAAGAGATGCAAATCAGCTGAACACTTCATTAAAATCTTGAACGCTTCATGTGAACCGTTGCACACGATGCGCTCCGTCGCTGAAGGTTCATGCGAGATAATATGCAAAATCTTCAAATTATCCGATATTTGCATTAATTGTTGGCACTAATTCTCAGAAAAATCGAGAACTCTGCATCTGCTTTTGTCACTGAAAACATACTCATCTTGGCGCATGCTTCATTCACCCACTGCTTGGCCTCACTATAAGGCCGTGTTCATACTTGACGGTGCCGCTGGCAGGGCGTGGCTGCGTGTCTCTGCGTCTCCGCTTCTGGTTCGTTGCCTGCATCGTCTCTGCACCACCCGCGTGCCATTCTGTCAAGCTGCCTGTAAACGCAGCCGCGCTTTGCCAGCGCAACGTATGAACGCGGCATAATCCAGTAGGCACTAATCGGTTCTAAATTGCATCGTTCTGCAGAACAATGATTCATCTCCATTCATCCCAAAATCTCTTGAAGATTCACCTCGTCCATGCAGTTCAGAGTATAATTCGCCATTCACGAAACCTACTAACAATGAGAGGTTGGTTCACTTGTATCAAAGGTTCAGTGAACATACTTACGGGCTGAATGGCAAAACCTAATCTGAAATAATATACGTTGAGACTTAACCGAGGCTCAAACCAAAGCCATGCCCCGCGACTAGGCTGCAAGTGGAAGCTGAAGGGGCGTTTTTATTAGGATTAATGGTAATTAGCTCGCCGGATACGTATCGATAGAAGCCAAAGCCAACGGATCTGCGATCTGCGGCGGTCATGATTACCAGGGGTGTGTACCCTTATGTCAGGATTTAGCACGACGATGAGCGGCATGCGACGCAATGTGTGCGAGCTATGCGATAGTTGGGTCTCAGAACGATTGCACTCTAATGCTAGGGGCGCGATACGCAGTTGACTTGTGATCCCATTGGAACCCATCAACATGGCGCCTTTGACTCGTCCGCATTTCTTCGCTTGCGACATGCTGCGGTGCGAAATCCTGACATAAGGGTACATACCCTGATTGTCAGTCACACGATTCTTGGAGACAGGGCCTGTCCAAGAGGACAAAGGAGGCCACCGTAGAGCCTTCCTAAATAGCTTCAAGCACGTCGTTTACCTCAAAACCAATAGGATAAGTGAGCTGTGTTATCATCACAAATTCAGGAAAGGACTTCATCTGTACGTACGTCATTTACTGAAGTTGAAAACAAGAAGCCAACTAGCGGTGCGGAGATATGGAGTGCAAAACATGAGCGATAAGGTTCGCAATTCAAGAAATTGTCCCTGAAAAGGCTCACCAGTCCGCCACGCATTTCCCTTCTAGTGGAAGGATTAGATCTCAAGTTAGGTGCCTCATTACACGGACGATTCTATAAATATACACGGACGATTCTATAAATATGGAATTTATGAGCTCGCTATGTGGCGCGTAGCATACTCCCTAAACATACCGTATTTTCGGGTTTGCGAGCTCAATTGCACAATCAATTCACACCCATATGTGAATGTTCCTACAATGCTGCATGGGAGACGAATGCATTTTAGATGGAGAGACCTTTACCGGGAGTGTCCGAAGAAATGAAGCTAAACGAGTTTTTTTCACGACAACGCAAGGCAAATTACTAAAAGGATATCAGTGTGATAGTCTTGATTGGTATGTGAGCTTAGACAGCAATAAAGTGACAACTGATTACAAACCATGTTTTTGTTTATGAAATTAAATAACCTTGAAAAAAGACGTCGAGATCAGCTGAATTAGGGTTGACTAGCAGATGCCTGGAATAGCCTGATTAGCTCCGTCAGGCCAGGGAGGGGGCCAGGGTACAGCGCGATGTCGCGAAAATCGCTTTTGGTCCTCTAAGGCGCTAAGTCTCTTATCCCAAAGGATTCTTCGACCCACGACGTACCGTATTCTCCGTCACCCGTGATGTTCTGAGCTATGTGTATATTGAATATTCGCTATGTTCAGCTCGATGTTTGAGGCAACTGTTTTTACCTAAACACCGATATATGCGTAGTGGCAGCTGGGTGACAAGCCAGGTTCGCCTCGCCGTCATTAAATGTCGAAGCGCCGTCTTCATGCAACTACTGAAAATTTATGCAATCTAAACCAAAAGGAACTGAACCGAGTCAGGTAAAAAGATCCACAAATCGAGCACCCAAAACTACTTTCAAAAACTAGCGCTGATCGGAGTAGGAGGAGAATTTCGGGCCAATGCATCTAAATCCACATCCTCGCACTATTTATATGACCCAGTAAGGGGGTGTTTGAAGAAATTACTGTTAAAAGGGGTATAGATCTTACCCAACCATACAAAGAGAAATGCAAGATGGATGAACCACTTCTCTGTCCATCCTATACTCCCGATCACACAACGAAGCTCAAAAACTCTGTCAATCGAAAACCGCTGTCAAATGCCACTGGCGTCTCTGGTACACACTATTGCGGGCTGCGCGCAGAGGTACAAAACACCCTCATGAACAAAACAGCTATGTGAGTCTTTAGGCCGCTTCCATACTTTGCGCACCGACGCCGTCACGCGCGTGCCTGCGTCACGCGCGTGACGGCGTCGGTGCGCAAAGTATGGAAGCGGCCTTATATTATAGTGTACACATGCTAATTCTGCACCGTTTTTGATGGATGTAGAGAGCGTTTGTACCATAGAAACTTGTAACAGCACAATGAGGTTTCAATTTATCCCGTCAAAGCAACTAGACAAATCAAAGAAACCATTTCATATTGCACTACAAGTCACTCATCGTAAAGTGGTAACAAATCGACTATGTGAGGTAGGTATTAGTCACTGGTAATAAGCTACACGAGTCTGGATACATAGAACACAAAGCTGATTACACATCGTTTCAACATGTCCAAAATGTAAAGATCACATTATTTTCTATAATAGACAGATAAAGTTCCTATCTGGAAGGTACGCCGTATATGCAGCATGATTTTTACGGAATACTGGGACAAATAAAAAGGGAAAGTCATGTGAATCCACTTATCATTTCAAAGTTTTGTAGAGGAGTCCTTTGCAAGAAGTTGCTCAATATCCTTAACCATATCCTTGGGCTCAGTTGTAGGTCCGTATCTGAAAGTAACCATGTCCTTGTCTGACATTCATTTTCCGTGAGAATCTTCACTTACAGCACTTATGACAGTGTTTTCACAGAAAGCGTTAACAAATTAATAAAAAACCAGTTGGGCTGGCGCACACTACTGCGCGCAACACACAGATCAGCACGCAAAATGAGCATGATCGATATCGATTGATATAGGGAAAGATGGAATTCGCGGAATTGAATTTCCCTTTCCCTTCTTCTGCGGAGGTCTCTCTTAGCAAAGCGTTTGAATGATTATACCCAACAATCGATATCGATCAAGCTCATTTTGCGTGCTCGCCTGTTTGATGCGCGCAGTAGAGTGCGCCAGCCCAACTGGTTAAAGTAAATGGATCAGGAAGGACATATGTTTTCCACTAATCTTTAACCCTTCGGCTGAAGTGGTCACTACTGGGAGTTTGGGTAGTTTAGGGATCGACAGTTTTGGATTCTACTGCATCTATTGGTAGCAATTTGTCCATTTGCTGAGCATCTATTTCCTACATATTGGTGGTATATCCATATGCCAGTTATCGATGCTTATCGTTTTTGTAAACATTCATCACTATTCCGAATTTCACATAGTCTAGCGGTCGATACCCAGTGTTGTTGCTGGCACCTATGAGAGGATGAATTGCTCGCTTTACCATCACAAATCTAGATGGTGTCTTGATCATTCATGTAGAACGCAGTATCAAAAGACATGCATCATTATTTGGAATGCTAGGTAATTTAGCGGTCAATACTTCGGCGACAGTTATCAGAACACAAACAAAATATGTTCATCCAATGGCACTGTGCATCAGAGGCTCTTACTATAGCAGTCGCATGGTAGTAGTAAGCGATTTACCGGATTTTATCCCTTCCCCACCTCCTGATGGGTCTTATCAGCCTCTGTAAGCCGTTATCAGTTCCGAAAAGTCACCATTGAGGTTCTCGTATCCTGTAATACCTGTGAGTGTGAATATTCCATTGTTAGCCAGAAGAGCGAAACGGATCTGGCGACATTAGCCTTTTGACACTCTTTATCGGATCTCATCAACCATTATCAGTTTGGATCACTCACTATTGATGGGCCCGTCCCACCCCTCACAACACCTATGAGTGTCGGCGCTCTAAGATCAACTCGAATGGAGAAACGGGTCTGGCCACATTTGTCTTTTGACGCTCCTTATCGAATCTTATCAACCGTTATCAGTTCAGATCACCCACCATTGATGTACCCGTCCCACCCCTCACAACACTTATGAGTGTCGGTGCTCTAAGATCAACCCGAATGGGGAAACGGGTCTGGGCACATTTGTCTTTTGACGCTCCTTATCGAATCTTATCAAGCGATATCAACTCAGATCACCCACCATTGATGTGCCCGTCCCACCCCTCACAACACCTATGAGTGTCGGCGCTCTACGATCAAACCGAATGGGGAAACGGATTTGGTCATATTTGTCTTTCGACGCTCCTTATCGAATCTTATCAAGCGTTATCGGTTTGGATCAGCCACCATTGATGTACCCGTCCCACCCCATAAACACCTATGAGTGTGGGCGCTCCAGGATGGATCCGAAAGGAGGAACGGATTTGGGGACATTAGCCTTCCGAGGCTCCTTATCAGCCCTTATCAGCTGCTATCACTTTCGGTCAACCACCGCTGGAGTCCCCTTACCACCCCCTATATCATATCTAAAATCCAGGATCCTGTCTTTGTTGCAACGCGAGATATGAATCTCCGGTCAAACAGACACACACACATACACACACACCAACAGACACACTTAGCCGATTATATAAAGTAGGATGATGTAAAGATAAGGTGAGAGAATGAAAACAGGATATTGCTCCTTTCTTCGAATTCTCCTTGAACAGGAGAAATTATAATCATACCTTTTCACAACGTTTCCTTCTCTATCCACAAGAAACTTCGTGAAGTTCCATTTGATAGCATCGAACATGGTACCACCCTGTGAGGCGTCAAACTTTGAACGATAAAACGACTTTAGGCAACAACGTGATCATTACATGAGATGCATAAAAAAACTTCGAGTGAAAGTACCCTTCAGCTATGCCATGCAAACAATCTAGGGTCCGTTTCTAGTTCGAGTAACTAACAGCTGCGTATGGGCTCAAGTCTGCAATTTCATGTAAAATCACAGGATCGCAAACGACGCGACGCATTCAGTACGTGAGGCGTTTGTAATTAGGTCACGAGTGGTATGGTGCTACTGGTACAGAGGGTAAGATCGTAAAATAGAAAGCTTAAGTGAGACAATAACGCAGTGCTAGAACCCTATGCGTCTCGAGAACGCGATCTTACTAATTCATAAAACGACAGTTCCGCAAAGTATGTATAAGCGCGGCCAAGTGAAGGACACTGAAGCTTAAGCGGTAATGATGGCCGGAGTAACTGCCAAAGTTCTCTTTTTTGGTAATATTTTTGAAAAAAAGACTGTAAACGCTACCTGCTCTTTCTTCAAATACTTGAACAGAGGATCGGCTTTGTCACCGTTCACATCGATCTTGGCGTAAAGATCTGGTTCGAAGTTAAATTTGTTCGCCACAAAATTCTTGATGTCGAGTTCACAAGCAGGTTCCTGAACCGTTGCTATCAAATTTCTGGGTGCAAAGAAACAATGTGATAACCGTACCTGGCTACCAAATTGATTGCACGGAAACGCAGCTACTTCCAGTCCCTTGGACTTGTATTTATCGAGCAGTTCTTTAAACTGTGTATAATTCGAATTTGTCAGACCACACTGCGATGCGACATTCACAACAATGAGAACTTTTCCCCTGAAAATACCGAGATGAAGAAAACTTGCTGCTAACTTTGCCTCCTACGAAAGCATATTTTTCCCATGAAGTTACGTCTCGTTTAGGAGGGTTAGGTGTAATGCAAAGTAAAAAAAACCTGTGATTATTCCGCATGACTGCATAATTTGTAAACCCTCATTCTCGATCAAAAATGAATTTAAGTAATATACCGCATTATCCATGTTCCTGTCCCAACCTCTCAGGGCGATCTTAGCCCCAGCTTTAGTGTTTTGCAAATGCACACCTGCTATCACTTGAACGTCATTAAAAAACAACTAAATGTCAACCGCTGCAGAATTTGTTTTAATTCCTAAATTATGATTAGCCACTCGGCTACTACGATACTCATTGACCGGCTCTAGAAAATTTGAAATAAGCGGTTATTCGGAGTATAAGTGGGCGACTTGATGGGTCACGAGTTTCTTTTCACCAGAAAAGTCTTGAGTACTTATTCACTGAGACTCCGTCATAACATCTGTTGAAGGATCATTTCAATTTGGGTTTTATTACACACTGAGGAAGCTCAAAGCATTACAATCATAAATTGACAGTCTCATCAGTCCACCTAAATGATGGATTCCAAGTTGGTTCCATAGCACGATAACAGCACTCGTATCAGTGTCTCAGTATGTATAAGCAAACACTATTCTTTGCATAGTGGCTCTCATATTTCGTCGCTATGCCAATGGTGAAATATCGTGTGGAGACCATGTCGCTCAGGAATGGGGCGAGAATGGATTCTTCCGCGTACGAAGTACCCATCTAGATTTGATAGCACCTGATTCACCCAATGTTTGTTTCGACAAACCCACTTTGAACCCGCATTCGGGCTTGGGAAGGTTAGAGTTCAAAAGATATGCATTTACCGAGGCGAACAAAAACCTCGGGGAAATGTGCTTCGAGTTGTAACAAGGGAAATCTCTGGAGCCACTGGTAATGCGGAGTAGTTTCTGTTAGAAACAGTACCACGAAACAGTCAACCAGACACTAGTAGCAGTGTAGCTCAGCAGGACAACTTTCGACGCGAAAAAGAAAGGCGTACTGTGAACCGGGGCTTACCTAATTAACTCTGCGCGACAACGCGCATCCACATGTTTTCGCAGAAAGTTCAGAAGACTGAGTTAATTGTGAAAAACCATGACTGCCCATCATCTCTCATCTAATTGATTCAGGGCCACTCAGCACTTTCTCAACACTACAGGTAGTCAAGTCTTCCGAGACGAGACACCCGGCCCCTGAAGTTACACGTGAATTGATGATGGTGATTACCTGCATGCCTGAATATTTTGATACATTGCCGATTGGAGTTTCATTGTTACTGATGAAATCACAAAAATCAAATGCCATGGACACCCCGTCTGATACACACCGTTTTCACTCTTGGCGTATTACTCACAGAATCACTTGAATGGCAAGCAACGCAAGCAGTGTACGAAATCGAAAACACGTCAAACGACCGTATGTTTACCTCAAAGTATTGCAATTGCACCTGTTTTCTGGGGACCGTGACTGAAATTTCTCATACCAACATATACAGTGGTGAGACAGTAGGCACTGAGTGAATAATGCATGACCCATTTTGAAGGTTTGCTGGTCTTCACAGTAAATATTTTGATTGAATTTATTTTCTCATTTCTAACTTTTATGTATTTTAATCGAAATCAGCTCTCTCAAGATTCCAGAGCCACATTTCGAACAGATGCAGGAAAGGACGTTCTGCATAGTTAAGGCTCACGACGTCAAAACTCAAACTAAATTTGGGGAACGACTTGAGGGTTCAGAGCTCTGCAAAAAAAAAAGAAAAAATCACTTGTATTTATCCAGCGTAACCTCCTTGTTGTCGGCGTCCTTCACCTTGAACTGATAGATACTGGTTGCTGACATTGCAACACTTGAAAGTTGTAGGAAGCGACGAGAACTTGCTGAAAGCATCTTTACTAGGGGTTAGTAATCACTTCAAACAGATTAGCATAGCATAACTTCACGAAATTCGCAAAATAAACAAGTAAATAGATGAATAATAATATGTATTTCCGCTACAGCAACCCAGCGAGAGCAACCTATCGCGAAACTCAATTAAACCCGCATGCTCTAAGCTCAAAAACTACTATGCCTTGAATATGCTCTCGTTACCATGCCAATGTGGTTGGCTTGATTAACGGTGAAGTGTTTTGACATGCATGAATGTAAAAACCAAACTTTTTGTCACGATGTAAACATGACTATAAATTTTATTAAACAGCTTTTAACCAAATTAACGGAATCCGTAGAACATGTGGTACGTTAAATACATCAATCAGACTGAATGAATACGACGAAACACGAATAGGAAGGCGGGGTCCGAATAGCGCATGAGCACAAAGGTCGACTGCCGCGTCACCATGTTTATCGCACCCATGCACACTTTCTTCTCTACCCCTCTCCATTTGAGCATTTACACCATCTCCTCGGAGTGGCTATATGTAGGTAAACGCTAGAAAGTGAGATACAAGGCTAGTGTCGAGGAAAAGTTTTGTGGGTGCTTTCGCAATGAGATTGAGGTATCTTATAAAAAATATGCATATCTAAGCATGGATGGATTTTGAGGGGTCAACCTGCACACTCAGGTGTATATTCTTGCCTGAGCCTTGGTGGAAGTAAACGCTTTTCTTTCCTCTTCTCGGCTTAGGTGAAAATAATGTCCACAGTGGGCACCACCCTCATGGCGATTACACCCTTTTTAGAAATACGAACCCCTAGTCGAAGCTTCCAAGACTACCCGATTTTTCCTATACTCCGGTTTCCTCATAAGAAAAAGTTTTCATTCGATAATTGTAGCATTGCTACTTAGTACTTAATAACGCTCATGATCATCGACTGACCATCGCTTCATAAGTCACCTCAACAGTCCAGGAATTACTTGGAAAAAGGGGCCGTCGCGGGATTCTTGAGGAGCGCATAGGCGAATAGGCGCACTGGGAACTACGGGGTGTGTGGCCTTTGGCTCGTCCGGGCTGGCACGCGGCAATGTGTGCGGCGAAGTGCGCCGCGTTTGATTGGAGCGAACACGTTATGGAACGGATAAAGGCTGAGGTAGTCAGGAATTTTATTGGACAAAAGCTTCTAGTACCTTTCATTGGTGGTTATAAAAAGAGCTTTTCTTGTGTAATACTTCCATTTGATTGATACCCCTAAATTACCACCCAGATCACATACTATTCTTTTTGGGAGCATCGTTCGTAAAAGTTTGAAGACAATGAGATGAAATCTGCTTCTACTGTGTTTGTTTTATGTCATTACATTCAAGTTCACTTGAGCAGATAAAATGGGCGTTGCACGAATAAGAACTAACATCAAAATAGCACAACTTATAAACACGGATGGGAGGAAGAAAAGCCCTTTTCTTAGCAGAACCTCTGTTTAATAAAATTCCTGACTACCTCAGCCTTTATCCGTCCATTACGTGTTCCGCGTTCGCACCCCAATCAACGACGCCGCGCACTTCGCCGCGGAAATTGTAGCGTGCCAGCCCGGACGAGCCAAAGTCCCGTCTCCCGGAACTACGTAGTCGCTTAATCCGCGCGCAGCACGACGTAGCGTTGTGATCAATTTGTAACTTGAGCTCATTCCTCGATGCACCAATTCGTTCAAAACTCAAGAGTGCGGCCAGCCAATCGATGAGCATCTCTTTTACTACTGTACTAACTACATTAGCCGACGCGCCTTAACAATGGCTATGAACGCTACCTACCTAAGGCCGCCGTCAGACTTTGCGATTTTGCGACGTCGCACTTTCGCATGCGATACTACGACCTTGAGATTGTGCAATAACGCAGCTTTGGTGCGGAGCGGCGACACCGCAGAATCGTAAAATCGCAAAGTCCGACAGCGGTCTGACGGATAATGCCACCCTCTCCCTGCCCCCCGCCCGAAGATTCCTCGACCCATGCCTGACCCTGTAGAGCTTCATACCATACGTTCATTACCGCCGAAATATGCCACCAGAAGGAGATTTCGTGTCTGTCCGACAACGCAAAGTAACGCAATTGAGATTGCTTGGCGTAGCACGAATATTATGAATGCAGGCTTCTAGGGAGGTGTATGGCGGTGGAACAAAACAAAAAAGTTCGAGATAGTATATTGATTGGAAGTCGCCATCATCGTTTTGCTCTTCAAACGTTGTTGACGCTAAACAAGTGAGACTGCTGTCGTTCGCAATGCAACCCGTCACGTCCAGTCAGCAAAGAACCAGAGATCTACGCCCATAAACACCAGAAACCACGCCCAATATGGCCTGCTGGCAACGCAATCCAAACAGACGTCGAGTAAAGCGAATGGAATGATCGGCTTACGATGGAACAAATACTTCGAAATGATGTTCGGTATCCCAAAACCCGTATGGGTGGAGTAGGAGGTGAAGCGCGCAGTTCGAGGTGAAGTGCGCTATGATCGTAACAGCACACAAAGGCGCGTGATTCAACGCGCTTTTCGCTACATATTATCTTATCTTTTATCTAGAATGCTCGCTTAAATAATTTTAAAATACATAATTTTAATTTTTCATATTAAATACGTTTTTTTGCCCCCCCCCCCCCTCCGCCGGTGCCTTCACAAACAGGCCCTCATCGCTCCGTTCAGCGAGCATAAGACTAATGTGACTGATGGTCGGTCAGTGTGCTACTCCCCGTTCTTCTTAAATATCAGATAAGGACAAACTTGATCAACTACAATGTGGCAGCACCGCAAATGCAAAGTTGCAATCAGCACTGATGACGAGCTCCGACATTGTCTGATAACAACCATATCAAGCGTAGACAATCGGAATTGTCATCAAGCTTCCCCGTATAACAAATGCAAGTACAAAACACTTCCTGGATGGAACTTTCAGTGTTTTGGCAACATTTGAAGAGAATCGCATGACAGCTGGAAACAAAGGAAGGTTCTCTGAAGACTCAGTGCTAATATAGTTGGGGGGCGAGACCACTTTAGTGTGCTCGGCGTCCGGCGCTAATTTGATCTAGGTTTTTAACCGAGATTTCAGTGTAAGGAACCTAGATTTTAGTGTAGGAAGATCCGTATCTCAGGGGGAACCCCCTACCCTCAACGGTCCAGGTAAAAATTTACACTTGATTGCACAAACCCATGGTTGTGGAACAGTATCGAGGGACCACAGTGCGACAATGAGTGTTCGCTCTACCAAATCACATTCGCACCAAATCCCTACTTTTCGTACAAATGTATACACCAAGAAAACTCAGATACAATGTTGGAAAACACACGGATGAAAAGACGGTGCACGAAATCGAGGTAACCACCGGTTGCAAAACTGACGTAAAATCATACGTACGTGTGTAATCCATAGTCTAACGCTTTAGATGACGCCGCGTAGCTCGGCACAGTCCGTATACACGTCTCGGTGACGATTACAGTAATCCAGCTCTGGCACATTTTCAGATGCGATGGGTCTCTTCACCTCTGGAAAGTCTATTCACTTCACGATCAAATTCCAAAGGCCAAGTAGCTTTGCTCGGGAACCACATGAATGGTGCTCTAAGTAGGTTTTGCTGATTCATCTTCGATAAAAAAACAGTGATGGATTGTAGGAAGAATGGGGTCTACACTTTTCCCGTTCAGGCTTCTTTAATCAAGGCATAATGAGTTGATGCCAATCAAAGCAAATAAGGACTGATTAGGTTTGGATATAATTTTTTTTTTCTTTACTATAATCGCTTCTTAAGGAGCAATACAGAGGGTATGTACAAAATACACGTTTTTCGGAGTTTCGGCTAGTCCCTTGTGCGGCGGCGAAGGGCATCAGAGCCGCCCGATCTATGTATCGGTGGAAAAATTAGCAATACTGCTTTATATGGTTGTTAAGACCACTTCACTTGAAATATATTACAAGGCTGCAAAAAAGTTTGAAATAGGGTTTGTTCGAGCTACCTGCCCTACATCTAGCCTTATTCGCTCCAATCAATCCCTCTCTAGCGCCCCTAACTTGTGAAGCTATTTGCTATGGCATGCACTCGAATTGTTTAGTATTTAGTCTTGTATTTTTGTTCATGGTCAGATCAGCGACTATGGTATTTTACAGTCCAGTTCCCGTATGTTGCGGCTCATCGGGCGGTTGCCCTCCTAACCGCTAGCGCAACAGCATCGTGGTTACGGGTCTCCGGACTCTACGCCACCCGGCTGCTATGCCTGCGGGTTGTCACTGCTCCCGTGGGCTTCCCCAGGAACCATACTGCTTTCCCCACAGTATGGCCGCCGCTTCCCGGAGGTACTGGCTCTCACACTTCTACCTATTATTACCCTTGATACGACAGCAAGTACAAGGATTACAGCACCCATATTTATTATACATATATTATCCACATAGTCGCCCTACTCTTATCTTCCTGCCAGGACTCAGGTCCGACCGTGCTTCATCCCCCCAAGGGTCAACTATTGGTATATCAGCGGTAACTGCGGTAACTTCCTGCACCCTGCAGGCTATCTACCCCGCCTGCAGCCGTCCACGTCCTCGGGTGTAACGGACGTGGGCATGCCAGCGCTCAACCAAGCCGGCCGCGGTCCGCCCGACCGCACCGCGTCCATGTCGGCCTGCAGAGCGTAAGAGACAAGCTCTTACCCTCTACAGTCCAGCCTGGCATCCTAGCAGCCATAGCCCGGTGCCCTCTCCTCCCGGGGGGAAAGTGTGTAAGCACCGACTGGCAGAGGCGACCCCCTTTATAGAGCCACGGACTGGGGGCGGGGCCGGGCGCGCGGTGCGCCCACAGGGACAGTCGCGTTCCGCGACACCGTAGGCTGACGGGGCGTGGCCCACAGAGTTGGGTGAGAGTGTGTTGCGGGGTGAGAGAGATCGATACAAGTCCGTAGGCCTCGCCCTGCCAGCCGTAATTGAAATGGACTGTACATCCTTGGCAGTTATAGGACGGGCGATCTTATCACTTATCTTCAATTTTTATTTGCTCATTTAGTCCAAATTGTTCTGTTCTGTGCCGATTTTAGGGCGAGGTGGTGTAGTGACAGGTGGCGTGCACCCCACTCTCTTAGAACGGGGATGAAATTCCGCATCAACACCCTCCCACGTCAACCTCCCTTCCATCTCGAAGGGGTCAGCGAATTGATACTATACTTGTCTGGCAGTATAAGCACTGACTTTTACATCGGCTGACCTCTGCAAGTCATTGTATAGGCCAAGTCGCATTCACCTGCCATCACTATTCTGAATCTAACTAGAATGCGTACGCATCCCACAGGAGGGTTGGTTACCGCAAGAAACTCTCATCCTTTTGTGCTGATTTTTGATTTTACTTAAGAAGACGGCACGCCATCTAGTTGGTGTACTATGTAAGTTAGTGGTGAATTTGTGTTCCTTTCATCATCTCAAGCTACTAGCAATGGTGAACTGCTAATATTAGCTCGAGATGGAGGCAGGAAGTAAAAGGCGAGCAAAAGGGGTCGAGGAATTTGGAGCGGCTGGCGTCTGCAGACCACGTGGAGCGTCTTCTGTGCAGCAGCATATCTTCTAGCTCCGTGTACTGTTCGATGTATCCTCATCCTTTTAGGGGCTGCGCACGGTGCGTGACGCGTTAGGTGTGAGCTAGGGGCGCTCAGGCTGAGATTATACCATACGACTCGTGCGGATCGTCCGAGTCATCAGAGTCGCAAGGTATAACCTCAGCCTCATTGACTGTGCCCTAAACCCCGTAGAGAGAAGCGTGCCGGACGCCACAACGCGAATTTCTTGTTTCAATGGCATATCGCCTTTTATGTTAGCATAGAGTTCCATAGCCATTGCCTTTTACTATCAAACAAACAAGGCACCAACGATGCGGCCGGCTGCTTTGACTGTTGTGGTTACTAAGCTCTTCCAACCCCAAATAAGAATTACTGGAAATTTCTTAAGACTTTATTCATTTCTGCTATTGTTGGCTCAACAATATTTCTGTATAATCACCGGCAAACACGGACTTACAGTACTGACTACAACTATTTCCCGAATATTTAATAAATAATGTCCCAATAAGAGGGGTGTGTGCAGTTATGGCAAAGAAATCGCGCGGTCGCCCGCGGCGAGCGGCGCGGTGAGTGCGAGTCGTTTGCGGCTTTATTTGTTGAAACAGCAACAACAACAACATAGGCGACTTCCGAAGCTTCCAAACTGCAATCTCTGAAGATCCTTAACGGTAACAGCCTATTGCGTCTTGAGCGGAATT
Organism: Trichostrongylus colubriformis; assembly: GCA_963978905.1. NCBI lineage: Eukaryota > Metazoa > Nematoda > Chromadorea > Rhabditida > Trichostrongylidae > Trichostrongylus > Trichostrongylus colubriformis. The sequence continues at coordinate 48,439,767 of OZ022257.1, read as the reverse complement.
CCAAGCGACTCGTACTGATGGTGCTGCGAGTGCGACGGCGCGAAGCGATTTTTTTGTCATAAGTGTACACACCCCAAAAAGAGTGTGCTGGAAATACCATTTCGAAGAAAGGAGAACTTTCACAATGCATTACGCACGCAACGACGACTTCTGACGTTGCTTCGGGAGAAGCTTGACAATAACCATTTGAATATCAGCAGCAAGCATTTGCGCGGAACATAAATAGCTCAAATATGTCAAAAAGTGGATGAAATGATGAAAACATCGTTTGACGGAAAGATTATAGGAGGCTTTCGAAGTGTACAAATAGCGAGCGCTAACGATATTTGTTTCAAATAAACGATGAATATGTAAACATCCTGATATGATATATCTATCTTTACATTGGCTCTGTTTCATCGCTTTGGATCGACAACTGCTTTTCGACACCTGAATTCTTGTATTCCGTGTATAAGCCTTTCGGAGAGATACTGCGTTGTTCTGTTGGGTTGTCACCTTGCGTTGGGGTATCCACATTTTGCTGATTTTCACGCATAACGAGGTTTGTACTAGATAGCTGGTTCTTTAACGGCCTCGGATTGTCTGACAGTACGTCGTCTAGTTGCATTCCGGTTTGTGACACTCCTTCCTCAAGTTTTCCCAGCAGCCAGTAAGTCTCCATGACTCCTTTGCCCTGAACATCATAGTATGTGTATGTGGAAGGTCAAGCAGACTGAAGAAAAATAATGAATGTAACCATAAAAACAATTGAATAGAATAACCAGTAGGAACAAAGAACATCCCTACTACGTAAACGCTTCGTCTGTCTGTACTTAAGTCTGTCCGTCCGTCCCTCCATGCCTGCGTTCGTACGTTTGTTACGAAATCAGGTCTTATATGAAAACGACCTGTTGAGATGGGGATAAGTGATATGGGTGCGGCATGGGACAATAAGTCAAGATCACACATGGATCAAGTTAAGCCCCGCCCACGGTGGGCAGGGCGTGCACTGAAACTTTTCCCTGGATCAAAATTTGTTTGCTTGGTTCGAAAATGATCCAAACGTGAGTATAAGATGGACTAAGGTCAGCCATGATCATCCATGAAAGGGGGCTAGAACAGTGGGCGGAGCACCCTGAGTGGGGGTCCGTACAACAAAAAGTCGTGTCTCGGTTCCAAAGCAGCCCTGAGTTCAAGAAAAGTCGGCAAAAATGACCAATGTCCAAGTTATCTTAAGCCCAGTAAAAATGTGAGGAAACTCGCCCACAATGGGCAGCACGTGATGTGGTATTGAGTACTGAGTAGCTTTATAAAAAAGAAGCGGTTCCAGTCGACACACTGACGCCCACAGTAGTGTGCGCCAGCCAACTGATGAAGAATAAAGTGCTCAGTATGGAGACATTCTGGGAATGAAGAATTTCTTCAGAATCCTAGTTCAAACAAATATTCATACAAACTCACCTTAATGATTACTTCTCCTCGTTTCTCAGTTCGATAACCCCCCACTTTCTCGAGCATTTGATTTGCCTCACTCGACAGATGAATTCTTCCAGCTGAATAAATCATCTGTTGCTTCAAATACACCGGAAGGGGTAAATTTGGCAGATTGTGGAATATGAAACTAGGGGGGCCTAGCAGTGTAACACTAGAGCAAGAAAGAAATAAAACGGTGAGTAGCCCAAAAAATAGGTAACCGAAAATCCTTTTTCTCGCCTCCATCTGCGTCACTAGCCGCGGATAGACTGCAGACGGGTGAAGAGGCTAAATCAGCTTCCGACTGATGTTTTGCAGCACATTGCGCCCCTGTGAAAAAGCGCGCCTCCGAGCTGTAGAAACGGCGCAACGGATAAGAGCTGACGCCTTTGGATGATCGACCCCGCCTCCAAGCGATGTGATACCTGGTGGGCTATGATGAGAGCTGCCAAGTATATGCGGCGAGATCGAAGGTACAGCAGCGCGCTTTCGCAGTTTCAGCCTGAAGCTTATTTCAGAAAAAAGATGCTGTCGTATTTCCAAACATTCCCTTGTGTTTACTTGGCAGTATGCCAATGGAAATTTCGTTCGGAGTATCCGTCTCTTGACGGAAAGGTCGTCCGCGTTGAGGATCAACGAGAGAAGGGGGTACTGTCTCTCGGGTTTTTGGCCATTTCCATCCGATTTCTTCCACTGTCCTGTTACTAGGCATTTCGACTTTCAGATTCACTAATTCTTGTAGTTTTCGTCCGAGTTTCCCCTAATTCTGCCTTTAAGCAAGACCAGCAAGAATAATTTTCAAAAGGAGATGGAGATGAGCAATGTACTATTTCCACGGGCAGATTGTTTGATTCTTTGTTCGCCTAGAAGAGAATTCCACGGCTGAGTATGTGGGTATTGGGGACGATCATACTCTGCTAATTGCGAACACGGTTGACACAACGCAGTATCCAAACCAGTTGTGTTGGCATGCTCATTGAGTTGGAGTGCTTGAGCACGCTAAAGTATCGGTTGCAGGGAGGGCGTTGCACGTGCGTCGCGTCGGTCGCTATGGCACAGAGTAGGTGAGCCTCTGGAACTCGATTCAAAGCTAGTGAAACTTACGCTTTCCATTGCTTTCCATGCGGCTGGCAGTATTCACAGTATCTCCAAACAGGCAATATCGAGGCATGGTAAGACCAACCACACCAGCAACAACTGCTCCTGAAAGTTGAAAAGACTCATGCAGAATTAGCTACACCTAGTATGCCATCTGGGAGCCGGATGATTTCATGTCAGCGTATTTGCTTTTGAACTAAACTGAATTGAACTGAACTGATACACCGGCTTGGAAGTAAAGTTTGATTAGTCTGGAGTTTCAGTTTCGCAGGCTCACTTTCTTAGCAAGTAGATCCTAGGATGCACCTTTGTTGTAACTACACGGTGAAGTCACGGTGTTTCGCCTGCTCGAACACAACCAAGCCACGCCCACACAGCTAAATCACTCCATGCCTTGGACGAACAAATTCCCAACGCGGCGCTAACGAGGAGGAGGAAACTTGTGATAAGGGAAGATAGTTCAATGAAACAGCAATTTCAATGATGAAGGAAGCTCCCACGCTGGAAATTCGTTCGTCTAAGCCAGCTGTGATTTAGTTCGGTGGGCGTGACTTGGTTGTTTCAAGTGAGCACAATACCGTGAGGATGCACCGTGCAACCGCAACAACGGTGCGGCCTGAGCAACTATCTAAGGACTTTGTTTCAAGAAAGTTAGCTACTAATCTGATCATCGCATGCTGTGCCTTCAAGGGTTATGTTAAGTACGTCTCTGTGGCAGAGGTTCCTCCTGCAATATCGGAAATATTCTCACCTGAGTGCAGTCCAATTCTGAGATTAAGATGTTCATTTGGGAGATAAGGAATTTGAAAGTCGCCGAGAGCCTGTATGAATCCTAGCGACATACTGCAAATCTCCTTTATATGCTGATATCCGTTTCGACGTGGCAGACCACTAACGCATAAGTAAGCGTCCCCGATCGTTTCCACCTTAATTTACTTTTCAATTGGCTGATAAATTATATTTTTTTCTAATATGAAAACTTGAGGGTATACTTTCAATTAATACCACCCAGTGTTAGCATTTTATACTGTATCTAACATGACAGTGAAAATAAAACACATCAGCAACATGTGGATTTACGAGTGGGTGGACGCACGTGGTGTGATCCATAGTCCCCAAGGAAGCAGTAGATTAGTGCTGGATAATGCACCCAGTTCTTGTTCACCCGTTCTTCAGGAACTCTGCACACATCAAAACAGCACGTCTCTAATGGTTGTTCGGATGCTTTAGCCTTCAACCAAGATTGATAATCACTTTATTTCGACTGACGTTTCGGCGTCGTCGAAATAAAGTGATTATCAATCTTGGTTGAAGGCTAAAGCATCCGAACAACCATTATAACACCCCTAATAAGGGGTGTTATACAGCGCCAAGGGTCACTTGGTTTCTTTTTGCCTCTGGAAAGGTTAAATTAGGGCAAACTCCCTCAGGGGTTTCCTCAAGTAAGTGGTCTGAGGGTCTTTACCTATTTAAACCCCTCTTCTACCATTACGGGGTGGCAGGTGGACCTCTACGGTCGACGGTTTCAAAGGCTAGTCAGTATTTATCTAGGGCATCTTTCCCTTCTACGAACTGTCAATTTTTCTGTGAAATGAAATGGCGTTTGAACGAATAGTTTTCATGAAGTCTTCACTCTTCCAGACTCTGAAGAAGGCGACGACGCCGAAACGTCAGTCGAAATAAAGTGATTATCAATCTTGGTTGAAGGCTAAAGCATCCGAACAACCATTATTAAAAGATCATGCCAAGATTCATCGAAAGTCGTACATGGACATTAGCACGTCTCTAGTTATGTCGTTCACAGCAACCCATCTTAATTCCGACTCGCTCTCGAAACTTGAACAACTACATGCGCCGGTCGGCAAAGGGGGTTACAAGCAAAGTTGCAGCTCCACGTGCTGCGCATGACCATCAGACATCACGAAATTGCGTGACTCCAATCGATATGGCTGCGATGGGACGCTGCGAAAAACATGTGCATTGCAAGAGTCAGCGTAGAAAATAGGAACCCTGTTTTTTTAATTGATTTCATTTCGTATTTTTCTAATATCGCGCTTTAAATCTCTGTCCTTAATTTTAGTAGGTGAACAAGCTATCTCTGCGGCTACCCCTGCGAGCTCCATCAAGCTGGAAAAAAATCGGCCTGTTTAGCCGCTGGAAGCCACAGCACATGGATTGCACTCCTTGGTTGTTCGGCATTAGTAGCTCAGCACCAGTGAATTTGTGTTAATGTAGCGCTTTTCTATGGGCTATTTTGATGTCTGGCCGGAGGACATCGATGCTCATACGTGACTATCTTTGGGAAAGTCTTTGCAAAAGAAAACAGCAAGAATGGGAATAGGGCAGATCAGGACAGAATTGCATTGCATATAACCTATAACCCACACGAAAGCAGTGAAATGCATGGTACACCCGGCAGCGAGTGACAGACTACATTCCTTTCCAATCTATGAGTGAACTAAGGTCAATTAGTAATTCGCAAGATATGCAGATACGACATGCAATGCACTTCAGAATGATACAGCCACCTACAAATTCATGAAAAATTTAAGTATTTTAGTACATTTTGGTCCACGTGGTGCCATGCTTGAAAGATAGCCTGTTTGAAGACCGTCACTACTTCTGAATGGCTTTTCCTGGCGTGAATCCATTTCCAGATATGGTAGGGGTAGGGATTGTTCACTGGATTGTATTTTCTCACAGCAATTAATATTTATTTACTATTTTTGTTAAAGCGGTGCACTTTTGAGAATATACTGTATAGCACTCACCTTGTAAACGTCATGAGCATCGATAATACTGTCGAAAGTCATGTAAAGGCTATTGAGAAGGTTGACGACCTTAACAAACTCTGGTTTAGCGCCCAGACTCGCCAGAGCGGAGGAATCTTATGCACTATTAAGTGTACCTGTAACGGCGAACCTCTAGCAGCAATGGTAGTGAATGAGACGACATCCGAAAAGAAGACTGTGACACTCTCGAAGGACTCCGGCTCAACGGGTTGGCCAAGTTTCAGTTTCTCGGCCACTTGCCTGAAATCATTCAATTCTCCAGAGGTGATGTCTCATTTGAGCTAGCCTGTGTTATCATAATAGTAAAACTGAGTCTCAATATAGATATTCTATTAGGACTTAGCAACGGCAATCAACGAAAATTTCCCCTCTCGCTCTAGGAATCGATGACTATCACTGGCGAATCATTTTCTATTTTGCACAATATGATCCTGTACTATTTCACAGCAAGAAACAAGGTAACTCGGCCCTGTGTGTGAGGATTACCGCCTTCTGCAGCGCTCCGCCTAAAGCGCGCGCATCATGTGCTGCGTGTGACCTCCCCGTGTCACAGATCCGCATGTTTTCATCGATAAATCAATAATGCGATGTGTCGACGTATAAAGTCATCTCCAAGACCAGCATATTTCAATACTACTTACTGTTAGCCTGCTTCACTTTGCGGCTCCGGCGCCGACACTAACGTCGACGGCGGAAATCGAGGTACCCACCGTAACCGACGCCGGCAGTGTTGCGGCGCACTCTATTATAACGCTCGATCGAACTGTACTGCAGTATAATGACCGTAGCAGAAGAACGAATCTTCCTACACTTCGGCACTATGCCAAAATTCGATTGCTACGATTATTATGCAGTAGTATAGTTTGGTCGAGCGCTATGAATAGAGGGCATCTCAATGGTGCCGATTCTGCTGGCACCGACTCAACGTCGATTGCCGCCGTTGACGTCGGCGGTGCCGCAAAGTATAGAAACAGCCTTAGAACCTATACTGTCGATTTCCAGGAACAAGCAAATCACGGTACCCACTACCTTCACTGCCCCTTGATTAGCTAGCATGTCTCAAAATATTATTCTGATCATACCAAGTTCTTAGCAGGAGTTATGATCCCTAAAGGAATCTAAATAGAATGTTTGAGTCGATCTCTTCACACTGCATCGCTACCAACCTTAAATTCCCTTAGAAGGATGGGCGAGGGGTGAACGATGGGTTACCTCTTTTTGAAACTGAACATTAGGAATGAACACTACTTTGGAAGCATTCTATACAACAGAAGATCGCTCTTCTTCTTTTCAACCACTAATTCTTTGGTCCTTTGTTCGACCTCTTCCTCTAGGCTGCAGGCGTATTTCTCCATCATAGTGAATACGTAATCCATGAGGTTCGAACACCTGAAATAGACATTGAATAAGTACCCGTCCTTGCTCAAAATTATTTACTGGAGAAGTTCCCTTTATCACATAGGTACTAACTTACTTGGTGGTCTGCATACCCCTAAGCTGATCTTTCACTTGTTCAATAGTTGGCCTCTCCGAAGGGCGTTCTGTCCAGCAGTCTCGAATCAAATGCAACTAAATGCCATAATTGAAAATATTGTATCTGCAGCTACTAGGTCTGTGAGTAAAGTGACTGTAAGGGGATCACAGCTGCATCTGCGACTAAGTAACCTTTATCTATGGGCTCTCTGTGCCGACCAGGACACAGTTTTCAGGCGCCCACTACACGTTGAGTAGAGCTGAAGTGGCTCACGCATTACGTTGCGATTTAGTCATGGATATTGTAGGCGTTCTTCGTTCCCCCTTTCAGGGCCTAAGTGAGCACAACCAATTGTTCGAAGGATTCTGAGAAGCAGAAATTCGATAGGGACTGCGTGAAACGCGGGAACGGGAAGAAAGTGTGGCAGAGAAATGGTGAATGTTGCTGCTATATCATCCCTAGGGACTGCGTGAAACGCGGGAACGGGAAGAAAGTGTGGAAGAGAAATGGTGAATGTTGCTGCTATATCATCCCTGCTATATATAAAACACTTCCTCTGTCTGTACATCCGTCCTTCCGTCCCTTTGACCGTCTGTCACGAAATTAGGTATTTTACGAAAAGTGATCTGTGGAGATGGGGACAAGTGTGGTATGGGTAGGGCATGGGTATGGGTAGGAAGTAAAGACCAAACATGGACCAGGTTTAGCTTCCCCACGATGAGCGGGATGCGCTCTGAAAAGTTTTCTCACGAAAAAAGCAAATTCGATCGACCCTCTTACGCACATGGTGTTTCGCGCACAGTAGTGGGCGCCAGCCAACTGGTAAATTATAAGATGAATACTACTGTAACCGAGTCAGCGAAGCTGTACCGCGTATAAATCCAGTGGTGCAAAAAAGAGTATGGCAATTGAATAAGCAGTGCTATGTTGACCTACCAAAGCTGGACTAACTTCCACGGTTTCGTGTGGCTCCAGATCCGGGCGTGGAGCGTTGTGACCTCCCTTTCTTAGAAGGTATATGAGTTCTGTAACCAACCTGCTTCATTTCTGTTTCCATAATTCCAAGGCCGACCACCCTTCAGGGATTCAGAGCTATCTCAGCCTTCTAAGTGAAGCGATGTCAAGGCCAAAAATAAGAGGTAAAGAATGTGGACGTGCTAGAGCGACTACAAGCTGTTATGAGGAATTGTATTGCATATAGCGTCATTGTGACGTGCCCGTTCAAAGGCAATGGAAGTGCCGGGTGGAGGGAAGGGGGGGGGGGGGTGGGGAAGGGAAGGAAAGCGTTATTGAAAAACTGTGCTCCGAAACAAAAATCTGAAGAAGAGATTATGTATAGGAAAGTCGCGTTGAAAAGCATGCCTTGGGGAGTTTTTTACGATCCTACCGCCTTTTAGTGGCCGTGTTGGCTGCTAACGGTGGATAGAGAAGGCCGTTACGATTGTCATCTGATGTTGCGGAGGGTGAATTTGATTTCATTCACGGTGAACAACAAGAAATGAGTGAAACAAAGAAAGGAAGCATAAGCGAAAGAACACGAATAAAAAGGGAATTATGGCTTGAAATATCTAATTTCAATAAATCACTCAGAGCGAACTACACACTCGACGTATTGTAGGTCTCTCCTAACTGCAAGCACTCCACGGTTAGCCGAAAAAGCCGTTTCATTGTGTAGCCCAATCGTCAAAATGAGTTCAAATGAAGTTAGAGGTGTAAAATGATATGTTGGCAAAGAAAAAAGAAAGAAACGGCCACAAACCCGAAAATCGGTCTCTATTCGGGGCATCCCATCAGTGAAGCATGGCCGAAGAAGCGAGAATTCGTGGTGTGACAACACTCCCTTTTGAGAGGAACACGACCACAGAGAGTCTGCTGGTCAGTGGAGAGCTTTGTGGGAAAAGCAAAGTAGAAATGACGATAAGTGAATTTGAATTTCCTGCCTCAGTCCGCACCGTGAGTCCACACTCACCTTCGGCGTCCTCCTTTCTGTTGTCCAAATCCCACGCTTTTGTTTTTGTGACCAGCTGCGCACTAATGATACCGAAGCTGAAGAATAGAAATCACCTATTAATTTTTAATTTCGGAATTCAGTAGTTAATTAATATTAAATTCCTTAGTTCATTAAGTTCATTAATTGATTAGAATTTCACCATTCAAAAGCTGAGTTAAAGGAATCGTTCACGGAAAATGAGTTTTTGTGTTACCCATATATTTATGTTGTATTTGCCTAATGTTGGCCTCATGCAAAATTTCACGCGAAAAAATGTGAATCTGGCTGAAATACAGCACCACAATGTGCGGTCCCAGTGGGCGGGGCCTCCGTGTAAAAGCCTGGTACCGCGTCCGCCGTGGTCACAGACGCATTGTAGGAACAGAAGGTTACGTAAACAGTCCCACTCTCCGTTCCCAACGGCGGCGGAAGACGGGACGAGGCTTTTATACGGAGGCCCCGCCCACTGGGACCGCACTTTGTGGTACTGTATCTCAGCCAGATTCACATTTTTTCGCGTGAAATTTTGCATGAGGCCAACATTAGGCAGATACAACGTAAATATATGGGTAACACAAAAACTCATTTCCCGTGGACGATTCCTTTAAGGTGAAAGGGGTGTCGGTAGTGTAATGGATCAGCACATATGCCTGGAAAGCATGGAGTGCGGGTTCGAGTCCCATCTGACACCGGAACTTTTGCCCACAACTCAGCAAACTTGTAACAACTTTTGCATCGCGGGCTGCGGCGAAAATCAGCAGCTATCAGCATTCAAAAAATATCAAAATTAATATCACCTATAAACTTTTCTCCAGAAAAATTCCTTACCCTAATTGCTAAAGACAGTAAGATTCTAAGGAATTGCGCACCTGTATATGTCACCCTCCTGTGATCCCGCAAGATTGCCATTTCGTATGTGTTCCGGAGCACTCCATAGTAGATCTGAAAAAAGCAGGGCGTGGTTTAAATTATTAGATGAGGACGTATGTACACGTGGGACTCTACAGAATGCCTTCTGTGATTTTCATTACACGATATTGTTTTTTTGTTATTGCAATGTTCATTATCAAATTGATCAGCACCTTTCTGAGCAGGCTTGTCACCGAGACGCCATCTGTCCAAACCGTAGTCAGTCACTTTAACCACCCAACGTTCGTCGACGAGACAACTTTTGGAAGTTAAAAATCCATGGAAATGAATGCTCGATCGATGCAGGAAACCAAGCGCCTAAACATATTACTGCCTCTCTACGATCAAGGGTTCTTGTTATTCGATGTATAAGGTATATTATCATGCCAATTGGTTTAAAAATTAATACATTGTATATGTACATATCATTATATTGAAGTGTATATTTCTTCTTATTGTCAGTCATGTATTGGAGATCGCTGACGCACACAAGTTCTCGCGATCACTTTTCTCTGAGGCCGTGTTCACACTCAGCGACTAACCACTGCGATCGCACGCGCCCGGATACGCCATTATCGCCTGACTGGGTGTATGCCATCATGGCAAAAATTCGTATGGCCGCGTTTGTCGCGCGACGTGAAAGACACAAGTTGATCACGCCTTATGAGTTGGGTCTCACAGCGACTACGCCTAATAAGAATAAGGGTCGCTTTAGAACCTAACTATCAAAGCGCGTCTAGGTCGCACCCATCGCATAGCACAACGAACTCCAAGAAGCCAAGTTTCTGTTCTAATGGCCCTGATTGACTGCGTGGCGCATGCGTTGCGTCAATCGCTATCGTACTGATCGATCGCAGTATATGAATGCAGCCTATGGTGCTTCTGTAGCTTTCACGAGAAATTATGTGAAGTTGAAAACTTCATGGACTGACATGAACTATATCTTTTAACAGTAGAAACACAAAAAATCCATCCATTTTGACTGAATTGTGTTCGATGACGTCATCAATACTTCCACGAGAGCAGTACTTCCACAGCGACAGCATTTGTGGCCCATCCAAACATAGACCAATAAAGCGATTCATGTTTTCATGGTCAAATTCACGAAGCTGAAAATTAGACGGCTAGATCACGGCATAAGGTAATTACTACAAATATTTTTATTATCAAAAAATCATGGAGGTACGGCAGCAAGTGCCAGAGTGCTCACCATGCGATAGTGATGCTTGTCTTTTGGCTCGATTCGAAAACGTAGTTCATGTTTTCGAGCAGCTACTATTTCATTCTAAAAAAACAAGATTAGGGACGGCCTGCAAGCTTTTAAGAGTGATAGGAAAAAAAGAAAACTGCGTTTCAGCTTCTGTTTAGGTGTTGTTTTGGAGGCTGGGTTTAGGTTAGTGAGATGCAACCTGCATCCGCCCTACATGCTGCGGCCTCAGGCTCGGTTATCTTAGCTGGCAGTTAACCCTGTTATGACTAATATTTTTGTACTAGGACTGTTTTTCTGGATGCCTCGCGAACAAAAAATATACACCTGTGAATGCGCCTAATGATGACTTTAATTATGTTATATCAGTCTTTCCCACCTCATCTAGAAGAACACAACACATCCAATATTGTGCTATTTGATTTATTGATACAATGTTGTGCCCAAGTGTAGCTGTTTACATGCCAATGCTTTTCACACCTTTGATGTTCTGTTTTATTGTGCGCGCCTTTGAGTGCATTGAAATAAATAAATAGTGATGTAAAAAGGGAAACACACCTAAAAGATTGATGGATTCTGAAAAAGATGACATTTGTGTAAAAAGCAATGATACTGATTTATTTGAATAGGAGTATAGGAAACGTCTTGATGCTCACATTGTGAAGGAAGAATAAGTAGTTGCGAGTCTCTCTCAGTCCTCCTGGCCTCATCGCTGACTGTGTACATAACTCGCTTTGCACCGAATAGAAGCTTGCACTTTGCTTCTGAAAAACAGATCATTTTTTCGAAAGTCAAAGCCATGTGAGTATTGCTATGAATGCCCTGCATATACTCTACTATCGAAGAGGTCACCATGATACACACCAGTGTAGAAGAGAATGGCATACGGGATCATTTATCGTAAGACAATCTCACTTTGACTTCGTACGAAAATCGTATGATTTTACGAAAACTTACCTTGTTTTCGAGTGCTTCCAGTGAAGTAAAGGGGATTTGCCATAATTTATTGAGCTTCTCCTCCTCCTTCTTCTTTATACTGGAAAAATTCCTGTTGAATTTAACGAGATGTTCCTAACTTGATGGAAGCTGCTACTCCCCTTTGATGCATTTCGGATATAGGCACACTGTTCGATATGTTCACGGCCTGTGTAGACTTGTAATTCGCCCCGTTAGCTTGCTACATGCAAAAGAAACGCGCTCCGGTGAAACGTCCTCTAGTGACAAAGGAAGTGATGAATTTGGCAGATCATGGAATACGAAATAGGAGTGCTCAGAAGTTTAACAGTAAAGAAAGGGCAGGATTAAGCAGCAAAAAACCCTTGTAGTAGCCTGAAAACCACGAACCACCTTGCTTTTTTGGACCCTCTGCATCACCATCCGGTGGGGCAAGTACAGACGGGTGAGGGTGGAAATCAGGCGGTCGCTAACATTGTTACACCCTCACCAACAACTCCTCCGGTGATGGACGACAGCGCGACAGAGCTACGAGATCGTGATGATCTCAAACGCGCTTTTTCAATGTGACTTTTGCCACACATTATCTCTTCTAAGGTGGAATATTTGTTTTTAGAAAACGTGTATTGCCACTTCTCACTTTCTCCTTATCCCTTACCCTGCCTTTAAGGACATCACGACACCAAATGTGGAAGGTCGAAAACGCCCGAAGTGTGGAAAAACCATGACTCCACCCATTGCGTGCTGACAGCATCGCCAGTGACCTTGCTTTTGCAGTCAGCAGCGGACAATCACTATCAGCTTCCAATCGCCAGTTCCTGCAAGAACCTTACCAGCAGCTTCAATCTCCTCCTCTCTGGCCTCAGCCGACTCATGCATACACCACGGTGTAGCTCGCACATTCGCCTCTGGCATGAAGTCACCCTTCTGCAGGTGTGGCCTTCCTGATTTCCCGCTCCGCGCTTGGTCGACATGGACGTAATACCCGATGCAGTGGGTAGCTCTCTAGGATTGGTGATGGTTTGGGTAAGGCTCGCTCAAAACTAAGACCAGTATAGGACTGAAGGTATCATATCGTTAAGCAGCCTTCAGAGATGGTGAAGGAATGCTCAAGTCGAACATGGTTAGTTGAAAGAAAGACAGTTTATTCGTTATCCGAATGAATAGCATTGGCGCGCTGTTTCTCAGCAGCTCTACACCGTCGAATTAGTCTCCAACTACAACAACTATACCCATCTCCATCATTTTTCATGAAGCGACTTCCCTCGTTCTTGTGAAATTCAAAAGCAAAGTGAAAGAAAACCGAGTATATATACCATATGAAATACACTATGGTGATAATGGTTGGTACGACGAGCACCACTGCAGCTGCTATAAACCATCCTTTATAGGCGTCGAATACATCAACAGGACACTGAAATTGGTATGCACTAACATGAAATGCTATGATCCTAGAAATATATACCGATAGTCCTTTGAAGCCACATCTCGGTACAGCCGGAGGGCGGCCATCTCGGTGGGTCCATACTTCTTTTTCATCCGCATACTTTGGTTTGAAAACCTTAATCAATTAGTGACTGAGATTTTATCACGAAAACTACAACGCAGATTGTTATGCACAAGTTGAGCTATCGCACAATACTGCGCTAATAACGGTGGAAGTATGCAAAGTGGAAATGGCCACTGGCCAAACGTTAGTTGACGCCGGTGCCGGCGTCAACTCACGCAGACACTTGCGTGAGTTTGACGCCGGTACCGGCGTCAACTCACGCAGGCACCTGCGTGATTCGACGCCGGCACCGGCGTCAACTAACGCAGCTGCGCAAAGTATGACCGCGGCCTAAATGATTCAGCGATCGATACTCTTTGCTACAACCAATATAAGGCCGCGGTCAGACATACCGCCGGCAGGGCGTGGCTGCGTTCACAAGCAGCGAGAGAGAGTGGCACGGGGGAAGTGTAGAGATGACGCAGGCATCGAGGCAGGTGGGATAGGAGGAGACGTAGAGATACGCAGCCACACCCTGCCGCCGGCATAGCAAAGTATGACCGCGGCCTAAGATCAGGAGCGAAATGCATTGACCTACTGATTAGCACCCGGGGGTGGCCACCATTTGAGAATTAAAGGCAGTGTAAGGGGTAATTCGATTGCATCATTCATTCCAGTCTTGGATACTGACCGGTGGACGTTTCCACCAAGAAAGATTACACGTCAAGCACCACGTCACTTCGATCAATACGGTTTCAATACGATACGATAAGTATCATTCTGCTATCACGCGTATTACTCACACCTCAGCCATTCCTCTGCGAAGTCGACCCTAGGAGGCGGGCTGCCCTAAGAAAGGCGGCTTGCCCTGATGAGGTCGCCTCCGCCACAGCTCAAAGGGGCGCCTTCCGCGGGGGATTTCGCTATACACAGGCCTCTCAGACCCGTGAATGCTCAGTGAGTGACTCCTTTTGGGATGCCTTATCACCCACATTACCCCTATTACTGTCTTTAAGATGATCAGCTCTTCAGATAGTTTGGTGCTCGATTGCATCGACCGGTAGCAATTCCTTATCTCCCAGAGCATCACATTCTTACACTAGTGGAGCCATCGCACAGTACTGCGCGAATAACACTAGTACTATGTAATGTGAAAATGGCAGATATTAAACAACATCGAGGAAGTCCATATCACATAATTCCACATCGTAAGCGTAGTAGTGAGAGTAGCTCAACTTGTATCTCCGCAAACATTCATCAGTATTCAGGGTTCAACACAGTCTCGTATGAAACGAGATCTCAGGGTTCAACACAGTCTCGTATGAAACGAGATCATGATTGATCATATCTGTGCACTATGAGAACACTGCGCAGACCGGTAGTTAAGGATGTTCTATTTCTCAAAAAAAACGGCTCACTCCTGTGAACTTGTCAACAAAGACACTGCCAAGTGCCTGCACTTTATAATTCTTATCTAACGCATCAAAATAGAAGGTCGGATAGCGAGTACCATTCGGACCAAGCACAACCTTTCCGGAAACACCTGAAATCGAGAACCCTCGATGTATTCACAATCCGGTCGAAGCGCAGATTACCTTGAAATTCCATTCGGAAGTGACCTGCTACATGTCGTCCGCTGGAAAACGGAAAGCCGGACGTCAGTGTACGATTTACGGCAACCGCATATGCATAGAATGCATCGTGTAGCTGTCCGGCATATACTGCAGCCTTCAATATTGCGATAATCCTTACGTTCCTGAGTACGCTTGAAATCTTGCTGTATTTAGAAATCAAAATGAGATAACAAGTGTTGAAAATACAGCACTCTACAGTCGATGTGCATTTCCGGGCTCGAAGCTTTTCGTCGGGCATTACAGGTTTCCCGTAGTGAGAATACCTGAGAAAAAAGACCTAAGGTCCTTAGGCCGCGGTCATACTTCACATGTCTGTGTCAATTGACGCCGCTGCCGGCGTCAGATTGACGCAACCACGTGCCTGCCGCAGGCGGCAACGCCACTCTGATAACGCGCACCGTTTGCAAAACGCTCGACCCAATCACCGACAGTATGGTGATCGTTGCGAAAGCCCACGATTTCGATTTCGAATCTTGGCATAGTGCCATACTATGCCACATCCGAATTAGAATTTCTGAGCTCTCGACACGATACGATCACCATACTGCAGTGTGGTTGGGTCGAGCGTTTTGCAAACGGTGCGCGTTATCAGACTGACGCAGTCGTCTGCGGCAGGCACATGGCTGCATCAATTGACGCAGACACTTGCGTGAGTTGACGCCGGCAATGGCGTCAATTGACGCAGACACGTAAAGTATGATCGCGACCTTACAGACCTTCCCGCCCGTTTCGCTGCTCCCTTTGATACCACTACAGGACTGCCTAAACTGCCTAATTGCTCACAAACGGTACGAGACGTCGGACGAAACATAATTGACAAACCTGAGCATAACGATTCACTGAAGTTATGAAAAGGTCAAGCATCCGTCGAGGAGTCCTCGTAAGGGTTTAGTATTAGGTTGAACCAAAAACTTGTAAGGTTTTTTCGATCATCACTTTTTATTATTATTTCTGCCAAGTAACGGACAAATAGACAATAATGTATTCGCCATTGTTATCGACAACACTCTGTCACCACATAAGTGGATCGTTGATTCCCTCTCAAGTAATCTGGGCTCCGAGATTCGAAGAAGTCAGCGATCGCCTTCACAAGTAAGTCATAATCAACGAATTTTTTCTTGACCAGCTTGAACAGGAAGGATTTCAAAGGATGGGAAAGGAGATAGTCAGAAGGAGCATTGTCTGGAGAGTTTGGTGGGTGGGGAAGGACATCCCAGCCGGCTCCTGTAGCTTGGCCTGGGTACTCTTCGCGACGTACGAGCGGGCGTCATCATGCAGTATAGTGGCGCTTCTCCGGCGCTTTTCTCGAACCGACGGCGAGCTGCTGGAGCTGGCGGGTGTATACGGCAGCGATGACTGTCCCGCCTTGTGCCAGCACCTCGTGGGAAAGCATTCCTTCCGCGTCTTGGAAGTAGTACAGTCCCGAGCGTGGTTTGTCTTCCTCGCCAATCTCGCTGTTGCTGTTAATTTCGCCGTTGCTGAAGCTGGAACCGCGGCGCAAGTCTCGTAGCTCACAAATCCCTCACTCAAAGCAGCGTTGATGGAGTCGCAAGCTTCCGTCGTTTTGGTGCAGCGAGACCACTTACAGTAGATGACACCGCGTGTTTGGTATCGACTACGGGCACTGTAATTTCTTCACGGAATCTGGCGGGTCAATATATACTTTGCTAGAAAGCTTAGAGGACGTTCTACCATATTCTTGAACCGCCTAGATCTTTTCGAAGTAAACAGGAGTTATTGATGTTTTTGGAAAAATCCTAAAAGACTTTTGCTACAACCTTATATAGAGGGGGTCGTAATCGTGGAGATGAGCCGTGATCATACGGAATCTCGAATGATAAGCAGAAAGCGGCACTCAACAACAGAAAACTAGGTGAGACACAAAAGTTTTGAGAGAAGGCACCGGGAAGGGTAATTTTGGGAAGGATTGTGGTACATAAAAGTAGGGCTGATCAGCAGTATAGGAGTAAAGAGAGAACGAAATAAAACGGCGACTACCCAAGAAACAGATATCCGAAAACCCCTTCTCCTTCACGTCTCTCTGCGTCACTAGCCGGTGGTGTACTGCAGACGGGGGAGAAGCTATATCAGTCAGTCGCGAGCTTTATCCCGCCCCCTTCGGCAACTCGCGCGGCCAAAGATTTGCATAGCAACACGCCGTTCTGCGGGATCGTGGTGAGACCCCAAGCCGCGCTCTTTCGATTCGAGTCTTGCCACAGTTCAAACAAACTTCAGAAAGCGTCAACCTTGTAGATCCCGCATCGGAAATTCGCACTTACAGCGCTATGCCGCTATGCTTGAAGGAAGTTACGACCATCTGAAATAGGCACGTCGACATTTTTCCAGTTTTCCCGACTAGAATTACATATAAAGACAACGCAGCCACTAGAGAAACCGAGCGGCTAAGAGATGAAGCTTATTACGCGGGTAGATAACACTGAGTAAGGCTGGGAAAGAAATTGAAGTAGGAAAATGGATGAAATGGTATATAAGTGGTTATAACGTACCAGCTAGGCTATCGCATAGTTAATGCGAGAATAACACACTGAAATTTTGGGATGGGGAAATACCAACCAATATCAATACTGACCAACCGTAATCGAAGACGTCCTATCACATAGTTTCACATCGTGTTAAGCGCAGTACCGAGAGCTACCCCAACTGGTAGCTCTACAAAGACCTATCACTATTTGGAATTCCACATTGGTTAGCAGTTAAAACATCGCGCTGTTACTGATGTCAGAGTACGAAAAATAATCACTCCCTCCGCACTGAGGGCTTAAGCTATTGGGTAATGGTAATTCAGGTGTTTACCACTGCATATCGCACCACTAAAGAAGGCCTCTGCTTTTCGAAGGTCTGGATGACTTAGCGGTCGATACCTTTCATTACAGTGGCATCGACGACTAATGTAAACGGATCACAAATGAAGTGCGTCTATCCACTAATCATTTACACTTTGGCTGAAATGGCCACCATCAACGGTTTAGATGTTAGTATAGAATCGACAGTTTCGTGTTCGATTGCATCGATCGGTAGCAAGTTGTCAACATCCTCAGCATTTGGTTTCTTCATGTTGGTAGTGAATCCGTTTACCCGTTACTGATGTTATCTTTTTTTCTGATCATGCACCACTAAGCAGGACCTCAGATGGTCCAGCGGTTTATACGCTTTGTGGCTTCTAGTACCGCATCAGCGGTGAGTCATTTGTTTTCTACCTCAAATCTAGATCTTATCTTGTCATCCATGAAGATTGCAGTACCAAAGAACGTGCACCATCAGTTGGAACGCTAGGCAATTTAGCGGTCGATACGTCGGCAACTGATAGCAGAACATAAAAAAAAGTATGTTCGCCCAATGGCATTGAGCATCAGGCACCTCCCTATAGCGATAGTATAGGAGTAGTAAGCGTTGTACCGGATTTTATCTCATCCACTTTCTTACGGCTTTTATCAGAGGATACCATTAAAGTTCTTGGACCCTGCAATATCACTGAATGTAAACATTTCACTGCCAACCAGGAAAACGAAATGGATTTGGTGACATTTTCCTTCGACACTCCTTACTAAATCTTATCAAACGTTATCAGCTTGGATCACCCGCTGTTAATGTCCCCGTCCCACCCTGCTAATCATCTAGAGTGTCAACGCTCTAGAATCAGCCCGAAAGGCGGGACGGATTTAGCGACATTTGCCTTTATAAATCTTATCAACCGTTATCAAGCTGGATCACCCACTATTGATGCTCCTGTCCCGTCATTCAAAACACCTGTTTCTATCACCGCTCTAGGATCAACGTGAAAAGCGAAGCGGATCTGACGACGTTCTCCCTTCGAGGCTCCTTGTCATCAACTAACAGCTGCTGTCGATTTCGGTCCACCACCGATGTGGTCCTCTTACCACTCCATAATATATCAGTTCTTAAATTCAGGGTCCCAGCTTTGCTGCGACGTGAGAAATGAATTTCCGGTCAAACACACATACACAAACACATGCACATTCGACAGACACACTAAGCCTATTATGTATGGTAGGACAGGAAAAGGAGAAGTGCAAAACTATGCAGTTCTGCTTACCTGCTGATATTCGTTCCCACTACACTCAACAGTGCAGTTGAACGGCGGGTCACTCATGCGCTTTATGACCTGCTGTCCAAACTCTTTGAATTCTTGGTATTTCTTTTTGTTGCTGGAGAACTGAAAGAATGAAGTACATTGAATCCTGAGAACGTTGAGTACTCGCCCTGTTAATCTCGACCAGTTCATCTGTCTGTCTGCCCCATATCTACAAAAGCTTGCGTTATTGGTATACTTGAGGAAACACAAATGTACCATGAGATCAATAATTCTATCCTTACTATAGTGCTCTGCATAATGGCACAACCATCTATCAATTGCCCATTATGGGTAGGTGGGTAGTTTTTGAAAAACTGATCAAAAAGTGTAGCAAGTAATGATGCACCAACACCAAATCTTTTGTTTGATAACCAAAAAATTCCCTTCTTTCGGAAATGTGTTTTTACTATTCTGCAAAATGATACAGCCACTGAACAGATTGGAGCATTCAACAGCGAAGAGACAGGAAGAAGGAAATAAAACGCTGATTCTCAAGGTGCCCCTACATTGTTTTCAATATCCATAAATTCTATTCTCAAGGCCTATATAAAGTTTCTCAGGATGGTTCTATTTCACTTGGTGCCATGATTCGATGATAGTCCGTTTAAACTCTCTAACTCCTTCGAAATGGCTTCTATCTACATAAATTCTCATCATGAAACTAACGAATTCTCCATCGGATAGAGGTCGGGGCCGCTCGTCGTTCATGTCAGAGGGTCCATCCACTTACGGTTTCACCATTACCGAGCGCGTCAGCTGACATGAAACGGCCTATCTACCTGCATGAAAATGAGGTTTGGCGAAGATTCCGAAACGCACGACGAGAGAAGGTGCGACGCATGAAGATTCGGCAGTTGGATGATTTATCCTTTTGAGAATGGGACAAAAGTTCGAAAGTCTACCTGGCCCTACTCAATGACCCCTACTTTGAGGTTTTTCTCGAAAACAGGGTCTGTCCCTCATGCGATCGTGCGAGTAGTCCGTCATTGCTGGGCTTTCTCATCAGAAGGAACAACCTGGAGAAAAACAATGTGAGAACTTGTGCAAACTCCAGGACGTATAAGGCATCAATTTACTCTCATCCATCTCCTGGCGACAATGATCTAGTTTTCGCGATGTCTGAGGCTTTGAACCCTTCTCAGTCCTCGCCTAGAAACGAAATGGCATTCATCACGAAACAGAATGGCAATAGCATTGAAACGGAATAACTTCTTAGGACCCGAAGGATAGTCTTTGTTGACATAGAAAGCTACACTGAAGATCATGCTCCCGAGCATGACCAAGCAAAACACAACTCCTAAACCTGTTTTTATCGGAAGACGTAGCGAGAACTTCAATATTCCTTTTGATTTCGTATCCTGCAGAATCCTGAATGAAAACTGCACGAAGCTGTCGCCATTTCCGTGCGATCTGACATCCGGACATTTCCAGGCCTTATTCTGGAGTGAACTGATCTTCCTCTGAAGCATATAGCGGTTTCTCTGTCGCCTTAAAGGCAGCATTAGGGAAGATTCGGACGAAAAACAAAAGAACTAGTGAATATGAAAGTCGAGGTGCTTAGTAATACGATGGTGAAAAAAAAAACAAGAAAATGGCCAAAGAGTCGAGAGATATGACCCCTCCTCACCATTGATTCACGACGCGGACGATCTTTCCGTCAAAAGGCGGGTAGTCCGAACGAGATTTCCATTGGCATGTTGCCAAGTAGACACAAGGGAATATTTGGAAATACGAAAGTATAGAGAGCTTCAATCCAAAACTGCGAAAGTGCGCCGCAATACCTTCGATCTCACCGCATATCCGTGGCCGCTCTCATCGTATCCAACCAGGAATCACGTCGTCTGAAGGCGCGGTCTGTTATCCAAGGCGTCAGCTGTTACCCGTCGCGCGTTTCTACAGTCCGGAGGCGCGCTTTTTTGTCGGGATTTTGCTACAGAGAGCCTTCTTAGACCTATAGTTTCTATGCAAGAAACTTCTTTTAGTGATTTCTCAATAATCATATTACCCCCAATGCTGTCTTTAAAAAGAAAATGAAGATACTACGGCAACAGCACTGTTTCAGCAAGTGGATGTCAAAAGCGATGAGAAAACATGAGGTGGCTGTATCATTTTGCAAGTTGTAAAAAAAGGCATTCACAAAACAAATGAAGAAAATTTTCTCCGTGTTCCTGGCACGCGTGTGACTGGTGCGCGAACGCGCGTAAACACTGGCTATCTTTTCACATGAAGCGTGTTTTCGAATCACTCCGCGAACAAAGTTTCAGGACAGTTGATGGGTGGCTGTGTCATCATGCAGAGCATTGTTTGCATAAAAAACGCCTCATCTTTCTGTACGTTTGCAAGTCCGTCCCTTCGTTTGTCACGAAAATGGACATTACGTGAAAAGCAATCTGTGGAGATGGGAGCAAGTTGGGGATGGATAAGGTATAGGACGAGAATTCGGTTCTCAGACCGAGAATCAGTAACTGGTTTCCAATACGACCCAGTCAACGACGAGTTCCTGAAAGTCATGAATGAGGTCTGGGCACACTGCGGAGTGCACTCCGAGTGGGGGGTCCTCACAACACGGAAGGGTACGTGCCACAAATGGATATCGATCGA
Organism: Trichostrongylus colubriformis; assembly: GCA_963978905.1. Taxonomy (NCBI): domain Eukaryota; kingdom Metazoa; phylum Nematoda; class Chromadorea; order Rhabditida; family Trichostrongylidae; genus Trichostrongylus; species Trichostrongylus colubriformis. The sequence goes on along the minus strand of OZ022257.1, from coordinate 48,418,053 downwards.
ATTCGTCCATTTTAGTGTAAGTGGAGGAGAGTAGGTAAGAGGCCACTCATCCGTTCGTCATGCGCGAAGGCAAGCTCGCAAATCAAACGGAGGTTATAAAATAGATCTATCACGAAGAGTAGTGCGTGTGTGAGACACCCAACTATGCTTTTTATAGATAGTAGAGGCTTACAGTAGTGATTGCGAACACATTTCCAAATGCTTTTTTGGCCTCTTCATCTCTGCCATCCTTTGTTGCCCTTCCGTCTTCCCATATATAGCGTTCCCGCCCATCAGAATCTGTGACAGCTGCAATGTGCGATATTATTTTACATATAGCCTTAAGATTTACATGTTTCTGCAAGTTTCTAGGCATCTTCATGCGAACTCCAACAGCTTCCGTAAACCTGAAAGCATCTGATAATGCCTCGGTGTACCCGATAGCATCTCGCATACTACTCTGCACAAACGAAGAGCGACACAACTCTATCCACAGTCTCTAAATTCCATAAATCTAGGCTACTTCTGCTCCAGATGTGTAGGTACTGCTGTGCTGCGGTGCTGTTGTGCTACTTTCTGCACCAGCATGGTTGACAAAGCTTCAAGGTAGAATGTTCCTTTTACTTCTGTCTGTATGAAAAGCTTCAGTGTTACGTGGGAAATGGAAGAAATGTTCAAATGAGTCAGGTCACCCATGACTGAGTTTCCCTTGTGACGCAATCGAGTTGCTGCTGATTCCAGGAGCCTAGCAAGGTGATTAGTCTATTTCCCTAGGTCCTACCTACCCTGTCCTACGATGATCTGGAGTTATTGCGACATCTGCAATCATTTCGAAGCATATTCTGCCATTGAAATGATTGTTTAGATTGCCGTCTCTTACGCTGTGGCCGCCAAAAGCGTCCCCTCTTTCAGAGTTCTTGGTCCTTCTTCAGTGAAGCGAGGGCCGTAGCCGCAGTCTCCTAATACACCGGTAGAAACGTGCTATGAAGTCGAGCATTTCCAATCATGATTTCTCTTTCCAGAGCGTAAGGCATTGTTCAGAGTTCACGATTCAGGCGATCGCGCGATCTACGCGATCGCGTGGATCGCGCGATCGCCTGAATCACTCGATCAATATGTATCTTTTCCTTCCGCCTGAATCGCGCGATCGCCTGAATCGTGAACTCTGAACAATGCCTAAGGCATACAAGGCGGCGCGGTGCCGCGAAGTCTCACAAGGAAAGGGTTTCGACTCCATGGAACTTTGAAATGAAACCCGGATGGATGGATGGAGCTCCAAATACTTTATAACTGTGAAAAACAAAATTGCAAAATTGTAGTCTGAAGGGAGCTAGGAGGGGTCAAAATTTGCCCGTGATATCTCATTGGCGAGGCATTTTGCCACCAGCACGGCCGTTGCTGAGCCACAGACGGCCCCCGTGGCTCATTGGTAGTGTTCCGGATCTGCAAGATGAGGTCCCACGCAGGTGCGGGATTTTCTGCATTTTGTGTTCATTGTCAGGAAGTGCTTTTCTTTGACTTCTGAATGTTTCCTTTCACTGGTACCTATCGCACCCATCATTTCACTGCCACTTTATTTATAACTACTAACATCACCCACGAAGGAAGGATGCCAGTTCGAAGTGGCCATTTGCTTTGAAACACATGTCACTCGATGCGCTTTTGAACGCTGATTTCGAACCTGTGTACAATATCTGCCAACGTTCTCTGAAGGGAGTTTTGAACATTCACCTGAATTACTAAATTATTTACATGGGATGCTCGGAAGCTTATAACGCGCGACCCAGTCCTTCTCGTGCGAAACCAATGTGATTTTTGTGTTCAGGGAGTCAAATTACTTTAAGGGACAAGCTTTTAGCCAATTCGGCCGTACTGATGGCAAAGTGCCTCGTCAATGAGATGTCACAAGCAAACTCCCTCGTAACTCGCTTCAGAATGACATTTTGCAATCTTGGTTTTACCACTTATGATCAGTTCTCGGAGCTCTATCAATCCATCCGGGTCTCATTTCAAAGTTCCATGGAAATTTAGAACCCATTCCTTGTCGGAGAGCGCGCACTGCAAAGGATCATCTTTACTGTCCACCTTTGCTGCAAGTACCTGACCATTCTCGGAGAAATAGCGCCCAAAGTATTTTGCACAAGTTCCATCCTTCGTCTTATCGTTCCTCCTTTCATACTGAGCAAGCATCAGCCTCTGTCTTGTTCCGAGTGGTCTAGTTACCTTTTAACCATTGCAATTTCGGTTTTACTTATAATCAGTACTCGGAGCTCTATCAATCCATCCGAGTCTCATTTCAAAGTTCCATGGGAATTTAAAACCCATTCCTTGTCAGAGGGCGCGCACTGCAATGGATCATTTTTTACTGTCCACCTTTGCTGCAATTATTTTGCACAAGTTCCATCCTTCGTCTTATCGTTCGTCATTTCATTCTGAGCAAGCATCAGCGTTTGTCCTGTTTCGAGTGGTCTAGTCACCCTTTAGCCAGTGTTGCAGGAACTGGACACAATAGCAACCTTCGAAGAGCTCTTCGATGAGAAATTCGCAGCATATGGCGCTACAATGAAGAATCGAGGTGTGTCCATCAACTGCTCAGTCAAAAAATATGAATCAAGAAATACACGACAAAATGCGCAGAAGTACTGATAAATTTCAGCAGCCGTGCCAGTGCGACGCTTCGGCTTTTCTTATCCAACAGTTGGTCGAGTATGGCTCGAGCCCACTGGCCCCATACCGAGATCCCGTCCGGATTTCTTCTCAGCTACCTGTTTACGTAACGCAACCTTATTTTCCCTGCATGTTCTGTTTCCTCTGCATTCCAAAGCATTAATTGGAGCCATTTGCCTTATCTTCAAGATTACTTCTAATAAAAAAATCAACACACTGAATCCAGTTGAATCGGTATCGGCCAGAATATATACGAAATCGTCTGTCAAATAGCCGCTATCCATCACATGAAGCAAAAATTCCCGTTTGACATCCTCAGGTACGCACACGACGACAACTGAAATCGGAAAAAATCTGTGTATCATAACACACACACAACAATTAACTCATTTCCCCACATTTTTTGTGCTGTAGACCGTCAGTCAGCAGATAAAGATTGCGGCATTGAGCAGGAAACCGATCACACCGCACAGAGATTCTTGGGGTGTCGGGACATCTAGCTGGGTCGTCGTGCGGAGCCATTTCTCATCGACTGTCAGCACGCGATCCAATGATCCGTTTTTCCGGCGAACAAGAAGGTCACAACAGACGTTGAAGAGGGTCAGACTTAGCTCGTTGGTCAAATCATGGGTATTCACTTCTGCTTCATTCTTTCCATGCCGATTCATGCCAGGTGCCTCGATACTGTAGTATAGTGAACACCATGCCCATTACCATCGCCCGAATTGACACACAGACAGACAAATAGACAGAAAGGCAGACACGCAGGCAAACAGACAGACAGATAGACAGGCAGACAAGCAGGAAGGTAGGCAGGCAGGCAGACAGACAGACAGACAGACAGACAGACAGACAGACAGACAGACAAACAGACAGACAGACAAGACGGACAGACAGATAGACAAAACAGATACACAGACAGACAGAGAGACAGACACGCAGGCAAACAGACAGACAGACAGATAGACAGGCAGACAAGCAGGAAGGTAGGCAGGCAGACAGACAGACAGACAGACAGACAGACAGACAGACAGACAGACAGACAGACAGACAGACAAACAGACAGACAGACAAGACGGACAGACACATGGACAAGACAGATACACAGACAGGCAGAGAGACAGACAGACAGACAGACAGACTTTACTGATGACATAGTAGTGATGTATTGACGATCCTTTCAGAGAAAATTGGCGACGTTAGCGCGTAACACTCATGAGCGGGCACAAAGGGATAAATGGTGAGAATAGCTTTGTACAGGCTCTGTACTTATTTCTTTAGCAGAAGGAACACACAAATAAGAAAACCAGAGAAGGTAGAACAAGTGATTACGACTTACTTCGTGCCCGAGCCCAAACAGAACGCATGACTTTCTTTATATACTCCAATGATATTTCCATAATATTAGCGACAAAATTAATTGTTATGTCGTCATAGCGATTGACAACACTCTGAAAGTTTTTATTTGGAATTTCGTGGAAATCCGAATTGTCTAACATGGACAAGCTTTAGAGAACGAACCTGCAGGTCATTCCTCACAGCACTACAAGACATATCTTTGTCTTGAACGTTCGAGTAAAGCAATGCAAACTGATCCCACTCGTATGCTAGTAGTATTGATCGCACAGCTATTCCAAGACTATAAAATTCCATTGATATACATGAACTAAATTAATACTACACCATACTTACTCGTTTTTTTAGGTAAAAATTAAGTCATTCCGTGGGGAAGTTCCTTGCTAGTTGTCTCGGCTACTGTGAGCTGTGTAACGATTCAGATCAGAACTACCTGCGGCTTACGTTCAGTCGCTCAAAGACCACAGTAGCCGAAGGTGTACATTTCAAACATTTGGGTGCGCATTGCTACTTATAAAGTAAAGGATAAAGTTATTGGAGTTAATCAATCCCTTTCTGGGATGCGCCGCACATTTTAGTTCCATTCAGGATCGTGGTGGCTGGTGAATGTGATGTGGCCTATACAATGACTTGCAGTGGCCAGCTGATGTACAAGTCAGTGCTCTTATCCTCTCAGACGAGTCTGGTACCAATTTGCCGACCCCGGAGGAATGGAGGCTTGGTTGGCCTGGGAGGGCGTTGATGCGGATTTGATCCCCGCACCATGAGAGTGGTGAGTGCGCCACCTGTCACTACACCACCTCCGCCCCATTGCTAATTATAATGCTTATAATGTCAAAGTATAATTATTCTGCCCACATTTTGAAAATATGGCATTTTTGCACATTAACTCTTTCCAACCACCCTTTTCTTTCGCTTCACCGACACCTAGAGCATTTCAACAAGGGAAGGCTCCCAGGTCACCATTGCCATTCGAGAGATGTGATTATCCTTATGCGCTTTCAAAAGGAAGCCTCAAATCTGCTATCGTGCCAGCATCCTCATTTATTTATTGAAACATTTATGCGTGCAGAAGACGTGCCAAACACCAACGGAAGTTTATCCACTATACCTTACCAGTTGAGCCAGCGCACACTACTGCGCGCGTACTATAACGAAAGTCAGTGGGTCGGCGAGCCCCGCTCGCTTCGAGTATGTTCGAGATAGCTTGGCCATTTTTCAAATTTATCGAGTTTTTCCCAGTGTCTAGGCTGCGTTGTAAACAAGCTATGACTTTTTGCTGTATGGACCGCCCATTTCTGGTGCGTTTCGCCAACTGCGCTCGAGTCTCTTCCATACCTTTTCGGAACTCATGCTGACATTATTCCTCATTTTACCCACGTTTGAGTCATTTTGGAGCGCAATAACAATTTTCGGTTTGAGAAAAGAGTATTTCAAGCACTGTGCGAAGCTCAGCTCAGTTCATGCGTGCTCCTTACTTCTTGTTCCATGCCCTACCCATTCCACACTTGACCCCATACGCACTACTTTTCACGTAATTCCCAATTTTGCGCTGAGTTTTTGAAGGTCAGAAAGAGTTTGGTCCCTTTTATATATAAAACGCTTCGTTTGTCTGTTATTCTCCGTTCGTCTGCCACGAAATTAGGTATTTTATAAAAAACGAGCTGTGGAGACGGGGACAAGTATGACATGGGTATGGGACAAGAAGTAAAGAGCAACTTGGAATCTGAAGGTCAAGAAAGAGTCCTAGGCACAGTGGGCGAAGCATTTATAGTGGTAGGCGGAGCTTAGAAGTTATATGAAAAAGGACCTGTGGAGATAGGGGCTGTGAAGTTTGGGAATGAACCAAGTTGAGCTCGACCCACCACAAAGGCGGGGGGGGGGGAGGACGGGGGTGGCGTGCCACGGATTTCAGATTGAAAATTGTCGATCCGAATGTGCCACACACAAGAGGAGAAGATGGGTTTAGGTCAGTAATAGGCTTTTGAAAGACACGAAAGAAGCGTGGGCACTGTGGGCCGAGCATTTGTAGTGGTGGGCGGAGCTTGGACGTTACATGAAAACGATCTGTTGAGATGGGGATAAGTTTGGGATAGGTAGGGCATGGAACAAGAAGTAAGGAGCACCAATGATCAAATTAAGCTCCTCACACAGAAGCGGTGCGTGCTCCGAAATTCTCTGTACTTGCGATCGACATTCCAATCGAAAAGAGGAATTTCGATCAACTTACTGACGCACATGATGTTCCGCGCACAGTAGTGTGCGCCTGCCAACTGGTTTGAAATATATAATCCCATTTACCAATTATTTTTCATGAATTGTGTACGCTCACCTGAATGAGTTCACGGACAGTGTAGCGATGGTTGGGAAACGGTGAACGTTATCAAGTGCTGAAGATGTGCTGAGACCCCAAGTAAGGATCGGAGTATTGTAGTATGCAGCGATGATTGCCGAGGTAATGGTTGCTGAAACAAGAAACTACTACATATAAAAGTATGAGATGATGTGAAGATGTACGTGATCGACTGTTAATTTTCTCCTTAAGTTCAAATGAGCTTACTGTGCACCTTTGCTAGCTCAAACTGTGTCAACCTATGGAAGCGAATGCTTGCTTACGTTAAGACTTTGCTATCACTGCTAACCTGTATAGATGAGATTTTGTCCCATTGATCCTCGATGTATCGTGTAGCCGAAGGAAAGACAAGCGTATAAAATGTATTTGCTGGCGCACAACATTGCGCGCATCACTTGAGCTCTATTCAAATTTATATCAGCATAAATCGAGCATATTTTGCGCTATTACATTATCACCCTACGTAATGCGCGTGTGAATCAGCCGACTGGTGCTCTGATAAATTGCTCACTATTCCAAGATACCCACCGGATACTGCTAGTCTGGCTTCATTTTCTACCGTTTTGAATTCCTGCTAATAAACAGTGAAGGATTGAAGAAGAGCAATATTCAAATGACCTACATGAAGTTCGGAATGTAAGCTGCTTGTAAATTCGCACGCTGCTTGGCCATTGCAGGTTCCATCGCTGCAAGGTGATGTAACAGTGTCCAGCATGCATTCAGGGGGAGACGGTTGCGAGTTTGTTACATAGGACACTCGAGTTGGATACCCGCGTCACATGACTTCCGTCATCAGCTGCGACCAGCGATTAGATAGAATAGCCGTCTTGTTATGTGATAGAATTGGCATCAAAAAGGGTGGCGCCGTCTCCTCGCCATCGCATTAGATTTAGCTTTCGAATAGAGTGACTCTGGCGCAGGTTAAGACTCGAGCTGCGATTTTGACTGTTACTGAGGCATCACGCTACCACAACAATCAGTGGCAGCTGCGAACATGAGCGAATGTCGCGTAGAAAGCCTTGTACCTGATCTTGTTCAAAATGAACACCTTTAAAGGCACACCACACCACGCGATAATCAAGGTGGTCCTTACCTTCTCAGGGCAGATAGACCCTTGGATAGTTGTAAAGACTGCACCCTTTTCGCGCGCCACGGCTCACCCCCGCCGCGTACGGCCTGGTCGACCTGAGCCGAGTTGAGCCCACCGAGCCGAATCACACCCGGCATAGGCGAGTGGGAAACTTGCGACAAGACAAGATAAGGCAGCGGTTTTAATAATGAAGGCAGCTTCAGCAGGGAAGAACAGGTGATATCGTAGCATTTAGCGCGATATCATCGAAGAAAAGCCCTTCTATAATATCCAATACTCGTACGAGGACTGAGGGCAGGGAACTTTATTTTTGGTGGTTTGAGGGGTTTTGATTCATTTTTCTTCACTAGTGGGTAAACCAGGGCCTCTACATCCTGTAACACGCGCGATAGCTCTCACAATATTTCACGAGGTGTGCCTTTAAGCTTCCATTGTTATGAAGAAGAATTGTTTCAGTCGAAGCCGAAACTTTTGCTACGACATCCACACATTATTGGCATCAGCGATACCAATGCCAATAAATGCTATGTTATCACACATGAATACGATTTCACTATTTCCTCAGGAATTATCTGAACCATGCAGTGTCTTACACCTGTATTGCGGTCTTACGCTTAGATGAAACTCACGATCATTACACGTGGGCCCAATGATGGCATTCACTTGGTGACTGTGGATGAGTTGAATCGTTGATCCGGCGGCGATTTCTTCATTACATTCATCAAACATTATAGAATATCTGAAATACATGCTATTAAAGGCACACCACGCGATAATCAGATTTGTGTTTACTTTCTTGGGGCTAGCAGATCCTTGGATAACCATTCAGCTGCACCTTTGTTGCGGCTGTACGGTGCACCCTCACGATGTTGTGCCAATTGAACACAACCGAGCCACGCCCACCCAACCGAATCACACCTAACCTTAGACGAACATATTTACAGCGTGGCGTCACGTAGCTCGCGATAAGAGAAGATGATTTGATGAAGCAGCCATTTCGACGATGAAAGCACCTTCCACATTGGAAATCGTTCGTTTGAGGCCACGTGTGATCTGTTTGGGTGGGCGTGGCTCGGTTGTATTCAAGCACGCACAACACCACGAAGGTGCACTGTACAGACGCAACAAAGATGCATTCTGAGCAATTACCAAGGACCTACTAGCCCCAAGAAAGTAAACCGCTTATTTGATTATCGCGTGGTGTGCCTTTAAGGAGACAGAAGTGAAGGGATGTCTGCGCAGGTGAAGGCACTGCGACGCCTAGTTGCGCAGTTTTTCACTTCCATACTCCGTTGCGACCATTATGACGACGCCACGCGTCGTCATAATGTTGTCTTGGCTTCTCCCGAAGTATAAACAGGAATCAATTGACCTCTTACTTGAAGCCTCCCACGAATCGAAAAAAAACGTAGATGCTCGATAAAAGATACCATCTGGAGGATTAATTAGTAGCAGAAACTCTGGCTCAGTGTGTACTTTTGCATTTGAGAAACCTCTCCCGAACAAAAGGGCTTCGCATAACCCGTTAGAGTGCGCTATTAGAACAGCCAGTGTGGCTGAGTAGGAAGGCATATGAAGCCTTGTGATTCGATTGGTAAATGCTGTTAATGTGTAGGGCAAATAGATGTGGAGGACATCAAAGGAGATTGATGTTCATCGTTCATCTCTTTGCTGATTCAACACAAGAGAATCTGCTCTGTACCGTATTACTCTCACTTATGAGTCGACAGCCACTTTGAACCTGCTCATAGCTCCCTTTAAATATATAAACCTACGGCACCAATTTTCCAAAAGTCCGCCTCCACTTGAGGGGAAAACTGGGCCAGAATGAAATGTGATCTCAAATGCCGACAAGTCGTCACTGTGCCAAAAAATAAAACACCCTGCCACTCACTCAAAGTCATATCCCTCCAAGAGCTGCTCCTTTCTGATCCGATCTCTGGCGATTAAGACGGCTGAGGCAGAAACTCTGCAAACGAACGCTTTAACACAATTTTTATACTGATCAAATCCAAAATGAGCTCAATACACTCTCTTGTACTTTCCTATGACCCTACGGCAGAAGTGTTGTGGGGACAGGATTCATCCGAATTTTTCCATGAACCCTAAACCTTCTGCTACAGCTGAATCTATAAGGCTGCGTTCATACTTCGCGTGCCTGCGGCAAGGCGTGGTTAATGTCTCTGCGTCCCCCCCCCCTGTGCCACCCTCTCTTGTTGCCTCGTCTTATTTACACCTCATCCGTGCACACTGCTTCCCTGCCTGTAAAGGCAGCCACTCCCTGCCGGCGCAAAGTATGAACGCGGCCTAACACGAAAAAATGTAGTGCGAGTATTCCAAGGTCGACTCGTCCTTCATGTGATTCACTCTAACGTTGCGGGATCATCAAGTCCCACTATCCCTTCAACTTATTGAATGTTGCCATCGACTGCAACGCGATGATAGCACAACACCTATACCCGGACTGGCAAAGTGCCAGGAATTTCACTGGCACAGGAGCACAGCAACAATGGCTGGTTGTTACTCAGTTTTGTCCTGCGCAACACTCCCTGTGGCTTCACTCGGAGTCACCGACGTCGAGAGCTATAGTCGTGTCGGTACGGAACATGGCCGATGACATAGCGATCATCCCAAGTTTCAACGAATCAGATTTGACAAAGAGGCCTGAATACGGGTGAAGCCATTAGAACACAAAATTTGCGTGGCCGAGTTCAGTGCGCAATGTGATGGGGCGAGCCACGAACGCCGTATTGGTCGAGTCCTTAAAGACACCGGGAGGTAAATTCGGCAAATTGAGGGGTTATGAAAGTAGACGTGCTAAGCTTTATAAGAGCAGAATAAGAACGACATAAATCTGCGAAAAATCCGAGTAATACTTCATTTACACCGCTTCATTTACATGCAGTTAAGACAGCCAACGAACAAATAAGCATCCTTTTGTATGTTATAGGAAGAGCGATGCAAGCGCATTCACCAAAGCCCACAGTTAAGGGAAATAGGAGCCAATGGTATAAGGGGCGCAAATGTACGCGACATCGAGCACAATCTCGGTGAGAGAGAGCAGACGAGCATAAAATAAGCGCGATCGATACCTTCGCCGCATGCCTCTTCCCCTAAGGCCGCGTTCATACACTGCGGTGCCAGCGGCAGGGCATGGCTGCGTTTTTCCGCGTTTCTGCCTATGCTACCTTGCCTCTTTCCCTGCGTCGTCTCTGCACGTCCTGCGTGCCACACTCTCTCGCTACCTGTGAATGCAGCCACGCCCTGCGTATGAACGCGGCCGAACTCCCGTAGCACCCGGATGATTTCGTTATTGAGCCTTTTTCGGAGACTGGCCGCGTGATCGATTTCTGCTTCATCATTGTCGGTACACATTCCTAGAACTTCATCTCCCTTTAAAACGATGGAAGTTGATGCGGCCTCAATGCTCAGTACGCCTTCTAGCGATTTTACTTGAAATCAGAAGTGTTAACGCACAAGGTATCAATACGTTGAGCACTCGACATCATAGACCACCTTGATACTTTGCGACGGCGACACTCGAACCGGCACTGTTGTGACACGCTCTAATTATATCGCTCGACTAAATCATATTATAATATTGTGATCGTGTCATAAGTCGGTACGAATCTTGGCATGGTGCCAAATTGTAGCAAAGTAGCAAATGCAGTGGCCAAGATCCGCCCGGCGATCCGTAACAATCACCCTACTGTAGTATGATCGGTCGCCAGTCACAAATAAAGCATGTCGCAGCAGTGCCGGAGTAGCCAGCGGCGGGTGCGCCATCGATGCTAGTGTGAGTGCTGATTTTGCAAGGTATGGAAGCAACCACGAAATCGTGCCCACCTTTCTTCCAGGATTTGACCTCAAATATTATCGTGGTCACATTATTAGCTCGGTAACCAGCTGGCTAGCAGGCTGTGGACCGTTATGCCGGCTTCATACTTCGCGGTGATGAGTCGGAGCTTTCCATTTGCACGTGGCGCCGTTCGAGCGAGCGGCGTATGTAGTTGGTCCCAAAGCGGTGACGTCTGATGCGCCTTATTTTCTCATTAGGACCCAACCATGTTAGTCTTCAATAGCTCGCAGGCAACATGCGGCAAGCCGCGGTGCGGAAAAACGAAACGCACTCGTCTTATCCCTCTTCTATGAGTACTTTACACGCGGTTGACTCGAGTAATTTTTGATCTAGTGTCGTTTTTTTCTACTAAGCCTGTTTTGTTAAATGGCTGTCTCTCTCCTTTTTTTGTTGTGTAATGATCTGACCTGTAACCGACAGCGTGTTGAAGAGAGGTAACGTTTTCAACGAATAGTAAACCAACTCTGATGATTGCGGCTCCGGTCACGGCACTCTTCAACCATATCTGAAAGAATTAATTTCAAAGCTGACATTTCAAAAATACCCTGCTTCAAAGAAAATTTGCGGTTTCCTTCGAGCTGTAACCATTTGCATGACAAACACCTCCAAGCAATTGGAAAAAAAACAACACCATAATACCGCATGTATGGAACGAGCAGAAATCCACAAAATTACAATTTAAGAATATTTAGTATGTGCTATAGCGAGGGGGGGGGCAGCATGTTTAATGCTATTCCTCTCCATCTGATTATTTCTAATGTTAACGTGTTTAACATGATATTGAAGAAAACATTAGCTTTACAGCGTTTTGTGACATCTATAATACGCTATTTGACACGTTAGTCATGTAAAAGGGTGTTACTATTCAATATCCAATAACTTGCGCTCTCCCCCCCCCCTCGCTGAGGGTGTGCGACGTGCAACGCAATGCGTGGGAGCGCCGTATGCTGTTGGGTCCCGAAGCGTTTGAACAACAACTGTACGCTGCGATTTCTGTCCAGGCATTGAATCGCACGCCGTACGCCGGTGAGACCCAAAAATGAAATCTTAACGAAATTCACTGATTCCAAATACTTGAGATAAGCTATATACAAGCTGTACCTATTCCTAATCCCTGAAGCTGTCAGCTAGTAAAATGATTAATATATTATAGGAAAACTAAAGAAATCAAACACTTTAGATGAACTTTCTACGCATAAATTCTTTCAGCAATTTTCATTGGAGATTTTTGGGAACTCACCCTTTGTCACCTTGCTTATCTTCCTCTTGCTCTTCAAATGTAGTAAACAACTGTAAATGATCTTGCAAAATTCTATTTTATTTTGGTGTACATTACCATATAGAATATAACTGGTATGTGCCCTCTACTCACTTGAAGTTAAAGCTGTTTTTTGGAACTCAGTGAGTAACCTTTTTCTGAACGGTGTCCAGCCATGTTAACCAGAGGATTACTTAAACCTATGTTATCCTTGGGGTAAAAGTGACCACTTACCAGTAAAAAGAGTCGCAGTGCAGGATTATTCATTGTGAGCAGAGTCTGAGTACGTAACTGAATCTGAACTAGCAATAGGTGTGGGAAGAAGCCCTTTATATTTTCCAGAAAACTCTTATAGGATTTATCAAATAAACAGTAGGCTTCGGGCAAAGGAAACCTTTCGAGGACGAAAAGTACTGCGGATTAGTGGTGATTAGGGGGAACATCAGATGTTAGGGTTTTGCATTTCTTTTAAGAATATTCTACCACATATGAAGCAGAAATTCGGTTTTCTTATTTTTTTATCCTTCTGTTCGCCGCCGGGAACTTGCAAAAGTTCGGCGGAGCCTCGCTTCGTCAAGGACGTTCGGCCTGTGTTACCCTGAAGATCCCACAGGTCTGCTTGGGGTAGTGAGTGCGACTTTTGCTTTGCTTATGTTTATTTTGATTTGGACCGTCTGGAATAATAGGCTTCGGAGAAGATGTGCTATGCACTACAAATAACCGTCACACATAACAGATCCACATGACACCAATCGTTACGGAAGTGATGCGGCGCGCTGCGAAACCGTCCTAGGAAGATCACAGGGTATATTGATACACTTCTGCTTATTGTTAGCACCTTTGTATCAGTTTCCTATGATTGTCCAAATCACCGCACCCATTGATTTCTAATGAAATCTATCAGCTTTATGTGAAACTAGTGTTGATGCCACAGCTGAATGTATGGGCTAACGCAAAATCAGGAACGTCGAAAATTTGTACAACGTATGCGATATGCGACGCAAGCAAGCTCATGGTAGTTGTAGTTGGGTCCCAAAACTATCACACGGCGCAACTTACTGCGCCATTACAATAACGGTGTGATGGTTTCAAGAGCCAACAGAATACGGCGCCACGCCCCATGCCGCGATGGGGACGAACACGTGACGTAGACAAACCCAACGTGGCTCTTACGTGGGGAAGGAAACTTGCCACAAGACAAGATAAGGCAGCATTACAATGGTGAAGGCAGCTCCAACGGAGAAAAACAGGTGATATCGTAGCATTTTGCGCGATATCATCGAGCAAAAACTCATTTCCAACCTCCAATACTCGTACGAGGTTTGAGTACAGGGAGCTTTATTTTTGGTAGCTGGGGGGATTTTTGATTCATTTTTCTTCAATGGTGAGTGAAACAGGGTCTCTATTTCCTGTAATACGCGCGATAACTCTCACAATTATCGAGAGGTGTGCCTTCAAGTAAACGCACCGTCCATAGGATCAGACTCTGTCCAAAGGACTGAAACTTGCTATTTCTGCTAACTGTGCTTTTGCACCTGTCTGGGAAGATAAGATTTCAGCAAGTAGAGGTTCATGCCGGTTTCCCATCTTCTTAACGTTGCTCATTTTGAAAGCGCACTCAGTGCCTATATTTTAACAGTGCACGTTAAATGTAAGGTTTCCAGAGGTTTCCGAACAGGTACTTATGGAAAATTTCAATGGAAAGATCAGCTTGCTTTTCTGATTATTCGCCTTATTTTCTTAGCTTACAGCATTTTCTGTAGAGTAGGTAAGTTGTCAGCACGGGTTGCAGTCTCAGAAAAGAGTCGTACTTGGTTTTGGCTACAACACTGAACGTGATTATAGATCGAAACTGAGACCGAGATAGTAAGCGGCTCGTTCATATCCTACGGATAGGGTAATGCCTAGAAGCATTAGTAACATGACTGATTTTAGCCTTCTGGGTAGGGTCAGATACCAAATGGACCCGCCACGCGATTCAGCCCCTTCACTCTTAGGCGAAGAAGTATCTTCATTCTGTGGCTGCGATTAATTCTTGTTATTGTAACTTGGGGTGCCCTTCTCTTGTAGTGATGAAATGCTCCGGAAACATCAGTCTTACCGTGCGCGACAGGACACTCACATGAGGTCACTACGCGAACCGGGTTGCCGCGCGCGACAAGTGCCTTGCTGGTATCATTGCAATTGGGTTACAAAATCTGAATACAAAAAATTCATTTACTACGCCATATCATCGAACGAATATCCTTTTGAAACGTCTTCGATCATACTGGATAAACATGACGCTTTCCTTTTCCTTTATTCTCAATTATATGAACAGTGTTATTTTCACCCATCTCACATATGTAGCTCGAACCGCCAAAAGTCTTCTCTTGGCCAACTTCTATCTGAAAAACTAGGGCGTTACTTTTAGGTGAACTATCTGTTGTAGGCAAGATGAACATAAACGTGGCAGGCCATTGCCGACCGACCCTGCACTTTATCGTCTGTGACACTCAAAGAAATCGTCCACGGGAGTTCCATGACTCGGATTCCTCTCAAAGTCACCCGATAGGTACAGTACATGAACAGAAACAAAAAAAAAACCAAGAATTCTTCTTAATTCAAAAGCAAGAAACGAAAAACTGGAAAAAAAGCAACTCGTTCAAATTCTCGCCGCAGCATTTGAACCGGCCAGAGCGCAGTTCAAAATTTCGCGCTCAATGCTACCCACTCGTACGCCCACCTCATCGTCCGCCTTTTTGAGGAACTCTGTCTGTGTTTTATTCTTGTATTATATGCGCATAAAACTTAGCATGCAGCCCTTAGTAACCAAATTTAATATAAATATGTGGGTAACAGAAGAACTTTAGACGTGGGCAACTTTAGGCGGCGTGACTTTGACTTACACAGAAATCTTATCTTGGAAATTTTCAGAAGCTCGCGGAAAAACAATTCAAATGACAAACTCCCAGCAGGATGGGCGTGCGCTGCGCTGAGTGATGGCAATGGCCGAATTTGCAACGTATATGCTCAATCTGATCATAGGAAAATACAGTTCAAGGCAGTACAACATTACATCTATATTCCCCCAAAAACTAAACCCTTCGAGTGACACTGGAGAGTGAAGCACGAGCTCCAAGCACTGGGAAGTTAATCGTGACTGGATGTAATTGTATACAAATCATTGGGAAATTAAAGGAACCGTAAGGGGTCCGAAACAAGAGGAAGATGCAAAGAAATGAGCATTCTGTAACGAAGACTCAAGGTTAGAAGCATAGGCGCAAAAACCCGGAATCAAAAGCGCGACGCTGCGGTGTGTATTCGCATCCCATTCGCATCCAACACACTGATTTTTCGAGTTGTCCGCTGTAGGAGACGAGCCGCGGCTCAACGTTGGTTGTAGCACCTGACACTCAGCGCAGTGGAGTGGCCATTCCCAACTACATTAGCATTCATGTAAGTACATCTAGAAACAATATAAGAAAGAACAAAGTAAAAAGTAAAAGGAAAAAACAACTTTATAATAGAAACATCTCCTTTTGGCATCATGCCAAGGCGTCAAATTGGCGAGTTCGTGCAATGGCGGCCACTTAAACTCGCCCACACTACGTCTGTTCTACCGTAAGCCAAAATTACCCCCTTCCGGTGTCTTTAAGTGTACGACAACCTACTCTTTGATAAAACTTCGTCAAGCATGCTGTAATAACAACAGATATACCATTGGGACGTTGTTGGCACTCCATTTCAAAATACTTAAAGAGCTGAAAATTGCATTTCATTGTGAATTCTGACTGTGTTATAAAGCGTACACAAAAAAGCATCATCTAGTGCGCTGAATGCCTTCGTGAAGTGGGTTAGGAACTCGCGCGCTAAGTACTCTTGGATTCCTGCTTGGGCGCGTGCCCCTACGACGGAAAATCCGCTTCGAGGAGGTCGGAGTGCGATTTGATGGGTGGGAACCCCGCGTATGCACACAGGGCGTCGCGCACCAAATGCTGCCACGCGATTTTTCTGTCCTAATGTCGCACACTCATTTCTGCTCCCGTCTGCGCTCTTCCACATTTCACCTCACGAAGATATGTCGTCTTTCGTTTCACAGATCACTCACAATTTTATTTCAGTACTATCCCTTCCCTATCCCAAAATCGAGTGTAAAACACCCCTTTGAAGGAATTGCGCACGGAAAAATAATCACCCTGTTACCCCAATATTTATGTTGCTTTTGCTTAATGAGAGTTTCATGCACAGTTTCTCGCGAAAAATTGAGTATGCAGTTAAAATTCAGCTCTTCACCGTGGTGGCCAAAGAAGCGGGCCTCAGTGTGAATGTCCGCCCCGTCGTCGGCCGCGGGGCGAAGAGTGGGACATTTCATGTAACTTTCTGCTCCACCTATCCGTCTCCGACCGCGACGGACGGCGGGGAGGGCAATCACTTTGAAACTCCGCCCCTTGGCCACCACTTAGAGCAGCCGTATATTCGTCGGATTCTTTTTTGCGTGAAACTTTGCATGCGGCTCTTATCAAGCAAATACAACATAAGTATAAGGGTGACACAGAAACTCATTTTTCCGTGCACGATTACTTTGGGAACGCTTCCCATCGATACGGTGTAGTGTTCTCTCTCTTCATGCATCAATCCCCTCCTCATGGATAATACCCTTGCTCTTCATCTGAAAAAGGTACATCTCATCGATGGAATGTGATTGCGCTCCTTATTTTCCGATTTGTGAACAAGGGATTTCCTGGATATATGTAAGGACGTCCAACTGGCCCTCTGCGCCACGCGTGTTGGGAGACTGCGCGCTACAGCTTCTTTGCTGGTTCGACAGGGACAATTACAACGAGACGGCGGGGAACCTGTCGCGCGCGATGACCTAGTTGAACAGTCCTGACCCGCACGTGTCTTGGCTATCTCATGGTCCTTGATGCATTTGAGAAAATTGAATAATATTTCAAATGAAGTAAATTACAAATTTCTCTCCAGGTTTGTAGTCTTTTCCTTCATAATGGCATATTTTAGGAACTTCCTTAGCCAATAATGCTTGCATCATGATTACCACCACCAAAAGCAGATGCATTCTGGAATATTTGCTCATTTGATTGAAGTGACGTCTCAGTAATATAAAAGGTGGTTTTACAATGACTGCGGCTGTGTAGTGTGTGTGGGGAGGTGTGGTGTATCATAAGGATAGAATTCCGCAACGCGTCGTGCAGCGTGAAGCTTCAGCGCGACACTTATGAGTAAAGTGCGCCATATACAATGTGGCCTTAAGGAGTGTGTGGCGATTGGTCGAATACTCGCGCGGCCGCCCGCGGCGAGTGCGAGTCGTTGGCAGCTTCATCTGTTGAAACATGAACAACGGCAACATAGGCAAACTTGCGAAATTTCCAATTTGCGATCTTTAAAGATCCTTCACGGCACCAACCTTTTTTTTTTTGAGCGGTATTCCAAACGACTGCGGCAAGTTGTACTGATAGCGCCACGAGTGCGACGCCGCGAAGCGAAAACTCGACCAATCGCCACACATACCCAACTCCAACACATTGCATCGCACGCATGACGCCACGATACGAGATTCCAGCGTAGGACCACGGTTGCAAACATTCTACGGTCGCTTGCAGCTCGAGCGAGAATTGAGTACTTGTCGACTTAATGATTTGCCATTTTGCCACTTGCAAAAATCGATGCATGAGGAATGCGAAGGGTCTGCCATTCGGTAGCCGTGTGTGATAGCCGAACAGTGTAGCGGAGTAAAAATAGCAAAGCAAGAGAGAGTGTGCACGACGACACCAGTACTACATGTCTACGGAAATGTGATCGTACGACCGCACAATTGTACGATTGCCACTATCGCTCTGCAGAGCGTAAGCGCAACATAATGCTATACACCCTGACGGTTGGCAAAAAATGCGCGCGATGTACGCGGTAGGGAACAAAATGGTGCGACTTATTGAAATTACCACTGCAACGTCAAGCTGGAAGCCTTTTGAAATTTTTGGAAGGGTTAGTTTCAATGCTCTATCTGGGCTCTTCGCCCACAAAATATCCCCACAAGCAGTATCAATTGCTCACACATGGCGCAATACTCGGCAACTAGTTGCACGCTGCGGACGCGCTACTGGTTGCCCCAGCTCGAACGCAAGCTAATCACGATCACTTGCGTTCTGAGTGTTTATCATTAGGACAAAAAATTCGCGTGGCCGCGTTTGACGCGCGGCGAAATGGTGCGAGACAGAGGCGGCGTACCAGTTGAGTTCTGAAGCAATTACCCCTGGAATAAGGCACAGAGCACCATCATCGCTTGAGGACCCATCCAAAACGCCGCGCATAGCTCGCACCATCGCACCGCATGGCGGACGCCATGAATTGTCTGACCTAATGGCACACATTGAGCTTCTTATTGATCAGCTGAGGTAAAAAGGGTTGGTAAGCGCGGGTTAAAATGGATATAGCGCCGTGATGGCGCATCGTAACGAAAAATTGCATCTACATGATTACTTGAGGATCTAGCGCCCCACAAAGGCAGCTCGACCAACCGCGAAGTGTTCCTGTAAGGATTATGAAAATCTGGTGCTGTTCGACCACAGCGTGCAGCCGGTAATAGTACCATGAAAAAGGAGAGCAACCCGCTGATCACTATACAGCAAGATGTCTTGAGGTCGCGTTCATACTTTGAGATTCGGGCGAAGGAAAAAGATACATATCGATCAAGTGATTCAGGCGGAAAGGATAAGATACGTATCGATTAGGTGGGTAATACGCCTAGATCGCGTACACTGAACAATACCTAACATCAGTTTTACAGGACCATACATGTATGCATGACACCTGAAACACATAACTGCGCTGTCAGTCATGTAAAGACATGTTACTGTTCAACATTCAACAAGTTGTCCCCTTCCATTATTATAACAAGGTAATCGATATGCATTCGCACAACATAACAATGAGTCAATGTTCATCGGAGGCACCACTTGCCCCTTCCCTACCACCAACCGAATCAATCACCACCAGTCAAGCTTGCAACATATTGAAAACTGATGGTCTGTTAATTCCACCCCTGACAAATGATAAGCTGTCATTTTCGCCTGATAAGATCACAGTTTTGGGGGGATAAGATAGTCTTTATCAAACGCCTATTCATTCGGGTGATTCACATTCTATTGTGGATCTGGTATAGTGCGGTTCATTCAGAAGAACGTCGTGATCACTATTCAATCACCGTCACAAAATGACGGAAAAAATCCAGTCAAGAGATGTAAGTTCTGGAATGTTCTTTGGTAATTTCATGTCGAATAGGGTCTCCGAAATATGCGTATTAACAACGTTTTTATCAAATTTCAGGAGGCGGACCTTATGACCCCATTCCTGATCTTTTTTGGTGTGGGATTCTTATTTGGTCTTTTTCTGTGCTACCTACACATTCGTCTAGTAAGGTGAATAGTGAAATCTTTAGCATGTTTAAGTTTAACATCTTTTGAGGCACTTATAGTCAAGTAGTGAATATGAACTACAGATCCATGGTCGCGGAACGACTATCACATATTCCTAAAGCAAAGAAAGTAAAAGTGAAGAAAAGCAAGGGGAAAAAGAAGGGAAAGAAGAAGAAGAAGTAAATCGAATGGATCGCTTTCCAATAAATGGTTGTCTGTTCGTAACAGAATGTGGTTTTTCCCTTGGATTGACATCACATAATCACCACAATACCAATAAACTTCAGGGCTCCTCTGGGTAACGTGATCTCTGCAGTAAGGTGACTCAGGGATCCCGGAAATCGTGTTCAACCTGGATGCCAGTGTACTGGATGCATTAAACAAAATTAGGTCTCAAACACCTTTTGTAAACGTGAGGAGTTGGATGAAGGAGGGTGATAAAGTTCCAGCTTTTCTTCCATGCCAACCATCACCACCACCACCATCATCAGTGTTAATGGAGGGAATGATTTTACGCGACAAAATCAATACGGGTGGGGTCCACGAGGTCGAATTTCCGCTTCGCGGCTTTCACTCGCGGCGCCCCCGTACGACTCGCCGTATCGATTGCCCTTGGTCGCCCGGCCGAGCGTGACTGCGTCACGTCTGCGCTTTCCACTCATGCCACAATGCCTCGCTTGAAGGCTGCCATGCCCTGCCACTGGCACTCGCACCAGCCGTGCCGCTCATCGCGCGCGGCCGCGCGGAAATTCGACCTCGTGGACCCCACCCAATCAATACATATAAACACACTGCTAGAGTGCGGTGAGGCTGCGTTCATATTCTGCGGTGGCGGCGGTGGGGCCTGTCTCAGTGTCTCAGCGTCTACGCAGTGGTAATGCTTGAGGCGCCATATGCAGTTGACTTGTAATCGCTTCAGGACCCAACAACATGGCCCCTTTAGCTCATCCGCATTGATTCGCTTGCGACATGCCGCAGTGCGAGATCCTGACATAAGGGTGCACACCCTTGCGTAGTCTCCGCGCCACCCGTGCCGCTCTGTCTCGGAGCCTGTGAAGGCAGCCGCGCCCGGCCGGCGCTGAGCATGAAAAGGGTCAAGGGGGAGTGCCATGCATACACACGGAGCGGGCGGAGGAAAGCATTTATAGTGGTGGAATCTCCCACTTTTGCGAAATTGTGGAGTCTGCAAAAAAGACTGGATACGTATCGATCGGAGGGACTGTGGGAATTGCGTTATTGTGGAAATGCGGAATCAGCATTCATGTAGAATCTCCATCTAGGGAATTCTTTCGACTAGTCGGAACTTGGAAATCGATACGTATCTAACGGTAAATTCTTCCGCACATTCCACGATTCGGCATATTTCCAAGAAACGCAAAGTCTGCGAATCGATACGTATCTTAATCATTTTTCCAGGTGCTATCGCATTGGGGGGGGGGGGGCATCTCACTAAAGGTTTGACATCTGAGTACTTCTGAAGGATTTTGGCCAAGAATGAAAATTTCGCCGCCATGAATGCTGTCTATGGAATTCCGCCGAGTGCGCACGGCTGTGTCGCACCTTTGCCATCCGTTGCCTAAGTGCGAGTTGAGGTTTGGGGACGCACCGCACTGTGGATCGGCGTCTAGCTTCTTTGCCTAAACTGTGGAAAGAGAGAGGAACTCCTCGTGCACTAACGTTGGACGAAAATATACATCTGATTGTGCAGAATGGCAGGCCAGCAATGCTCAGCCTGCCCTCATAGTCAAAGTCTTAGCGAATGATGATGAATAAGATACGAATCGATTGTGCGACTGTGCGATAGGGCGGAATTGAGAGAATGCGTCTCGACTGGATGAATGATACGCCTGATCGCTTGATCGGTATATAATACTTTTACTCCTTCTAATCGCCAGAATCGCGAATTGTGAACAGTACCTAAGAGGGAACAATTCCCGCGAAGTGTTCCACATCTGGACTGTTGGGGAGCCAGCGTGGAAATTGGTGTTCAGTTGGATCGAAGAGTGTGGAAGGCAGGAATCCGCATTGGATTGGGAGACTTTCCGAGAGAGGGGACCCCTTTTCCACACCGAACCGACGACACAATCACCCTCTCCCACCCACGCTTTGACTGGTGGAAAATATGATTATAGTACTACTAGTTTTTTTTTTGAAAGATCGTCTTTTCGCACTAAAGTCATTTAAAATGGATAAATCACTCAAGATTCCTTGAATGGTTTCTTATATACGACTCCTCCCCCACCCTCTGACGATTCAACTCATGCGCCTGATCATGTTAAGTACTGCCTCCTTACAGATTAAAGAGCATATCCATATGGGAGCTGACCTTTCTTTCGAATTGTTACCGACGAACGAACAGGACGCACTGGAGGCTTCTGTAGCGGAAATGAGACATAACAATAGTAGCACCCGTTATCGGATAAAGATTTGATCACTGCAGAAAACAGGGTTATACAGGTTGCAAGTGCTTTGGTCTACCTGACCGTTTTATTATCATTATCACATAAGATCTTGTCCTGGGCAGTGGAAGTCTTAGTGTGGCAGTGCGCTGCAAAAGTATCAGGTTGGTGCATAACTAATGCGGCTTTTGAGTGCTGCATTTTTTTGGTGCGGGAATTGACGTTTTGACGATTACCAAATGGAAAGCTGTCCCTGATTTCGATGGTTAAAACGTTCCCGAATAATCATTGAACAACTTCTTGCTAAATAAATTGTTGAGAAAACAGCATTAATTATGCACCACCATTATACTTTCTATTGACGTAGGTCTCATTAGGCTGCATTGTAGCCAACGTTTGGGGCTTTTGGTGAATCGGCGCATCCGCGATTTCATAACTTCGGCAATGCCACGTACCACCGCGTCGGTACATCTGCAGCATGGCATATGGCCAAAACCGCGGATGCGCCGATGTGCCGAAAATCTCAAATCGCAGGTGCGTCGATGGGCTCATTTTCTCTAACGATGCGTATCTTTTACATGACGTCGGTCAGCCAACAATCTCAAATCGCGGATTCGCTGCGCCGCCGAAAATCACAGATCGAGAATGCGCCAATACGCTTTTTTTTCTCGACCGATACGTATCTTGTGCTCGACGCGAAATCGCCTGCGAAAGATCAACTGCGTCCGATCACATACCTTCTTCCTCGCCGTCCGTGTCAAATTGTACGAGCTAGAGGCAATCTTAGCTTGCATCATACCCAACTGGGTGGGATTTTTGGGTTTTGAGCGTCAAAGAAAAGACAGTATTGATCGAGAAAATGAGAGTGTGCGGGATCCGCGATTGGAGATTTTCGGCGGGTTGGCGTAACCAAAAATCTTGAATCGCGGATAATCCGATGCGCCTATCCGCCGAAAATCATTCCAGTTGGGTATGAACGAAGTCTTATCAAATTCTAGGGTCACATTATGAAATGTCTGCTCATGATTTATACTTCATGCAAAACTTATGGTGATATCTTCTTATTAGTTGATATGATGCAGACCACGTGACTACTCTCATCTGGGTTTGTACCCTAATGTCAGGATGCCGCATGACGATGAGCGGCGTGCGACACAGTGTGTGCGAGCTTTGCGCGTCGCATTAGTTGGGTCTCGGAACGATTACAACGTAATGCAAATGGTGCGATACGCAGTTGACTTCTAATCACTTCGGGACCCAACAATTCAGCTCGTTCGCATTGTTTGACTTGCGACGTGCCGCAGTGCGGCATCCTGACATTAGGGTACAGACCCCTCTCATCTCACTGGAAATGAGGGAATTGCTGTTCTATTATGTAGGACCATAGACAAGGTAGAAAACAGCATACAAAATCAAGAGAGTTTCATTTTCTCGAATGAAGGTGCTAGTTGTACTTCAATAAACGGCTTCGAGGTAAGTAGGGAGCTGCTTACCAAGGTATAACGTCGTTATAAGTTCATCTCGTCGGACATCTCCCACCACAGCTATGAAACTAGTAAATGATTGCCGGAAAAGCTTACAGATTCATAGGTACTACTTTAAAAATATCACCTTTATCACTTGTCGCCCCGATCGGGCGCCAGTAACGCCTCCATTTGTCCCTGTCGCGAGCCAAAACAGTCCAGCAAACCTTTGTGGCTTCAGGGACACGAAGCATCCCATTTCCTTCGCGCAGAGCTTTCGTGAAGGATTCTGACCATCGAGCCGGCGGTCGTCCAGGTGTTAGTTTGACGTCCCGAAGGATCCAGTCGGTAACTGCTCTGGTCTAACGGTCATCGCGATATCGCATGACGTGGCCGGCTCATCTAATCTTCGATTCCTTGGCGAATACGATGTCGTCCCTGATTTTTGATCGACGACGGGCTTTGGAACTCCAGATTCCTCTCTGCACTTGCGTGTACCGAGTTACTCCCAGCATCGTCCTTTCGATGGCGCGTTGGGTGACGCCAACCGCATGCTCCTCCTGCTTACGTAGAGTCCAAGTCTCTGAAGCGTATACTAGGGCAGGAAGAACAGCGGATTCGAAGAGATGGGCGCGGAGCCGGATGTTTCTCGTCTTCT
Source organism: Trichostrongylus colubriformis (assembly GCA_963978905.1). NCBI lineage: Eukaryota > Metazoa > Nematoda > Chromadorea > Rhabditida > Trichostrongylidae > Trichostrongylus > Trichostrongylus colubriformis. Next base: position 48,393,556 of record OZ022257.1, on the reverse strand, counting down.
TCACCACTCCCTCAATGGTCATAAAGGCTCCTCAAGCCGCTCTTTTCCTCCTGCTTAGCTCTGGTGCTAAGTCGTTCATCATATTGACTTCCCGACCTAGGTACACATAGCTGAAGCATTCGGTGACGTTCGTTCCGTTGAGCGTGAATGGGGCGTCAGGTACCAATCCGTTTCTCATGAACATCGTTTTTGTCAGGTTCAGCTGTAGACCGATCTTTCCACACTCGCAGTCGAAATCGACTATCATGCGTTCCGCTTGCTGGATTGTCGGTGTTATTAGCACGATGTCGTCAGCGAAGCGGAGGTGGTGTAGATGCCGGCCATCGATCTTCACTCCCATTCCTTCCCATTCCAGTTGACGCATGACGTTCTCAAGAGCGGCGCTGAATAGTTTAGGCGGGCTAGTGTCGCCTGTCGAACCCCTCTCTTCACGTCGATGATGACTTCCTTGTAGAATGGCGAGATCCTGGTCGTGAAGTTGCTGTAGAGCTCACGAAGTACTCTTATATACTGAGTCGGCACACCCTGGTTTCCCAGGGCTTTGATAACCGCTTCTGTCTCAACGGAGTCGAAAGCTTTCTTCAAATCGATGAATGTGAGACATAACGGCATCTTGTACTCTCGCGATATTTCGATGAGTCTAGTGACCGTGTGGATGTGATCGATTGTACTGAATCCTCTCCGAAACCCTGCTTGCTCGCGTGGCTGTCCTTCGTCTAAAGTTCTACCGATCCTATTCAAGATGACACGAGTGAAGAGCTTGTAGACTACAGACAGCAGGCAGATTGGACGATAATTGCCGATGTCGTGTGGATCTCCCTTCTTATACAGCAACACAGTCCTGCTAGTTTTCCACGATGTGGGTACTTTGCATTCCGACAGGTAGCGTGTGAAGAGTCGGGCCAGTGTTTTGACGATATCTGGCGGAAGATTCTTCAGATGTTCCGGTCTGATCCTGTCGGGGCCGGGTGCTGTACCATTCTTCACCGACGAAATTGCGTGTCGGACTTCGCAAGGAAGAACTGATGGTACGACATATCCATCCTGCTTCAGATTGCTCGTAGGCAGTTGGACATGGCTATCGAAGAGATTCGAGTAGAAGTCGTAGATGACCTTCTCCATTGCCCTTCGGGAAGCAGTAACTGTGCCGTCCGGACGCCGGAGACCGGTAATTTTGGTCTTATAACTTGCGAAGCTTCGGCAGGCATTGCGAATGCTCCTCCCAGCCTCTGCTGCTTCAGCCAGCACTGCTGCTCTTCTCTCCTTGAGATCTTCTTTTATCGCCTCTCTGCATCGCTTCGCAAGTTCGGACGTCAGTTGGTAATCGCCTGCGGCTCGTGCGGCTCCACGTTGGCGTATCAGCTCGAGAGTTTCCGAAGAGAGACGCCTCTTTGTGACTTTTAAACTCTCTGCCCTCCTGGCACAATCGTGAAGATGCTCAACGAGCCGGTTATACTCGTCGTCGATGTTTTCGATAACGGAATCCTCCCATACACCAGCGAGAGAAACGAAGTGTTCCCAGTTGATGACTGTCTTGGGTCTTCGCTCCTTGAATTTCGCGGCTCTCTCTCCACGTATCGAAAAGAGGAATTTTGCGCGGATGAGTCGATGGTCTGATCCCGTGTAGAACTTCGGAACAACAGCGACGTCGGTCAGGCAAAACCTTCGATTGAAGATGATGTGATCGATCTCATTATGGAATTGTCCACCGGGTGACTCCCAAGTCCATCGTAGATGAGAGGGCTTCTGGAACTGTGAGTTACCATGGATGGAGTTGATCGACATAATAAACTCAGACAGCCTTTCACCCTGCTCATCCCATTCCGTTCCGTGAGTCCCGATGTGAAGCTCATTGTCCGTTCTTCTAGGGCCGATCTTGGCGTAGAAGGCGCCGACGATGATCTTGAAGAAGGTTGGTGTTCCTTGTAGAACTTCTCCAATTCCACATAAAAAGCTTCGAGCTCGTCCTCGTCGTAGCTTGATGTATGTGCGTAGGCGACGAAGATGGTCAAAGCCGGGATTGAACCGCATCTTTTCAATCGCAAACGTCCGATTCGGGTTGTCAGATTTTCGTACGAATCGATGTTCATGGCCAAGTGCGTGTTGACGAGAACGCCCACACCGCCAACGCCTCTCCTGTCGCATGTTCCAAGGAACAGTTCTTCACCAGTCTCGTACACGACGTGTAGCGGGCGGTGCCTCCTCGTCTCGGTCAGTCCGATGACGTCGTACTTGGTTTTCCTGGCTTGCATCACCAGACCTTCATACTTGCTCCCGATGCAAGGGTTTTTGCGTTGAAGGTACAGATCGCTATCCTAGTCCTTCTCGATCTAGGCAACCTGTTATAGCCTTGAGACTTTGACAGCCTCTCCCGAGCGGTCATACCCAACGCTGCTCTGGGGGCTCCCTCAGGTTTAGGGAATGAGGCTCATTTTTATTGCTATTTCCGGCATAATGAAGACCACGAGTAACTTTCCAGGCTCTGTCATGGGAACTGGGTATGCTCCGGGTAGTTAGCCAGGCTATCCCAAAGTGGACTTGGGGTTTATTTTTTGGAGGTAACTCCGAATAGCATTCCATGTACCTCCTAGTCGTTTGCAAACTTTTGGCTGTACCGAGTGCAGGATACCCATACAGAACGCTTCCACACGTATGCAGGAATCGTCTGTATGGATACAGAGTGTATGAATCAGCACAACACAAAAGAAACAGGGAGACCATCCTCTGAATCCACCTGCGTCTCAGGGCAGGTGCATGGTGGCTTTCGCGATTAGTCCCCCTATCCGCCACCTGGGGTCGCGCTACTAAGCTTTGTTACCTAATGACTCGAGATTCCTCAGCGAGAGAAGCCCCTCGATGGAGGAGATCCATGGTTCGTTATCACCACAGTGTCGTTAACTTCACGATCTTTCGACTCATGTGTGTTTCATTACAGTCTGCCATTTGCAAGCATCCCCCTATCAACAACTCCGCCGATTTCATTAATTCCACTACCTTGCTTTCCTCGGTCTCATGTCATAGCTCCTGTCATTTCAAACTGAGCTGGTGGCTAGTGAAAGGATCAATGTTTCTGTCAACCTGGATAGGATTCGATCGCTTCGAAATCTCTTCTATCAAATATTAGTGCAGCGTGTTAGCATAGTAGGCGATGAGTAAGCCCTAATATTCCCTCTGTATCATTTTATAACTGCGATGATAACATCGGCGAAATCGCCAAGCTGTGGAAACGGCGGTTGAAGGAACTGAAGGAACCGAGAGGGCTCGGAAGAAAGAGTTGAAGTGATCGTTTAGAAACAAACATTCGAGGTCAAAAACGATAATTAGTAGAAAAACCCCGATTCAAGAGCGCGACGTCGTTGTGTTCGCACCTCGCGCGCATTTCATAGAGCTGCCACATTAGCTTTCCAAGTTGCTTACTGGCGGAGATGTCATCTGTTGTCTCGTAGGATCAATTTCATTCATTCGGATGATGTGAAATAAGTGAAACAACAAACAGCAGCAATCAAGTGAACCAGTGAACGGGAGTAAGCACCCCCATTGAATTTACACTCGACGTCTTAGCATGGTGTCTTGTGTGCAAAGTCTGCCACCTAATGTACTGGAAACGTTACCGTAGATCTTACCGCAGGCCCAAATTGCCACCTCCCATGTCTTTAAGGGTAGCGCGGTGTTCATGAAAGAGGATTATGTTAACTTTGAAGTGAAGCCAGTAGACTCTCGAAACGGTATACCGGTAGAGCCCGGTGAAAGGTACCGAACTCCCTAGACTTGCCACTAGGCATGACGCTGGCAAGCACAGTTACCGCCGCCTTGACTGCTATTGAATCGGTGCATAAGTCTAGCGACGCTTTCAATTTTTCTTGTTGTCTTACTTTTCCAAAGCACTATTAACTATTAGTTACCAAGTTACCCTGATAGAGCATGCCCCAGTGATTTTCTTGAAGTTTAGGATAGGTTGTCTTGCCGCATTGTAACAAGAATTGGATCGAATTCAAAAACCCTTCATTGGACCCATGATTTATTACAAGTGCCTTTAAGATCCCCAGTTGTAGGAGCAGCTACCCGTATTTGTGCTATACCCATTGTAGATGCCTTGTATTATTTATTTATTTATTTATTTATTTATTTATTTATTTATTTATTTATTTATTTATTTATTTATATGCGCCTGAAGACGCGCCAGATAACAGGAAAAAAGAAAGACCAAAGCAAACAAGGTAGGGTTTGTCAGGAAGAGTGATGCCCAATTTCTGTGTAGCTACAAGCGGTTGTATGAAGAAAAAAGTACACATAGTCTCCAGCCGTTTAACCAACGGATCAGAGTGAAACTCAATAACCAAAAAAAACATGAGCATTATTCTCGATGGGAAACAAGTCCTCCTTTTTTCGAACTAGACGCAATCACGAGTCGGAACAAGTCCTATACCTGCACCAGTCGAAAATGGAGCCTTACGTCACCATGGGGGGTCATGGGATTTTGACTCTCCGAAACACGGAGTATACCGACAGCCCTCGTGGAACAGACAGACCAGGTAAAAGCTGGATACCCAGACTCGTGGACGTCAGGAGCGAAGGGTATGTGCAGGATGGAGATGAGGAGAACCCCTCATTCAGTAAGTATATGAATCTCCCAGGAACAGCTTCTTATATTGTAGAATAGGCTTAATTACTTGTGCCGAACAACAAAAACAAAAGAAAAACAGGAAGCTTAAGGCGAGAGTCTTTTAGACCAGACCAACGCAATGAACATAACGATAGCTACTAGTAACGGCCAATAGAAAAGCGTGATATCGTTAGTACAACTCTGAAGAAAGAGAAAAAAATAATAAGAAAAGAAAACCCAGACGCCCAGCGCGGATATTTTCAAGGAACCATTTTCCGAGAAGCTTAGAGCTTAGACATATACAGACATAAATCAGCTCGATCAACACGCATGCATAACACCATATAGCCCTGTATGAGGAAGGGAAATGGAAGCTAGATGGTTTTATGAGAGGAAGTGTAGTCGGTTGCTGATGACAGGCCGTCCATGGCGCAAGTGTTGCGACTAACAATCCGCAGCAAGCACGAATACGGTCTAGATTGAGCTGTGGAAGGAAAGATCGAAAACATGAATGCTGTCTAGTTTTGTGAAGCCGTTCTCACCGCAATGAAACGGCAGAACTGCATTTAAGTGTTACATTCCTGTTCCACAACGGCGATCTATAACGGATTGTGCAAGACATCAAACAAACTGTTGAATCAACGCTGAGTACTCAATAATCTGTATTAGTAGGACAGATAGAAGATCAATCCGCTTCAACCTTCCCTAAACACGGATACATTGGATGCATTAAATATATCCGATGGTAGCATATTAAGCCATTCAGCTCCACGGTCGATAGAATCTTCCGCCAGACAACAAACACCCCCACCTCTTTTACTCTTGCGATTAGAACGAAATATTGTGACCAGAAACAATTTCCTGATCACGAATATTCGAAGAAAGCCAGGTCTCCGTGATGAGTAGTAATTGTGGCTTCAAACACTCCAGGAAATATTGAAGGTGGTGGATCTTATTTGATAAGCTACGCGAGTTGAACATGATACATTTCTTCCCAGTAGATTTTCCATGCGAAATAAGACGTTTCCCGAAGAGCAACGGTTGGGAAGCTCTTCGGCACGTCTGATTTCGCCAATATATTAGGTTGATTCATAATAAATCGGACAACTTGACCAATTTTAATCATTGTCGTACAACTTTTTTACGACAACAGGAATTCACTTGAAATATACTTCATCTTTATCGATGACCTTCTGCCACGGTATAGGCAGATCATGGATGCCCTTGCTCCAGAAGGCCGGAAGCTGGAGCTCGAAGAAGTTGCCGAGTGCCGCCTTGACCTCGTCGCGAGTTTTGAAGTCTTGGCCGTCCAGGTGGCGTTGGCTGTGGGAGAAAAGGTGGAAATCTGAAGGGGCCAGGTCTGGGGAGTACGGTGGGTATAGAAGTACGGTCCAACTGTACGACAGCAGCTCGGCCTTGGTCGATCTTGCGAAGTGCGGTCTGTGGAAGTAGACACGTTGTCGTGCTGGAAGTAGACATGTGACCGCCGCCGTAGCGAACTTTGGACATTGGCCTTCAATTCTCGTAATTGACGAACGTAGACGTCAGCGGATACTGTGGTACCTTCATCGAGCAGCTCCCAGTACTCTACGCTCCACCAACCGCGGTTTTCGTCTTCGATGGAATAGTCGCCTGACGCAAACTTCGAATGCTACAACTACAGTGTACTTCTGCCGGGGGCATGCTCTTTGTGAACTTCTATCAGACGTCTGCCGATATCCGCGGGTTCCTGGCCAGATAGCGATATAAATAGTATGACGTTGCGGATGTGGTCTCTGGACCGCTTGAAATCGTGCGGCATTGTGGCGGAATGAATTTACTTTGGAGTGATTATTTTGCGGTACTTTGAAGAGCTTTTCATACTCATTCCAACAGTACCTCGCGCGTCCATTTTCGTTAATTCGTGACTGAGTTATGATCTCTAGAAATCATCACTACCATTTGTCCGATTTATTATGAATCAACCTAATACAAACCATATGCGCCCATTACATGTTTTACTACGCTCATTACAATCTTGTCTGAGATCGTACTCACGTTTGCGCTCCTCTGTCGTCTTACTCTTCCTCACATAGACATTAGTGAGGCCTGAATGTCTAAACTTATAAGAGTTCAGGAGAGCTATGGACCAATGTGTTTTGGAAGGCAACACCAGTTTGACTAGTCTTGGAGTGGCACTATTGACTCTACCCATGCGGTAAACCTCTACAGGCCTACACTCCACATTTAATATATCCAAGATTTCTGTTACCTTTGATTCCAGATCACGCTGCCTAGAGGACGGTGGGATATCTCTCGAAGACTTCGGGGTACCTGAGAGTACCATGCTACGGCCTCTTTTATCTGCTTCCACAATATCCGATACTTGTTGTTACAATTAGGGCCTTGTTGTGTCCTTGAGCGTTGCAGCAGTAGATTTATTGGAAAGCATTGTAGTAGAACGATACATATACAAACCGTGGGGTTTATATACCCCTCAGGCCCGATCAGAGCCTGGTCAAATACGCAGTCAAAATACTGGGTGGCCAGATCAAATACCTAGGCACTGATCGGGTGTGAGATCAATGAGTTACAAACATAATATCAATAAAGAAAATAGTATTCTCAGCTATCTCCAACAGGCCTGAACCACTTTTTCGATTTCGGGATCCTTATTTCGTTCTGAAATACGCCTAATGATAGCTGTCGCTAACAAATTTGTGTAATCTACTTCAGCCGTGCTAGTTTTATCATCGACGCCACTAGTTTGGCAGTAGGGAGCTCAACTGGATTAAGGGTACAGTCCTTTCCTCTGTTGTTTCGGCAGCCTTGTGATCGAAACATGCTAGCTGAACAGCGCAGGTAATAAAAATCAATTGGACCTTGTACCAAGGGTGCACTAGCGGCCAGCAATACCCTATATGAATAAAAACCAAGAAAGAGCTGCCGAGTAGGTAGGACGACAAATACGCGACAAGTAACTAAGATGGAGTGAAACGAGCAAACAAAAGCAAAAATAAATCGGATACTCACTTATTGGCCACAAAGAGACGACACCGAGAGCCGAAGCGAGAGCAACCGTCCGCGACGCGCGTTTGAGAGAAGATTGACATTATCTACATTTATTGTATCGCTGATATGTGTTGTGCAAACATGTGTTGTGGATACACACACAGGTGATCTGGACGCCTGCTGAACACTAAACTTAATGTATCCATATGTCACCTGGCAAACTAACGAATGGTCATGCCTCGCAAACGCAGGCAGTTAGGGTGCCTTCTTATTCAGACAACTTATTCAGACAGACAAGGCAACACTACAAACGGCTAAAAATCTTTGTTGTGCTGTTCTTCATTGACAAAAGATCTGCTCTGCATTGTGATTAGTGATGGAACCTCTGTGTTAACTATAAGAAGTGGTATTTATGGTTAGGTAATAGAGAATCGTCTCTACCTGTGACGATAGTTGGATTTCATATCAGGGCTGCCTGCTCCAGAACAGGTGACAGCTGTTGGAGAAGGCGGCTTTTATAAAGCCCGGGTGGCCTTTTTTTCGTCGGAAATTTCGCCACGTGTCTTATGAAATCCCTAGCTTCCATTTGCGTAAACTAGTTCAGATATTCTCATCACCCATATCACCCCTATCACTGTCTTCAATCAGGACCGGAACTTTACATAGGAAAGAGAGAAATAAGCTGCACTCAAATTGTGTATCCAAGGGCTTCTCGAATCGGTGTTTGTGAAATTCTGGAGAGAGGACATTGAACAGCTGCCTATTCACTACAAGTAGTAGACAACAATGATCTAAAATAACAGTGCTCCGAAAAAAGTCGCATATTTCGCTAGGCTCATGCATCAACCTAATATAAGTGAGTGCGCCGGATAAGCTCGCGTTCATGGTTTGCAGTGGAAAGGCGAGTAGGACCGGTAGATAAAAATTTTCTGGCCTTCGAAAAGAGCGCCAGAGAGGGTTAATCCTTACATACGAGAAAAAGGATTAAAGTTCTGTTAGAAGTAGTAGTTCACCCAACACGAAGCTCCGTCCCCCCTTATGCGAGCCGTTGTCCCCATACCGATATAGCATCAGCTTTCGTTTTGTCCGGTTTTCTATGTTAACCGTACGAAGAACAACAGCGGTTGTCATGATTATATCGATAAATCATTCAAGAGTAGACCATTCTGCTGCATAACTAGTTTTTTCCTCGACGTTAAAAATGTACCTTACTCTTGAAACATCACTACGGATAAAACCGGTAAGGAAGTTTATGCAAATCTCGGAATTGTCTACACATTGCGAAAAAGTTTGACACGTTCCACTAGTCCCTCATGAGCGTTTGTTCTGATGTACATAGTTTGACAGAACATCGAGGATGGTTTGTCTGGGAGCTCCTGTTGATAAGTAACGCATCAGCTCCTCTACGGAAGCATATCCAAGTAAACGCAGCACCTAAAATTGGACTTTATCACGAGAATAGTCATTATTCGACCTTCCAAACGATATCAGTTGTTGCTTAAAAGTATAGTGTTCGCTTACTTCAGCTTGCTCTTTTTCAGACAGTGCGCGAAAAGCGAGCACAATATTCTGAAATTAATGGTACTATTTCATATCAAACGTTACGCACTGGAGCTGGCTATATGAGCGAGGTATGGAAAAAGAACTCACATCATAATCGGCAGTGTTACTGTATCCATAAACTGCACCCATGATACCTCCAATTAGCGCTCCAAGTGGTCCCATGGTGAGTCCTCCTGCTTCTGTTCCAGCGATTGCATAGCTCGCCTGAGCGACTATTCCAGCGAAGGTTCTTTTGAGATGCTGCAATCAAAAAATTATTATCAATGCAATAAAGATTGAAAGCACATCCACTTCGCATCAAGACTTCAATAGGCGTGATAAGGACAGTGCTTCAGTCCCTGTGTGAGCAAATAGCTCCGTCTGCACCTACCAGGTCTGAACCTTGATGGCGACGCGACGGTCAGTCATTAGGGTACTAGAGCCACTCAACTAGTGTCTACACAACTAGCCACATCCGGGTCAGACTAGTACAAGTGGGGTGCTATCGCAAGGAGTTTGAGCGGAAATATTTGCTTGATTGAGCAGATTGACCCTCACAGACTTCTGAATGGCAACTTTTTATGAAAGCTCTCCCCCCCCCCCCCCCATTACGATAGCACCGAAGTGGGTAGCAACCACACGGTCTTTTGCTCCTCTATTTCGCTTCAGCCTCTTTACCGCCCTCTTGACTGATTCTTTAGGAGAGCGCGCCCTCTTGGCTGATTCTTAAGAAGAGCGCATTGACGATACTTGCGGTAAAGGGTACTGAAGATAGCTGACAGTGCCAAAATTAGAAGTATTTCTGTAGTGAAACACCTCTAATTTGGGCACTGTGAGCTATCTTCAGTGAAAAAAACCGAAGGTAAGTATAGTAGGTACATCGTCGCACCGTGATGGATGTCAAAGTAGCCATGTGTAATAATTCAAGAACTCACCGTGGATCTTCCAACGATTTTTGCGAGCTCATAGAAGTAGACATTAGACATGGTCAGTTCAAACGTCGTTGCAGGCTACCACTCAAAGAGAAATAACATTTCGTCTCGATTATTCTACGACGAAACTTATGATTCATCTTGACTCAACAATAATATGGAGGAGATATAGGCTTTATCGTTAATTTCGTTTCGCATGCATTCCACGTTTGAGCGTGAGCGTAACAATTAATATGCCGCCAATACAGTAAGGAATTCTGCCTTAGTTGGAAGCGAATCACATGATTCTCGTGAAATGGAGAATAGCACGATCAACAAATGCGGCTCTACCTTTACAATTTAAGAAGAGGCAGATGATAATAAGTACTTATGCACTCAGTTGCGTAGAGGACCATACTGCTTCTTACGCTCTTTGTGCGAATTTATGTACGGTAAATGTTGAGATAATACGAGAACCAGAAAGACTTATGCTAAGCCCGTGGGTGTGTGAAGAAACTGATATATGCGATATGTACTACCGCATGATATAACAGAAGCAATAACATTTGGTTTTGAATTTGGCTCCACCAAAGCAACAATGCTTATGTACAGAATCTAAACATATTAGAGTTAGAGCGAATTTTTCCCTTTGACAACAGAAATACCTGTTCCTCCCCTGAAGGAATGGGGGATCAACTTTTTGTCTGGAGCCCGCTGACTGAATGACGGTTTTCATGCCTCTGGTCTTTGGACGAGAGGAACTGGGAGTCTCCTCCGAAAAGGAACTTGCAGGGCAAAAGGGTTGCCTAAGCCGGCAGAAAAGCTGCCAGAACAATGTTTTTTCCAGTACTAATTCCACTTTGTAACAATAGTCTCAAATAAATAAATAAAAATAAATAAATAATTGGATGGCTATCGTGGCTCCGTTACCCCGCTGGTCCGTCTTGGACTTTTTGATTTCTAACCACTGGACTCTCGCCCTGGTACGAAAAATCCTGGAGCTGGAAAAGTTGGACCTCGCTCAGCCGAAGAAAGTCCGAGAATTTTAAAGAGACACTGGTGGCTGCGTGGTAGCCCAACGATCGATCTTTACCTTTGGGACGAAAAATACTCCGCATGTTGGGAATGTTCACCAGTGCGATCAAGGCCTAGCTTAACTCCAGGAACCGCTGTTTGACTCTTTTGTATATGCTCAGGGTTTCTGGAGTGACCGTTCTTTGATCAGCCCTGTATCACCTCAGCCACCTTTCTGAGTCCAGTATCCGCTGCCAAGATGGCTGTAAGCGAAGCCGTTATGAAACGGGTTGTGTGCGGCAAATCTGAAGACGGCTGCCAAATTTTTGTTGTACACATGTTTTTTATTTTGGGGTGGGAGTGGGGGGGGGGGGAGGGACAAGTTGAAACGACAAAAAGATAGCAAAGCAAGAACGAAAGCAAACCTAAATCTTGATGCGCTAAAAGTGAAGGATGGAGAAGAACCTACGAGTGCGAAGCAGCCAGCTGGAATGATTATGATCTATTGGAGCTAAGGCCGCGGTCATACTTTGCGTTGTCTGCGGCAGGGCGTGGCCGCGTATCTTGCGTCTCCACACTGCCTCGTTGCCTGCGTCATCTCTGCACCTCCCCCGTGCCACTCTCTCTCGCTGCCTGTGAGAGAGAGTGGCACGGGGGAGGTGCAGAGATGACGCAGGCAACGAGGCAGTGTGGAGACGCAAGATACGCGGCCACGCCCTGCCGCAGACAACGCAAAGTATGACCGCGGCCTAAGGGATCCTGTTCTGGTATTCCACCAGAACCAACCGCACACTCACGAATCTATTCACAAGTTACCTTTGGCACATAATACACAGATTATGTGCACTTGATCATCTCGCCTGCACCTGGAGTGTTACCTCATTCGAGTTACTTTCACCGATTGATTAGCATTCTACCACTGCAACAACTGTATTAGCCGCTCATCAACAAACCTCCTCCACAAACGTCCCACACAGATTCAAGAAACAATGCTCCTAAGTGAGGGGAGGAACAAGTTAGATGGCCGTATTGGGAAGCCCAGGATGCCCTTGCTGTGATAAGTCCTCGTCCAAATCCCTGCTTCGGTAAAAAAGATGAGGAGGCGGAGCCCACCAACAGAACCACTTACTCCATCAAAACCTTTTATAGCTGAAAAAAGCGTCAATGTCTGTTTAATTCTCGCATGCGAGTCTGTAAAAGAATCTTGCGCACTTATTCGAGGTAGCAATCGCAAACATGTCAACTGTGCATGTGCTCCAGCTGCTTTCAAACTCAACGAATATGCTTTACTCCAATCGTCTGAGTCTACGAATCTGGACGCTGTGTTCGCTTCCGCGTTCGACGATCTAGGAACCCACGCAAAATCTACGTGGGCATGTGGGTTATCGCATGAATTTCAAATTTTTCCTGCGAAATCTTGCAAAACAGCTTAAACTTCCCCCTTTCGAGTATGCAAACAGCGCACTGGCTGTCGCAGTGTGAAAGGCAATACTGGAAGGAAATAGTATAGTGCGCAATGCTCTAAGGCTGGTCAGGATAGCAAAAAACTCTCCAACGATAGAGGAAGTGTGCAATAAATGATGGGGAAGAAAAGTAGATGTGGTGGTTTTGAAGCAACTCGGAAGTGCAGAACAAAATCAGAACAGCGTGTTCAAAAACAGTTAAGGGGTCTTCATGGACCCGCGATCAGTTTTTGAATTTCATCCGGCTCAGTATCTCACCTTTTTCTTCAGATGATGCCTTCGATCGGAAGTACGGCGATGTTTGTTTTGCTTGTTCAACCGCAACTTGAGACATGATAGCTCGCCATCTCTTCTTTAGCTTTGGAGGAATTACTAGATGCATAGATGCAGTATAACTTAACCATTTTTGACGCTTTAACAGAAAAGGTGCTTTACTTCAGTAGTCTCTCTGTTATGTCTCGAGCTTTTAGCCTCCTTTTCGCGGTGATATCCAAAGTAAAGCAGAGTAAATTGATGTGCCCCAACCATGTAATCTTCTGGATGGGATCGAAGAACAATTTTCTTCAGCCATGGTACGTCGCCGGTACTCAGCTTCCCAGATAATCCTGACAGATTCTTCGCATGACTGTGGAACTGGCTCGAATGAGCCTATCGTTCATGTACAACGCGACGGAAATACCTCTCTCCACTTTTCGAGCAGAGTCATAGAGATTTTCGTGGAAACGAGTGGCGGTAGCGCCAAGAAGGGAGGACTAAGAATTCATAAGATTCACCCCCACAGGTGAACCGAGAAATTAGAAAAAAGAAGGATGTATCTTGACGTGGTGGTAGCTGACTTGAAATCAAAAAAGTCATACATATAACCTTTTTTGGGAAAAGAGTGAGGATTTTGGGCACATCGTCAAACATTATCCCGAATCTAAAAAGTATTTGTTGAGAGCCGATAAATCTAAGATGAGCTTAATTTCCTAGCAGTAGCAACAGACAATCAATTAATTCTTATATCGGTTCCTGGACCTCTTCAACTGCTCGACTTGCGACAAGCTTACTGATTTCTAAATACAAATTGGAAATGTTGCAATTATGAGACAGCGTTCCTTGACAAACTCCGATTCGTTGACGAATATATTGGAAGAAAACCGTGTGGAAGTACGAAACGTGTGAGTCCGGAAAGATTAAGGTCCATCCAGAACGGTTGAAAGTTGATGAATACCTGCTGCGTCAAATTCACCTTTCAAACATGACCCTGCACTGGGAATGAAGGTGCCCCACTCTCCCGCAGTCGAATCGAATGAGCACGGTCGTTCCTGTATGCTGGGAGAACGCCCCACAAGGAGAGATGGGGTAACCCGCGTTGGGTGTTGGCGAGGCCTGCCCCGCCGGAGAGGTGGAGAGAGTCAGGAGGACTGAGAGCCCAAGTCGCTCCTCCCCGAAGGGCTGGGAGAGCTTCGCGTACAGGTGGAGGTTCCCCCAATCTGCTGCAGTCCTCTTGACGGGCTCCTTCTTATTCGCATTTTTCTTCTCCTCCAAGGACGCCACCAAGATGGGGTTCGACACATCTCGTATTGCTACGCGAAATCGTGCTGGTCGAAGAACTTCCACACGCTCATATCCTGGCTACTACAGGTAGCTCAGTCCATTGTGTGAGAGTTAAGAGCGCTTGTTCAACTCCGCTCTCCACCCGAAAACATCCGCCACCGTGGCTACCACGGATGTGACCAACCGCAAGAACCGGAATCAAAATCAGATTGCTTTTGAGGAGCGGGCTAGGTGAAAGCCAGAGCTGCGGAGCTCGGAAGAGGGGCCAGCGTGATGGAGGTACCGACGCGGTTAAGGCCGCCCCTATGAAGGCTGGTGTCGGGTAGGTATGGAAGTTGTGGCCGCCCTAGTACTCTCGAGAACCCTAGTTCTTTCTTGTATTTGTGTTTCTCCCTACTCCGTCCTGGAGCGTAATGTCGGTTGCTTGAGCAAACGGTCGGCTGGCAAGAGCCATGAGGGAGTCGTATTCGTGTCTAGGCATTACTACCTCCTCTGTCAGAGTGCTAGTACTTGGTCCGGATTGGCAGCCATCTTAAGGGTGCTTATGTACTTACTAGATATGTGCAGTACGAAATAAGTGAAATGAGAGGCAATACTGTTATCAACTGTTGATACTGCTTTTGTAAAGTAAATTGATCACTAAATATGAAGTATAGGTCCTTAGTACAACAAGAGCCGTCCAACAACAAAACGGTCATGCGATTATGGAACACTCAGAAAGGCTATTTCTTACTCACCTCTGTTTTGACAGGGGAACCACAATTTTCACGCTCTGTAAAGGGACACGCGGTACGAAAAAGCGAAAATAGTTGACAGAACTCATTTAATCTGAAGCCAGGGCGGTAATGGGACAAGCTCTCGGTAAATGTTTTACCTAACAGTAGACTTCAGAAGATTTGTTGACCCGCTGTGTCAACGATGGTAACAAGGCCATTCTCAACTTGTGAAACTGCCACACACACACATTTGTAGCTTTACCCCAGATGGAAAGAGACCGAAGAATATGGGGCAAAATAATTAGTTGGTGTTGCGAAATCACTTTCAGATAATGTAAAGCGTGAGCTAGACTGGACTATACCCAAGACAATCATAAACTTGTGAAGGACGACCATTCAAAGGGTAGATGCCTTCCAGTAAAAAACTGCGACACGAATACGGTCACACGACTGGCCGAGATGAAACGAAAAACCGGAAAGAAAGCTGACATTTCGCCCGGTGGGCGGGAAAGCGTGGCCGCTGAGTGGAGCGGCACGTCCCGTCAGTGCAGTAGTTTCGGTAGCGGAGAAAGTTGCACCGGCTACACAACTCCATTAACGTGATGCTGCATAGAAAAAGTTGCATGATCCTCTGTGGGAGGCGTGAAAACGTCTCCCACAGAGGATCATGCAACTGCGTACTACGGTGAACTGTTGTGATTTTACACCAGATTCCGGAAGCCCTTTTCTTTCATTGTGTCTTAGGCTTTTTGAGGTGATCAAAGTGAATAGAGGTGGGCATTTAAAAAAAAAACGAATATAAGAATCGATAGGTGTGTCGATTTCCCTATGAATCTCACAGTATTTGATAAACGTGATGTTTTGTGTGGACAATTTCTAGCATTCGGCAGTGGTGCCGTGCGGAGCTGCAAATGTGTCAGAACAAAACGTCACGAGTACGGAAGCACGAATTACGTTGACGAATTTCATGGGCCAGAAGGCTGATCTTGAAGCAGTACTAAGCTGGGAGCTAGGAATCGCGCCGAGACAAGATGTAAATACACGACGTTCCCTCTGATTTCTATCTTAACACAATTCCTCAGCAGAAATGTACACTGTAAGACAGGAAAGAAGTGGTACGGTCAGAAAAATTCCGAGATTCTAAAAAAGATCAGGAATCCAATAATTGCCAAAAAATTAACAAATTAATTATCATCCAACTTTTTCGATACATTCCGACTTTCCTTCATCAATCCTGTCGGAACACATCACCTCGACAAATGGGACCCTCCTTAACGAGTCAAATACAAACTCACCCATAAGCTACCTCAACCTCTCCAGGCTGAACATAAGCGAGGTCGTACTATGCTTCTAAACGAGGTCGTACTATGCTTCTAAATTTTTTTCCGCTCATTCGGCGGATCCATCTTCGTGCTCATGGTTTCTTCTGGAGCTGTCACATTGTACCCGGTATGCTTGGTCACTGTGGGTATAGTACTACAAAAATGTCGCCATTACCAAAATCCCACAGCATAGTTTTTTGTCCTTTACCCATCACCATACCGTCCATCACCGAAAAGTTGGGCCTAGCGGTTTTGAGGTCGCACAATTGCTGGCATCTACAACACCTACATAATCCGATTTTTGTTACAATGCGGCGAGATCACCTAACATAAACTCCAAGCAAATTATCGGAGCTCTATTGGGGTAACTTACCATGGTAAGTAGTAGTTGATGAAGTTTGGGAAAAGAGAAACTATGTGAAAAACAGAAAGTGTCGCGAGATTTGAGCACCAATTTGACAGCAGCTATATCAACGGTAAGTCTGCTGGCCAGCGTCAAGTCTAGTGGCGAGCCTGGGACGTGCCTTTCACCGGGCTCTCTCGGTGCACCGTTTCTTTGGTCCACTGACTTGACTTCAATGTCAAATAATCCTCTTTCATGAACACTTCCGCGCTATCCTTGAAGATACCGGGTAGCGGGAATTTTAGCCCACGATAACATCTACCGTAATGCTCCCTTTACATTAGGTTGCAGACTTTGCACTTACGACACCTTGCTAAGACGTCAAGTGTGAATCCAATGACTTATTTATACCACTACTTTTTCTTGCTTTTTCGTTTATTCCCCATCCATTGGTTCTATTGATTGTTGCAGTTTGTTGTTTTATTTATTTCACATCATCACTAAAGGAATGAAATACACTCTACGAGACAATAAATGACAACTTCGCTAGCAAGAAACTACGAACGGCGATGCTGCAGTTTGAAGAGATGCGCGGGAAATGCGACTGTAACAAGGCGCACTTTCGAATCGGGTTTCTCTCGCTTTAAACCTCGAATGTTCGTTTCGAAACGATTATTTCATCTCTTTCTCCCGAGCCCTCCCAGTTCCTTTAACAGTTTCCGTAGCCTGGGCAATTTCGCCGATGTTATCATCGTGCTATTATGTGATTCGGAGAAAATGCTAGGGCTTACTCATCGCCTGAGGCTATGCTAACACGTTGCGCTAATATTTGATAGAATAGATTTGGGAACGATCGAACAGTATCCAGGTTGACACATTCATCCTTTCATTACTCACCAGCTCTCTCTAAAATGACAGGAGCTATGACATCAGAACGACGAAAGCGCGGTGGTGGAATCAGTGAAACTGGCGGAGTTGTTGATAGGGGCATGCTTGCAAATGGTGGATTGGTGACCAAAATGGAACACACATGGATCGAAAGAATCGTGAAAGAATCTCACAAGGAAAGGCTCCCGGGTCACCGCGGCCATTCAAGATGAGTTGTATATGTTGCTATGTAGTTTCAAATGGGGATCTCAGATTTACCCTCCAAATCTGCTAAACAATTCTGGGAAGGATGTCACGGACGCCTGAAAGATACGGCGCGAGCGCATACGCCGGTCATATGTGACTCGAGAAACTATGCTGTCGGAGCTCGGGTGGAGCAGCTGGTAAGGCATCGGGCTACGATTTGATGCGTGAGAGTTCGAATCCTTGCTACATAAGCTCCTGTTTTGAGTTTTTTCATAATTCTGCTTTTGCTTCGAGTGTTTGCTAAACGTTTGCAAAATGCTTTTACGCTTCATCAAAGCATTCCGCGCAACCAATTGATGAGTGATATGGAAAGATTGGTTCTTCTCTGGGTAATTGAACATTTTGCCCATCTTTGAAGTATTCTCCAGCTTCTCTCTTCTTGCAACCTCGGCATTGTTATTGTGAGTTGTTAATTAGTTTGTGCCTTTCGAGGTTGACTGGTGGAACGTTTATCAAATTGGCCTGACGTTTCGACTGAATCGTCGTCTTCAGGGGCCTGAACGTGGTGCAAGGTTTACATTTGGGACTCCAGACCACCAAGCGCCTCATCTTCCTAGCGGTTCCGACATCGTGTCAAGACCACACAGAGAAACTCCAGCAACATGAAGAAATAACTCACCCTGAGGCTCCACCTATGGAGCGGAAAAACCCGCTACCGCACTTTAGTGACAACCAGTAGCAAGTTAAGCACATTCGTTGTTCCCGATATGGAAATACTTGGGAGACGCACGTGATGTGTTATCGCTACATTCTACAGCTCGCAGTGTGGTATGAACGGCGACATTTCACTGGTTAATGATGGACGCTCATCTCGGCTGTTCATTCGTGGATTCCTCACAAAAATCCAAAACGCTTCTAATGCTTTTCCAGCAGAAATCTCCGTCTCATGCGCCAACACCGTGCACTTGATTTCGAATTTAGCGCCATCGTGCTCCTCTGCTCCGTGTCTCCCAAGAGCTGTTGTGAGGGTACAGCGTCTAATACTAGCTAGATGTTCCTTGACTTGAATTGCTAGAACTCTCCCTGTCTCTCCTATATAAGTAAAGCCACAAGCCCGACACTCAATTCGATAAATCACTCCATTATACATACAATCTCCTGCCTTGCCGTGTGGGCAGATAGCACAATTATCTGATAAGCACTGCCTATCATAGAGTCTGTTGCGCACCAGTTGCTTTTTATGATTTTCGTTAGGAATGTTCACTAACTGAACATCGTCTTGCAACTGTGCTCTTCTAATACTCTTTTGAATGGCAGCGCTCACCTCGTCGGATATAAAAGGAAGAAGAGGGGTAGTTTTGGTCGACGCGGTACCTCTTGTGGGGTGACACGCCGTCTTGCTTCACTTGCTACTGGTTGTCACTAAAGAGCGGTAGCGGGTTTTTCCGCTCCATAGGTGGAATCTCAGGGTGAGTTTATTTCTTCATGTTGCTGGAGTTTCTCTGTGTGGTCTCGACACGATGTCGGAACCGCTAGGGAAGATGAAGCGCTTGGTGGTCTAGAGACCCAAATGTAAACCTTGCACCACGTTCAGGCCTCTGAAGACGACGATTCAGTCGTAACGTCAGGCCAATTTAATAAACGTTCCACCAATCAACCTCTGAAGGCACAAACTAATTAACAATTCTGCCCATTGATTTTGATATTTTTGATTTTTGATAACGCTGTTTATCGCCGCAGCTCGCGATGCGAAGGTTACCACAAAGATGCGGAGTTATGGGCAAAAGCTTCGGTGTCTTCTGCCCATATTTTTTACCCGATTATTCTGCGATTGTGGGAAGTTAGGCGTTGTTGCGTAAAACGGCTATGATATTCGCGCTCAGGGGCTCGAATTACCCCTCTGTGCAAATTTTCAGCCAAATCGAGTCTCTGGCCCAACTTCGGGAAATTAGAGGTGCCGGAGGGGGTAAGTGATAGTTTTTGATTTTTTTCTACAAAAAATCGTGCAACCTGAACAAAGATAAGCTAGACATATCTGTTACAGATGATCATGACAAAAATGTACGTAAAAGGTGTCAAATGAGGGCATTTTCTTGGCAAGGGTCAAAGACTTCTAATTCGTTGAATGGGTTGCCAGCCCATGGCCCAAGAATAGCCCAGGAATTCTTCCGAAATTTGACCAAATCCTCAAATTGGCTAAAAACTTGTCCGTTGGCACATTGGTTTTGCACGAAAACGACTGGCTCGCGCGCTATGGGCTCCCAAACTATTTGTTCAGAAAAACCCCCATAACTCTATCCCAGAACCGTTTAGCAGGTTTGGAGGGCAGATTGAGATCCCCGTTTGAAACTGCATAGAAACAAATACAACTCGAATGGCCACGGTGACCCGGGTGCCTTTCCTTGTTAGAATCGTTAGAGAAGAATTAGATTAAAATCGATTCCTCGCAGATACCATGATTCTCCTGATCGTAAGTATCTGTAAGTATCTGATACTTTCCCGTTGACTCCACGGTTCTACATTCGAAAAAAAAATCGCAATTTCGTTCATCACATCGCATATCGCCACTTTCACAATTTATTCGTATCTTTTTCAATTTCCGTCTATTCCACACTTCCGACAATTTCATCACTGTGATTGCTGTGCTACCACTATGAGACCTCTATAAGCTTAGGAAAGGAAGCAGAACAACAAAAAAGAATGCAATCGAAGGTATGTACATATATCTTATAGGAAGTGATCGGAGAGTGCATACAGAAGGAGTTTAATTATAAATTTGTAAAGAATGATTATTCCAAGGGTAGATGCACTCTCCGATCACCCATGAGATGATATCTGAACCACTCGATTACACCTTTTTTTATTGTTCCGCTTCCTTTCCTAAGCTCGTATACGTCTCATTGTGGTAACACACTTTATGGTTACGGAATTGTCGGGAGTGCGGAATTGGTGAAAATGAAAAAGATACGAATAAGTTCTTAAAATAGCGATTTCGGTGTGATGAATGGAAATGCGATTTTTTTAAAATGTAAATTCGTGGAGTCAGTGGAAAAGAATCAGACACTTACAGATACTCATCGATCCGGAGAATCATGGTATCACTTGGAAATCGGTACCCATATAAACCTTCTCCAGTACAAGATTCCTCATTTCCACGAAATCGCTGTCCCTACAGTGTCGGTAATCTCGCGATTCCTTCGATTCATGTTTCTTTCATTCTCGTCAACAACCCGCCATTTCCAAGCACCCCTCTATCAATAACTCTGACGATTTCACTAATTCCATTACCGCGCTATTCTTGGTCTCACGTCATAGCTCCTGTCCTTTAAATTGATGGTGGCTAGTGAAAAGTGAATGTCCTTGTCAACATGGACAGGGTCCGATCGTTTCGAAATCTTTTCTATCAAATATTAGTGCGGTGTATTAGCATAGCCATAGGCGATGAATAAGCCCTAAAACATTTCCTCTGAAAACATTATGATTGCGATGATAGAATCGGCGAAATTGCTCAGGCTATGAAAACGGCTGAAGGAACCGGGAGGGCTCGGTAGAATGAGATTGAATAAACGTTTTGAAACGAACATTCGAGGGTAAAACGATAATCGGTAGGGAAACCCCGATCCAGAAGTGCGCCACCGTTATATTCGTATCTTTTGCGCATCTCTTCGAACTGCAACATCACCTTTCCGAATTGCTTGCCAGCGGAGATGTCATTATTTGTCTGGTAGAGTGTACTTTGTTCATTCACGATGATGTGAAATAAATGGAACAGCAAGCAGCAGCAATCAGTGAACCAATAAATGAGAGAATAAGCGAAAAAGTAAGAAAAAATAGTGGTAAAATATTATTGGATTCACACTTGACGTCTTAGCAAGGTGTCGTGTGTGCAACGTCTGCAACCTAATCTACTAGAAGCGTTCGGCTAGATCTTACCGTAGGGTAAAATTGCCACCTTCTAATGTCTTTAAGGGCAGCGCGGTGTTCTTGGAAAAGGATTACCTTGACCTTGAATGAAAGCCGGTGGACCAAGGAAACGGTGTGTCGGGAAAGCTCGGTGAAAAGCACGCTCTAGACTTACCACTAGGCTTGACGCTGGCCAGCAGACTCACCGTGACTATCAAACTGACTGCTATCAAATTGGTGTATAAGTCTCGCGACACTTTGAATTTTTCTCGTGACTTCACTTTTCACAAACTTTATAAACTATTAGTTACCATAGTAAGTTACCATAGATACTTATGCAGTAACCTTACACATGTGAGTGCGCCACGCAAACGTGGATCACCTCAATTGCCTTCGCATACGACAAGATTCGTAGCGCAATGGTAGAAAGCGCGGAATAAAGATGGAACAAAGAGAACAAAGAGAGATTTGCTGAAATAATCGAAATTTTTTAGAATCAAAGCAAGTGAGACAGGATAAAAATGGGAAAAAGGGAATAATGTGTCCGAAATAAATACAAGTAACTCAGAACGATGGCCTTATTTTAGAAGTCTAATAAAGGCAAACAAGAGTGTATACGTGAGGAGCAATTGTAATAATTTTCTAATTTTCATCTTCGATCCCAAAAATGCCCCAAGCGAAGGCAGTCGGGGAGATCGGCCTTAGGCGCATTCGTCAAGGTGCGAAGTAGTTAGCGAAAGTGCGAGGTAGAGGTGAGAAAGGTCAACCCTTACTAAAGACTCTCACCCAGTTGCTTCTTAGGAGTTCTGGTGACGCTCATTCAATGCGGTCCCCATTTATGCTTCCTATCTGCGTCTGCACATTTTACTTTTTTCGACACAGTTTATTCTTCGTTTCAGTGTTCATTTCTATAGGTAAAACATATTTGTTCACTTGCATTTTCGAAAATTGGGGCTTTACCACTTATACTATGTGAATACTTAAATAACTTCAGTAGCCCCCGATTCTGCTGAAAAGGATTTCTGCTGGGTTATTTATATTGAAGTACTATCAGTGTATATCTCAGGTGCAGCACAAAGTATTCAGAGCGGGGGGGGGGGGGGGGGTGGGGGTCAAACTTTCACTTTTCTACGCATTCGTTCCCTGAATTATTGCAAAAAACGTAAACTCACTAAGTTTTTCAGTGTACTAATTTTGGCCCGAATGGAAATAATAGGTGAGTATAGTGATTTACGCCTTGAAACATGCTCAATAGCAACGATTTCCCCCCTTCCGTCCCTTACACACCTTCGCTTTCCTCTATCCTAAAAGGACCAAATATTTACACCCTGTCCCGAAGCGATTCCTTACTCTCAGCTCAAAAACCACTACTGCTCTAAAGATTAGCCTTCTGACCCAAAAATTTCGCCAACGCAGCCGAATGCTACAAACTGTTTACACGAAACATTACGTTTATCATATAATGCGAGTCCATAAGGAAATCGACATACCGATCAATTTTCATATTCGTTTTTTGAACACCAACCTCGGCTCATTTTCATCGCATTAAAGAAGACGCAATGGAAAAATCCGCTCTCGAAATCTGTCGTCAATTCGCAACAGTCCCTCAGAGTACGCAAGTGCATGGGCGGCTGTGGGAGGTATTTTTACGCTACATTGTGTAAGGTCACGTTTATGGAATTTTCAGCTTTCTCCGCTACGTAGGGTACCGTACAGACGGAACGTGCTGTTTGACGCGGTTCGCGTCGCGACCACGCTTCTCCCACCATAGGGGGAATTATCACCACTTCCCTTTCGTTTCATCATGGCCAGTCGTGTGGCCGTATTCATGTCGCAGTTTTCATATGAAGAGGCATCTTCCTTTTGAATATTTGTTCTATACAGGTTTATAATTGTTTTGGGGATAAGCTAGTCTGGCTCACGCCTACTTTGTCTGAAATTGACTCCGCAACACCAATGGTTTGCTTTCGCCACACACACTTCATTCTCTTTCCGTCTGGCTTAAAGCTACAAATAAAGCAGTTCCACAAGTTGAGAACGGCCTCGTTACTATGTTTGTGCTAGTGCTTGAAGAAGCACAGCTGATGAACAAATCTGCTCAAGTCTTCAGTAAGGTTAAGCAGTTACCGTGTGCAAGCAAGTACTCATTTCATTACCGTCGTGGCTTCAGCTTATGACAGTTTTGTTAACTATTGCTCGCATTTCTGTACCGCGTATTCTTTTACAAAGCGGAAACATTGTGGTTCTCCAGTCAAAGTAAAGGTGAGTAAGAAATATCTGATTACTCATTTTATGAATTGCCAGACTTTCTAAGTGTTTCATAATCGCATAATCTCCGGACTCTCTCTACCTTTCCAGCGGGGCAGACTTCATCAAAACACAACACGGGTTGTCCCATCTCTCCTCATGGGGCGTTTTCCCAGCGTACAGGGACGACCAAGTTCATTCGCTTCGAATGCGAGAGAGTGAGACACCTCCGCTCCCAGTGCAGGGTCAAGTTTGAAAAGTAAGTTTTGCGCAGGAGGTGTTCATTACAACATCGAGTTCTGGATGAACCTCAATCTTTCCGAACTCACACTTTTGGTTCTTGTCCACGGTTTTCTTCCTCGTTAAATCCGTCAACCAGAATTGGGACATGTTAAGGATAAGGCTATCTCAGCCTTCCGCAGTGCAAAAGATCTAGAATCCAAAACCAATAAGAATAAGTCCATTGTCTGTTGCTACTGTTAAGAAATCAAGACTTTCTCTAGAGAGAGATCTAAGATTTATCGGTTCTCAACAAGTACCTGTGCAGATGCATGGTAGAGTTCGGGAATGTGTCCGAAATCCTCAATCCCTTCCCAAAACAGGTCAGTGGCTTTTTTTGATTTCAAGTCAGATTACCATCACGTGAAAATACACTCTTTCCTTTTTCTTACTTCTCGGTTTCACCTGGCGGGTTAAACTCTATAAATTCTTAGTCCTACCTTTCGGATTAGCGCTAGCGCCATTCATTTTTACAAAATCCTTCAAACCTCGCTTGAAAATCGAAGAGAGAGGTGTTTCCGTCGCACTGTACAGAGGCGATGGGCTCATTTGGGCCAGTATCGCACAATTATGCGACGAATCTGTCAGGATTATCAGGAAAGACCTAAGTCATGCCGGCGTTCTTCCAGCATTACCTTTGGTATTGCAACAGTCGATGCAACAGTCAAAAATGGAAATTAAAGCAGTATTGCAGGATTTGCAGGATTCTGCAAGAAAATTTAGAATTATGCGATATTCCACATGCTCACGTAGATTTTGTGTAGTTCGCCAGATATTCGAACGCGAAAGCGGACATGGCGTCCAGATACGTAGATGTGGACGATGGGAGTGTTTCCAAAAGCATATTAAGTTAGTTTGAAAACAGCTAGGGCACATACACAGTCTACATTTTTCGACTTCTTTGCGAGTGCTACCGAAAAGTGCGAAAAGTTGTTTTACAGACTCGCTTGCGAGAATTCCACAGGCATCGACTCTCTTTCAAGCGACAAAGAATCTTGGTGGAGTAGTAGTCCTGTTGGTGGCTCCGCCTCCTCATCTAATTTATGAAACAGTGATTTGGGCGAGATCTTTTTACAGCAAGAGCATGCTGGGCTTCCCAATGTGGCCCTAACTTGTTCTCCCCTCACTTATAAGCAATGGTTCTCGGATCTCTGAACTCCAACAGATAGTAATCTTTCCAGCTGGCTCCTTCGTGGTGGAAGGTCCTTCTCCATCCTCCACTTTTTGACGGATCAAAGTT
This sequence comes from Trichostrongylus colubriformis, assembly GCA_963978905.1. Classification (NCBI taxonomy): domain Eukaryota; kingdom Metazoa; phylum Nematoda; class Chromadorea; order Rhabditida; family Trichostrongylidae; genus Trichostrongylus; species Trichostrongylus colubriformis. The sequence continues at coordinate 48,368,369 of OZ022257.1, read as the reverse complement.
GAACTTCAGTTCCGCCTTTGCTCTACTATTTTTTGACACTTTTGTTACTTAAAAATTCTATTCCTATATTGAGTCGAGAAAAACCGTAAGATTCGTCGTAGAGTATCGGGGACGGAAATGAAGTTTTGTAGCTGGCGCAACCTTCTCCGGTACGGAGCGACCAGTACAGACGGGGCGTGCCGCTCGGTTAGTGTCGCGGCCCGCTTTCCCCGCTCATGGAGCGAATTACCCTAATCCGGTTTGTCCCGACCAGACCCACCCCAAAATAAAAAAACATGAGTACAACAAAAATTTGCCCGCCGTCTTATCTGCCACTAGCAATCCGTTTCACGAATGCTTCGGTTACAGCAGGCTTCTCAGCGGGTAGTAAGCTCAGAGTGGTCTCAGAGGTGATACAAGGTAGTATCGACAGAGCGCTCGCTCCAGAATCCCTGAGCATATACAAGCGAGTCAGACACCGATTCCCAGAGCTTAGCCAGACCTTGAAGATTGCACTAATGGACATTCCCAAAATGCTGAATATTTTCGTTGCACACCTCATCCACAAAGGGAAGATCGATCGTTGGGCTATCACACTGCTGCGCTCACTCATTTTTTCAGTGCTTCACCCTAGGTCAACGCGGACGTCCTCAAAGCCGTCCTCAGATTGGCCGTCAGAAACGGGCCCGCTGTTGTGCATAGAACCAAGGCATCTAAAAGGACCTGGAGCAAATCCTTCACGCCCTGGAAGTCAAATCCCCAGCCGCTATAAAGCAGTCACCAGTGTCTCTCCAGCATTATCGGGCTTGCTTCCGATGACCGAGATCCAACTTGTATCGCTCGGAGATTTTCATACCACGGCGAGGAAGTCTAGTGGATAAAAGTCAAAAGATCCAAGACGGACCAGCGGGGACAGGGAGCCACGATAGCTCATACGGAGACTGGAAAAAACGTCGTTGTGGCAGTTTCCTGCCGACTCATGGAACCCCTTTTGCCCTGCAAGTTCCCTTTCGGAGAGAACTCCGAGTTCCCCATAGAGACCAGGCATTTAAAGGCACGAAAACCGTCGTTCAGTCAGCGAGGCTGCAGCACAAAAAGTCGATCCTCCATTTCTTGATTGGGGGAGCGGCTACGCCCTCTTGGGCGGGTGTGGATTACAGTAAAATAATGCTGGTCGGGAGGTGGAAATCCGTCGATCGTTTCCGTAGTTACATAGGACCATCTCTCATCTGATAGGTCCCATTGACTCGTTTTCATGTTTTAGAGGAGCACCCCAGACGCACCTTTGACTCCAACAGTATCGTTCAGTATCTGTTTTTGCATGTATTTCTGTTGACGCGAAGGATTTGCTTTGGCTCTCAGTGTTATGATTCTGTACATAGGCAGCGTTGCTTTGGTGGAGCCGAATTCAAAACCAAGTGTTATTGTTTCTGCCATATCCTGTGGTGCTACATCATCGGGTATATCAATTTCTTCACACACCCACGGGCCTTTCATTACTCTTTTGGGTTCTCATTTTATCCCAACATTTATCGCACATGAACTCGTACGAAGGGCGTAAGAACCAGTGTGGTACTCTACGCAAATAAGTACATAAGTACCTATTCTCATCTGCCTGTTCTTAATTATAAAGGTAGAGTCGCATTCGCAAATGGTGCTATTCTTCATTTCACGAAAATTATGTGATTTATTTTCAACCAAGAAAGAATTTGCTATCGCATTGGCGTCATATTGATTGTAATCCTTTGCTACGGTCAATCGGGGACCGCATGCGACACCAAGTAAAGGATAAATCCTATACCCCTCCATCATTTTGTTGCGTCAAGTCGGAAGCTTCGTCGTAGAGTACGTGAGACGAAATTGTTTTTTCAACATCCCATTCTTTGAGTGGCAGACTGCAGCGTTGTTTGTTGCGACCATGTCTATCGTGTACTTCAATGAACTCCTCAAAATCATCGAAAAATCCATGGTGAGTTCTTGAGGTATCAGGTTTGGCTATTTTGACATGCATCACGGTGCGACGATGTACCTTTTGGACTTACCTCTGAATCCTCCGTGCGAGAAGGTCAGCATATGATGGGTTTTTCACTATCTCTGTCAAGACGCTTCGTTTTCTATTCTGATCATCGATAGAGTACTGAACCATGGGTCTTTCGGATGAAACTGTGATGTTTGATATCTTAATTTTTGATAACTGCTGTTTATCGCCGTAGTTCGCGATGCGAAAGTTACTACAAGGATGCTGAGTTATGGGCAAAAGCTTCGGTGTCGGACGGGACTCGAACCCGCACTTCATCCTTTCCGGGGATATGTGCTAATCCATTACACTACCGACACTACCTTCACCTTAACTCAGCTTTTGAATGGTATTTTTACCATAGTATATCAGCACTCACACGTATAACGTGTTGAGCCGGTTGGCCAATATCGGCATCGAACCGTGAAGCTGAAAGCTTCAGTAATGATTTTGATATTTTAATTTTTGATAACTGCTGTTTATCGCCGCAGTTCGCGATGCGAAAATTACTACAAGGATGCTGAGTTATGGGCAAAAGGTACGGTAGTGTAATGGATTAGCACATATCCCCGGAAAGGATGAAGTGCGGGTTCGAGTCCTGTCCTACACCGAAGCTTTTGCCCATAACTCAGCATCCTTGTGATCTTTGAGTTGAAAGCATATTTCGCGATAATGTTGAGTCCCACGTAAGTGAAGGCAGCACTTCAAAGGTACATCACGCGATAATCACAATTCTGGCTTACTTTTTTGGGGTAATAAGTCTTTGGTAACTGCTCAGGCTGCACCTTGTTCCGGCTGCACGATGCACCCTCACGGTATTGCGCTTGCTGAACACCATCGAGCCACGCCCACACAAAAAAACCACACCTGGTCTTGGACGATCAGTTTCCAATGTGGAAGCTGCTTTCTAAACGAAATTGCTGTTTCATCAAATTATTTTCCCATTGCAGGTTCCCTTCTCCACGTGAGCGCCACGTTGGAAATTTCGTCCAAGGCTAGGTGTGGTTTGGTTGGGTGGGCATGGCTCGGCTGTGTTCGAGCAGGCACAACACCGTGGAGGTGCACCTAGCAGCTGCAATAAAGGCGCAGGTAAGCAGTTATCCAAGGACCTACTTGCCCCCAAAAAAGCCATTGACCCAATTATCGTGTGGTGTGCCTCTAAATGATGCCAATGGAAGAAGGCAAAAACACATTTATTTTGGGCAGTGCCAGCTATCTTCAGTCCCCACTACCGCACAAGTTTCATGTATGCGCTCCCCTAGAGAATCAGCTAAGAGGGTGGTTAAGAGGCGGAAGCGATAGAGAGGAGCGAAAGACCGTATAGTTGCTACCACTTCGGTACTATAGTAATGAGGGGGGGGGAGACATGTTATAAAAAGTTGTACACCTGAGTATCTGTGAAAGTCAATCTGCTCACTCGATCCAACATTTTTTTTGCCTAAGCTCAGTGGATGAAGGGAAGGTTCTCTCTCCTTTTTAGACCCTTGTAAGGGTCAAAAAATTAGTCGTAGAATGGCGTCAGTAGTGTGATGCTTACCTTTCATTGCGATAACACCCCACTTATACCAATCTGACGTGGATGTGGGTAGTTATATAGTCGCTAGTTGAGTGGCTTCAGTGTCCAAATGATTGACCGTCGCGTCGCCATAAAGGTTCAGACTTGGTGGGTGCAGACGGATCTATCCACTAACAAAAGGACTGAAGAACGGTCCTTATCACGCCTATTGAAGTTCATCGATGCTTATGAGAATGTGCTCTAAACCGTTATTTTGTTCTCATAATACTTTTTTGATTACAGCCTCTCGAAAAAACCGTCGCTGGGATAGCCGCTCAGGCGGGCTATGCAGCCGCTGGAACAGCAGTGGGAGGACTCGCCATGGGACGACTTGGAGCGCTAATTGGAGGTATCATAGGTGCTGTTTATGGATACAGTAACAGTATCGACTACGATGTGAGTGTCTTTTGCATACCTCGCTCATATACCAGCTCCAGGGCATAAAGTTTGATATGAATTGGTACCATTAATTTCAGAATATTGTGTTCGCTCTTCGCGCAATGTCTGAAAAAGAGAAAACTCGAGTAAGCGAACAGGTCGGTAACTAGTTAAGCTACTACTGTTATCATTTAAATTTCGTATGATAGCTGTTCTTTTGATAAAATCCAATTTTAGGTGCAGCGTTTAGTTGGATCTGCTTCAGTAGCGGCGCTGACTCGTTACTTGTCGACAGATGCTAACAGGAGAAAGCTTCTTCGTGTTCTCTCAAACTATGTGCATCAGAACTGAAGCTCATGACGGATCAACGGAACGTATCCTCCAGAAGCCCGTGTCAGATGCAATTTTTCGAAGTGCATAGAACATTCCGAGATTTGAATGAACTACCTCACCGATTTAATCCGTAGTGAAGTTCCAAGAGACAAGCATCTTCAAACGTTGAGTAAAAAAGTACTCATGCTGTGACATGGAGTACTCTTGAATGATTTATCGTTATCGATTTATGACAACCTACAGCAGCATGTACTTAGAGGCACAATCACGATAACACTGGTGCGTCGTCGCGCCCCATAAAGACTCTGGGAGTGCTGAAGAACATAATTAAGAAGAAAAAACAAAGAAACTTTTCGAAAACCTTGAAAATAAAGTGTTTCTGACATTTGGCTCCGACGAGTTTGCAGTTTAGAAGCACGCGCTTGGACAAGTTACACGTGATAATACCATCCGATAAGGTTGTGCTTACAATAGGAATTTTTTTCCTATCATTTCTTATCGCAGTCGATATCATGCCTCTCATGCACATAAAAGCTACGCTCCCGCTCGCTGAATTCCTCTAGCTGAATCGAAGATGGGTGAGAACCATCTTGAGACGGTGACCGCTATCTCATTTTCATGTTCCTCACGCGTTAAGCACTCAATTTCCCGCCGCGATGATGGCACACCGCTTTGCCGTTGTGGAGAGAGATATATACTCGCTAACAGAGCCAAGGATACACATATTATTGTGGACTGTGCCTTTGAATACAATGATTTACTATTGACCTTTCGTGGTTAGATCATGCAGTTCAGAGAAGCTGAACAGCATGATTAACCACGCAAGATTAATCCTAAATTAGGCTGAAAATGGGCTATCAAAAATGCTGCTCCCATAGCAACGCGTTCTTGAAATTTTTGTGTAGTTTACATTAAAAAAACCGGACAAAAGGAGGACTGGTGCTGTATAATTATGGGGACAAAAGCTCGCATAGGTGGAAGGGACGAAGTTTCGTGCTGATTGAACCACTACTACTAACATAATGTGAATCCTTTTTCCTGGATCCAAGGATCAACCCGCCCAGGCGCTCTTTTCCGAACTAGAGGAAACCCTTCTCTGTCCATCTCACTAGCCCGCCGCAGAGTATGAACGCGGCCTTATCCGGCACACTCGCTTTTATTAGATTGGTGCATTAGTCTTGCGACATATACGACTTGAAGTATTGTTATTTCACTGCCCTCAGATATATTATATATGCAGGTAATATAATTATCATTATCCGTGTGCTGCTTTACCAAACGAGGTTTCTAGGTGGATCAGTTTTATTAACGGACCCTTTCGTTCTTCAGGGGGCTAAAAAGCGGCTCGAAGTTCGCTGACCCCTGAAAGACGAACCTGTTCGTATAATGAGCGACTGGGAGTTACTATGCAACGATTATGATAAATGACAGTGCTGTCAATCGCTTCAAAACCTCGTTCGACAAAGCAGCACAGGGATAATGTGAACAATAGCCGAGGTTTCGAGAAGAGAGAACATGGAGAATAATCATAATTGTTTTCCACTACTTGCAGTGAATGGGCGGTTGCTCAATGTTTCAAGTGGTGATATGGGTAATGAGAACTCCTGAATTGGTTCACGCGAATGATAGCTAGGAGTCTGAGAAGACCATATGTGGCGAAATTTCTAATGAGAAAAGGGCGCATGGTGCTTTATGAGAGCCGTCTTCTTCAACAGCTATCACTTGCTCTCGAGCCCGCATTCAGGCCGAAAATTGTTGATGGGGTTCGAATGTGCCCCAAGCGTAGGGAGAAGATTTATTTAGGTCAGCGATGAGTTTCTGAAGGTCAAGAAGATATACTGGGCAGCGCAGCATTTTTTGTGGTAGGCAGAGCTTGGACATTATACGAAAAACGACTCGTGGAGATGGGGCAATTGTGGGATTGGTAGGGCATAGGAGAAGTAGTAAAGAGAACACATAGACTGACTTAAGTTCCGCCCACAATGGGAGGGGCGTGCCGTGGAATGTTTCCGTTTTCAGACCGAAAATTGTTAATTGGTCTCCAGTAGACTAAGACGTAGAGGAAATGTGGATTAAGTTTAGGAATGAGTTTCTAAAGTCATGAAACAGGCGTGGGCACGGTGGGCTGGGCATTTGTAGCGGTGGGCAGAGTTTGGAGGTTACATGAAAAACGGCCCGTGGAGATGGGAAAATGTGGGATTGGTAGGACATGGGACAAGAAGTCAAGAGCACATATGGACCAAGTTAAGCTCCGTCCACAATGGGAGGAGCGTGCTGTGGAATGTTCCGTTTTCAGACCGAAAACGGCTCAATGTTCGATGGGGTTCTAATGTGCACAAACGTGGAAAATGGATTTGGGCCAGCGATGAGTTCCTGAAGGTCAAGAAAATAGTCTGGGCAGAGGAGCATTCTTGGTGGTGAGGAGAGCTTAGACATTACATGAAAAACGACCTGTGAAGATGGGACCAAGTGTGGTATGGGTAGGGCATGGAGTAGAAGTTGAGACCACACATGGACCATCTCATTTTCCGTCCGCGATGGGCGAGGCGTGGGCTGAAATACTCTGTTCTCAGGAAGAAGAGCAATTTCGATTCACCTACTGACGCACATGGTGTTTCGCGCACAGTTGTGTGCGCCAGCCAACTGGTTTGATATAAAAGATTTCGAAACGATCGAACCCTATCTTGGCTGGCGAGGACATTCATCCTACCCCCAAAATTACATCAGTACCGATTTTCCACGAATACCAAGATTCTTCTGATCGATAATATCTTATCCTTTTCCACGACTCCACGGTTCTACATCTGGAAGAAATCGCTATTCCGTTCATCACATCACAAATCACGAATTTAGCAATCTATTTGTATTTTTCTCAATTTCAACCAATTCCACATATCCGTCAATTCCATCACTATGAACGTTGTGCTACCACTATGAGACCTCTATGAACATAGGAAAAGGAGCCGAATAACAGAAAAGCGTGCAATCGGACGGTTTATATATCATCTAGAAAATGGCCGAAGAGTGCATGTAGAAGGAGTTTGATCATAAACATATAGAGAACAAGTATTTAGAAGGTAGATGCTTCTTAATAAGAACCGCGTCACGAATACTCCTTCTACATGCACTTTCCGGTCATTTCCTAGATGATATATGAACCGCTCGATTACAACCTTTTTTTGTTATTCTGCTTCCTTTCCTGAGCTCGTATAAGTTTTATAGTGGTAGCCAGCGTTCACAGTGATGGAGTTGTCGGGAGTGTGAATTTGTGGAAAAATGGAAAAGATACGAAGTGATTGTTAAAATGGCGATTCTGATGTAGTGCATGAAATGGCAATTTTTTCATATGTAGAACGTGGAGTCAGCGGGAATGGATCAGATACTCAGAACTCATCGATCAGGAGAATCATAGTATCCGTGGAGAATCGGTAGTGATTTAATCCTCCTCTAACGATTTTAAGATTCCTCAATTCCACGAAATCGCTATCCCCACAGAGTCGTTATTTCTATATTCTTTCGATTTACATGCGTTTCATTCTGATCACCAATCCTCCATTTGCAAACATCCCCCAATCAACAACTCCGTCGATTTCTACAAGGGTACTGTGTTATGAGCAAAAGCTTCGGTGTCAAAAGGACTCGAATCCGCACTTCATCCTTTCCGGGGATATGTGCAAATCCATTACACCATCGACACCCCTTTTACGATATCTCAACCTCTGAATGGTTCGATCGTTTCGAAATCTTTTCTCCAAATACTAGTGCAACGTGTTAGCATAGCCATAGGCGATGAGTAAGCCCTAACATTTCCTCTGAAAAACATTATGACTGCGATAATAGCATCGGCGAAATTGCTCAGACTATGGAAACGGTTGAAGGAGCAAGGGAGGGGGGTTAGAAGAAAGGGATCAAATAATCGTTTTGGAACTAACATTCGAGGTTGAAAGCGATAATTGGTAGAAAAACCCGATTCAAAAGTGCCCTACCGTTATATTCGCATCTCCCACGCATCACTTCAAACTGCAACATTACGTTTCCGAGTTGCTTGCTAACGGAGATGTCATTTGTTGCCTCGTAGGGTGCACCTTTTTCATTCATGATGAAGTGAGAATAAGTGATACAACAGTCACTAGCAATCGAGTGAACCAGTGATTGGTAGAATAAGCGGAAAAGAAAAAAAAAGCTGTTCGCGGTAAAAAAAAACTCATTGGATTCACACTTGACGTCTTAGCAAGGTGTCCCGTGTGCAAACTCTGCGACCCAATGTACTGCGTTATGCTAGATCTAACCGTAGGCCAAAATTTCCCAATGTCTTTAAGGTTAGCGCGGAGGTGTTCATGTAAGAGGATTATGATAGTTTTGAAAGCCAGTAGACCAAGGAAACGGTGTACCGGGAAAGCCGTGTGAAAGGCACGCTCTAGGCTCGCCACTAGGCTTGATGCTGGGCAGCGGACCTACCGTCGGCCTGGCTATCAAATTGGTGCATAAATCTCGCGACAATTTCATTTTTCTGGTGGTCATTTCTCCGAAACTTTATCAAATATTAGTAGCAAGTTACCCTTCGGAAACCTTTCATTGGACCCAAGATTTATTACCAGTGCCTTCAGGATCCCCACTTGTGGGAACACTACGTGTATTTATGCTAAACTCAGTGTGAATGTCATCTAACATCTACAGTGTCTCGCTGCTCCATTGGTTTTGTAAAAGAATATGTACACATGCTGTCCATACACACACAGGTGAGTGGACGCCCACTGAACATTAACACTATTTAACCCCTATGACTAACGACAATCTAACAAATAATCATACCTCAGAGACTGCAGGCGGTTTGGGTGCCTCAACAACTCGGTCAGACAAAGCAGTACTACAAGTGGCTAGAAATCTTTGTTGTGTTGCTTTTCACTTACAAAAGATCTGTGCGGCATTGTGATTAGAGGAGGAAGCCTTGTGTTAATCATAAGAGGTAATATTCATGGCGAAGTAATGGAGAATTTTCTCTACCTGTGACAATAGCTGGATTTCATATCGGAACTTATTGCTCGAGGACAAGCGACAGCTGTTGAAGGCGGCTTTTGTAAAGCCTGAGGAGCCCTTTCTCGTAAAATTTCGCCACATACGATCTTCTCAGACCCCTAGCCTTCATTCGCGTGAACCAGTATAGAGCCACCCATTTCCTGCAAGTGGTAGAAAACAATGATAATTATATTACTTACATATATATCTAAGGACATTGAAATAACAATACACTAGAAAATAGTCGCATATGTCGCAAGAATAACGCACCAGCCTAACACAAGTGAGTGCGCCGGATGAAACCGCTTCCATTTGCAGCAACAGGGCGTAATTGCTTTCATAGACAGCGAGGCAGAAAGACAAGGATACAGGGTGGCACAGGCGGAGACGCAGGTCATGCAGCCACGCTGTACCGCCGACCGCAAAGTATAGACGCGGCCTAACAGTTTGCCACAAAAGGTAAATTGAACCTAAATGCCCATTTTCTGATGTTCCTGGTCATCTTATTTCGTTTTGTCTTCGAGCCGCCAAATATATCTTGTTGCATTCAGCCCAGCATTTGTGCGACCTTACAGCTCCCACTATGAAGGACCTTTCAGTTTCGGACGGTACAGCGATGGGTGAATGACAAAGGAATCTCTGATTTCGTACATTGCTGCGGGCTTTGAACAATTGCTACATTCTTGTGGAACTATACCCACAGTGACCAAGTATACCGAGTACCATGTGAGTGCTCCCACATTGAAGCGCACACGTCTAACGGTATAGGCAGTAGATGACTCATGATAGCAGTGAAAGAAAGTGGTTTGAGTAAATGCCGACGGAATATTTAGAAACAGAGTGCGACCTCCCTTGAAATCGCCTGCAACAAATCACCTGCGTCCGACGACATACCTTATCCCTCGCCGTCTTTGTTGAAGTGCACGAGCTGGAGGCAATCTTATTCTGGATTTATGCCAAATGAGTGGGGTATTCAGGTTTCTAGCGTAAAAGAAAATATACGTATCGATCGAGGATATGAGAGTATCCGGGTATTCGCGGCTTGGAATTGTCGGTGGGCTTGGCGTATACGTGATTTGGGCATTGGCCATAATGTATGTATATAAATGGACGTGGTGCTATGGAACATCGCCAAAAATCCCGAATCGCGGATAATCCGATACGCCCATGCCGAGGATCATATGCGGTTGGGTATGAATGCAGCCTTATCAAATTCTGGGGTCCCATTATGAAGTCTGTTCATGTTTCATACTTCATGCAAAACTTATGGGGATATCTTCTCATTAGTTGATATGATAAGGCTTTGCCAGAGGGTCAGTACATCTGCCGCACCCTGCAATAGACTACGTGACTGCTCTCATCTCACTGGAAATGAGAGAATCGCTGTTCTATGTGTAGGACCATGTACGAGGTAGTAAACAGCATTCAAAAAACAAGAGAGTTTCATTTTCTCGAATGAAGGTGCTAGTTGAACCACAATAAACGGCTGCGAGGTAAGTAAGAAGCTTGCTTGTTGGGCAGAAACGTCGTTACAGATTCACAGGTACCACTCCAAGGATAAGAAAGTAGAAAAAGGAAAGAAAAAGATTAGAAAGAAGAAGATACATCAGATCTCATCATCATTGAAGGGATTACACTTAGTTATAAAAATATCGTAATATCTTCAAAAAACACAGTGAACTCCGCGTATTCCATTCTCATACAAGTACCTAGAACTTCAAATGGAAGTTGTGCGGTAGGGTCAATCAGACTGATCCTCTTACTTCTCGTCCGCTACTTTAAAAGGCCATCTGGGAGAGAAAGTAAATGTAATGATTTGTTGCCTCTTACCACTTCCGGTTGAGTCTCCTGCCATTTATAAGGCCAAACATCCATACCGCTCCTACGGTAGGTATAGTATGGTAAACCTTCCTTAAAAAAAAGTAGTGAAGTTAGCTATTATTTTCGAACTTTCAGGACTGATATTAATGTCGATGAGGAATCCATCGGAAAAGGAAGCACCTAAGGTAACGTAAACGCAGGTTTCACGCTCACTAAGAGAAGAACATAATTATCGTAATTTTCGGGAAGCTGCTGAACCGGGGAGTTCCAGACACACCTCCCTCCCTCTTCCTGCCCATTGCGTTCTTAGGGGGTGGAGGAAACACCCTCGTCTCATTTCCACTAGTTGAGCAATATGCTGCCCGATCCTAGAAGGCAGGAATGTTTGGCTTCGAGTTCTGCGTTTTTGAAGGTAAAACTGGAGTTCTGAAAGGAAATTAAACTATGCCGGTCTCATTGAACATATCCTGCTTAATTGATAAAGTCATAGTACATTAGATCAACAGAAAACTGTTAGAGGATAAAGTAAAGTTTTTGGCGTAAATCAATCCCTTCCGTGGGATGCGCCGCACATTCTAGTTCCATTCAGAATCGTGGTGGCTGGTGAATGTGATGTGGCCTATACAATGACTTGCGGTGACCAGCCGATGCACAAGTCAGTGCTTTTATCCTCCCAGACGAGTCTGGTACCAATTTACCGACCCCGGAGGGATGGAAGGCTTGGTTGGCCTGGGCGGGCGTTGATGCGGGATTTGATCCCCGCACCAGGAGAGTGGGTTGCGCGCCACCTGTCACTACACCACCTCCGCCCAGAAAATGTTTACACCTGAAGAAAGCTCTCGATCTTCAGTGGGAGTGCTGAAAATTTTTCTCGAGGAAAGTTTGTCAGTGGCACAAAGGGGGAACTCTGTTTTTGCACCCCACCGAACAGTTACCTCTTCCACTCCGAACTGGTACTGAGAACATGGGCGGGAAGTATGCGTATGTGTGGAAACTCAAGCTTTCTGGAAAACAGGCTCACCAAAAGGCTCCATGTATGTGCCTTTGAGTGATTCAGATGTACAATTTTATGATGATTCGTTGTTTTTTTTTCAGACACGTAAAGCAACGATAATCAGAATAGGAGAAAGTCCGGCTGAATTAGTAAGTACCACAGCCGTGTACATTCGCTCAAACCATACAGAAAAGCAATTTTAGCTGCAATGCCAATTTCGCCAGGAGGACATGCAATCCGAAATTCAGCAGTCTCAGCAGGTAAAGGTGGAGCTACCTTTTCAAGAGAGCCCAGATTAGATCTACTCATATTAAGGCACCATACTTATTATACGATGAGCAGACAACCCAGATTGAACTTGAGGTGAGTATATTTTGCACACGGAACGTAAACGATGTGATGTTCTGGATAAATTAATAAATAAAAACACCCAGACGCGAATAGCTTCCGAGTTCATATGCTCAGGCCCAGATATGAATTGATGACTTCATTCAGTAACCTATTAGCACATATTACCAGCAGAAGGATAGCCATGCTTGTAGAGGCGGACGACATCTTGTTCGTCATTGGTGAAAAGGCTTCTGCAAGCGTTCCCCACCCCCGGCGTGGTAAACATAAGAGTGTGAACATATCAGACAACTGACCACATTCAAAGTTTGCGACTATGCGATTCCGCAAATTTTACCATTGACGGGTCTGCGAAGGGAGATTGTATACCGTCAGACCATGCCACGGGCATATGAATTTTGGCAGAGGAAGTACAGGAAGAGGAACCTAGAGGGTGGAACATCTTATTACTACAATAACGGGATTCACTCTGCGATAGTGACAGTACATACTCGCCATCCTTTCGAACACAGACAGGTCAGCGAGCGACCAAATCTTAACCGCAATAAAACTCCTTGAGTGAGAACTCTGGTTTTCAGTACTAGGTAGCTTTGTAGCGCTCAAGCACCATCGCGAGATATCGAACCGGTAGCTCTAAACCTTCGTCACATAATGCCGCACTTGATCTACGTAATTGAACTCATGGAGAATTTTGCAGCCGCTTATGATGCAAAATCCACTTCTGACTGCGGAGTGCAGAGATCAACAAGACACAGAGATCGAGATTGGGGCCGATGAGATAGCACCACTGCAGGTGTGTGTACGTTTCACTGTTTTCAGTTTGTGTTAAAGAGTTGATGGCTTAGATAACTGCAGCGGTCATTCAAAGTGTCCCCGAATTGAACCCATAGCAAGAGATAAAAGATAGGAAGGAACAGTGTAGCACAGAAGTCGAATTTCACTAGTAGGGGCACGTTCACGCTGGGTGTGATCAGGACAGAGTTCCGCATCGCGGAGCGCAGCGTGCGAGCTTAGGGAACCCTATAGCGTTGGGTCCTGAAGCGATTGCGGTGTTCTAGGCAATGAACAAAGGGGATTATGGCACAGGACACGGTAATCGCTCTAAATTCCAGGTGCCCGTTAGCTCACACGCACTATGTCGCAGACCACACCACGCTCTGCTGAATCATGACGTAAAGACACACCAGGACTGATGCCTACGCTATGTCAGTCCTTGTCGAAAACTCCGCATGAGCAGTGAGGCCGACATCAAAGAGTACATAATAGTGGTGATCATTTGCCCGGCTGCTGGATTGTCTGTTATTTCTGAATCTGCGATTCTCGACCTCGATCACGCATCGTAGAATTCACAACGCTCAGCGCCAGGCATGAGTTGCAAACTTCTCAAAAGGAATCGTATCTCAGTTTTGAAAAACGTGGGAAGTGAGATCGCATTGGAACACAACCTTCCGCTAGTGAGCATCTGGATTGGGTCACATTACACGAGAAGGTGATAATGGCGTCGCTTCTCATGCAGTCGTTCACAACGGGACTAACAGGGCAATCAATGTGCTCGATTATCCCGCGCTCACACTTCGCGCCAGCAGGACGTGACTGCGTTCACAGGAAGCGGGGCTGGGGGAGGTACACTTATGTCGAACTTCCGCGCGGTTGCGCGCGGCGAATGGCGCCGCGAATTCCTTCGCGTGTGACTGCGTACATTGTAACATTCCCTTCAAAGCCCGAATTCATTATTTCTTAGTTAGGATTGCCATCATGTAATGCTTCATGGTACCAGACCCTTGCGTCGCGAGCGGAATTCCAGCAGGCCGCTGTGCTGGTGGCGCCGCGAGGGCGACATCGCAAAGAGAAAATTTGACATGAGTGTACACACCCGGGGCTGGTTGGCACGGGAGCTGGAGCGTAGACGAGGTTGGCAACTATGCAAAGTGGAGAGACGCCCAGCAACGAAATCACCCCCTGTCGCCGGCACCGCAATGTATGACGCCGCCTAACGCAATTCACGCTGTGCCTTGACCCGGTTGGAGCGTCCTGAGACTCACCCTTCTCCCACTTAACGTCGATCCGTAGTCATGCTTAGGTCTCAGCGTCATTCAAATACGATCCCTTGTGCTTTACTTAGGATTTCTCGACTGAATCAAGTATTTTCTGGGAGTACTCCCTTTGTAAAAAAAAAACTGATTTTACACAATTTATTGTCTTCAATCATGGCCTATGGTTCCAGTGAACTTTCATTTGCAGGAGAAACGTGCGATTGCTGGTGGAGTTAAAAGTCCTTTAGATGTGCCACTGTCTCCGAAAGGTTGGCTTTCAAATGCAATATCATGGAATTCCTTCGAGTTGTTTATGTGGTTCACTTTTTCCTAAATTAGGGCGTCATATGGATCGTCACTGGTAGGAGAATCCACGTGCCTCTCAACCACACTCATGGCACGCCGCGAGTGTGGCCGGCTAAAAAGTAACTCCACATGCTTCGCCCAATACGATACTATACGATACCCATCCCTTAACGAGCGTGGGATTCCATTGCACGCTTCCATTGCAACAGTATATATGCTACAAAAAATCCAGTTCACTGTATGAGCATCCAACATGCTGTGGCTTTTGTAGTGAGGCGTCCAAAGGGATGGGGGAATAACTTCAATCATTTATTTCAATTATGTAGTTTAGTTTCCACGCTCGCAATTAGATGAGTGTTTGCTTCATCTTACCATCGCTTCCGGATATCCCAAAATTAATTTTTGGATGACCACAAGTGGGTTGAGGCTGAGGCTATACCTTGCGATCGGCTTGCAGTCCACGCACTTCGACTGTGGATTAGGTGGGCGTCCCTAATCGCACACAACCCTACTTTCCGCCGGATCGCACAATGACACAATCGCATTATAGCAGAATCGCACGTTATCATGCACCCTCACACTCGAGCGTGTTATTTTCCGGGTCTTTTACCATTCTGGGCCGTAAGTAGCAATAGAGTAGCGTTGTGGAAAGAAAAGCACGTTCAGGTGGAAGCGTGCAAGATGGCATTTTGCGATTCTGCGATCGGCTGGGAGACACCTCACCCTTTTCGGTAGCATTGCCCTTGCAGTTAGGGGCGGGATCCTCTAGCCGTTCGGGCTCTCCCGGATTCGCCTTGGCCTTTTCAGGAAAGGAGCTTCGTCAGCATCGTGGGCTCTTCTCTCCAGTGTCTAACCCTCGCTGTGGGAAACGGGCTGCCGAGGAGGGTTAGGTATCTTCCGATCTTATACGATCGTGCGATTCTGCGGATCATAGTATCGCGACAGATCAGATAAGAATAACCTTGAAATGGCACCTGTCAACCATAATTTATTTTTATTATTTTTTACTAAAGTTTAAAATGTTCCGATATCCCCATGCGAGGCACACCGCTTACTATACCGCTTTTCGCAGCTACTGATTCCACATCAATTTCAGAAGCGATAGCTTCACCTACAGCTCCTGCGGTACTACAAGCTATTCAGAAGCAACAGCAACAACAACCACCGCCCACCCCACAACAACCCATACCACCACAGAAGCAGCCACTACAACAAGAGCAGGTTAGTCATTTCAGCTTCCTACGGCCATGTGAGTTGAGAAATTCCTTCAAAGACAGCACAAGGGATAAAATATTTGCTTAGGAAGGAGAAAGATGTCTACTATAAATCAACGCAGTGGTCAGAGAGGCGGTGTGTGTGCAGTTTGCGGTGAACTAGGCGCTTTAGTTCTAACAACGCCTTGCACTACGCTGCGCACCAACTCCTTCTACAAGCACATGCAAATCATGTCCCCACACATGACAGATTCACGTGGCCCTGATCCATACGACTGGGGCGCTCGAAAACGCTTGACATGAAGATTGGTGGTCCAACCTCTCAACTTGTTGACCATTTCATTTCATTTTTTTGTTCGCTATGGTACTCTCTATGCACCAGGCACCTCTGTTTTTCTACTGTACAATCGGCATGGTTATCCATTGTGCTGCCTTGAGAATTACCTTAGATGAATCGAAGGAATTTGGTTTTTTTCAGAAAAAACCTGCTGGTAGTATTAAGCGCCCTTTAAAAAAACCATCTTCACTAAAAGGTTCGTGTTTTGTGTTGCTTGCGCTATTTACGAAGATATGTCGGTTCCTTTCTCCAAATGATACCCTGGGGTGTACGTCAGCACACTCACATTGGGACACTGCGCTGCGCGGATTTCGTCGTCGCGCGCGACACATATGGTGATCTCGTTGTGAGTTCACAGCAAGCTAATGAGCGCGGCCGTAGCCTCCTTTTTGTCAAGTCAAATTCTATCCTGCACGAATACCAACTCATTGCAACACATAATCGTTAATATCAATTACATTATAATTTTCAGGTGCTGGAGCTGGTGCTATTAGTCCTGCGGTACCAGAATGTACTGAACAGCAACAACCGAATCAGCCAAAACAACCACCACCTCAACCACAAGCACAACTATCACCTGCATCACCAGTACCGCAACAGCAGGAAGAAGCACCCACCACACCACAGGCAAAAGCAGCAGCTTCGACGACCCCGTCGGCACCACCAACACCACAGCAGCAACAGCTACTGAAACGGAGCCAGGTTAGTCCTAATAGCTGTATCAGGCCACGTTCATACTTTGCGCAGGCATGGTGTGGCCTTTCACAGGCAGCGAGGCTGTGTGGCACGAGGGAGGTGCGGAGACGACGCAGGCATTGAGACAGGGTAGCACAGGCGGAGACGCAGGGAAACGTAGTCATACCATGCCGTCGGCACCGCAAAGTATGAATGCGGCCTAGGAAGGATGTTAGAGTGCATATGAGAAATATTAGAGACGAACTCTTGCCACAACTCACGACCCGGATCAATAGGCCTGGTGCTGCACGTGCGCACGATAGCAGTAGTGATCGTGGCCGTTCACTCATTGTCACTATGCCGGCGACACGCCGCCAGTAATGGATATGTCGATCGCAAGGGTCTATTGCGACAATTCCGGCCTCGTCGTCAAGTATTAGGTTGATTCATAATAAATCGGACAAATGGTAGTGATGATTTCTAGAGATCATAACTCAGTAACGAGTTAACGAAAATGGACGCGCGAGGTACCGTTGGAATGAGTATGAAAAGCTCTTCAAAGTACCGCAAAATAATCACTCCAAAGTAAATTCATTCCGCCACAATGCCGCACGATTTCAAGCGGTCCAGAGACCACATCCGCAACGTCATACTATTTATATCGCTATCTGGCCAGGAACCCGCGGATATCGGCAGACGTCCGATAAAGGTTCACAAGGAGCATGCCCCCGGCAGAAGTACACTGTAGTTGTAGCATTCGAAGTTTGCGTCAGGCGACTATTCCATCGAAGAAGAAAACCGCGGTTGGTGGAGCGTACACGGCGTAGAGTACTGGGAGCTGCTCGATGAAGGTACCACAGTATCCGCCGACGTCTACGTTCGTCAATTACGAGAATTGAAGGCCAATGTCCAAAGTTCGCTACGGCGGCGGTCACATGTCTACTTCCAGCACGACAACGTGTCTACTTCCACAGACCGCACTTCGCAAGATCGACCAAGGCCGAGCTGCTGTCGTACAGTTGGACCGTACTTCTATACCCACCGTACTCCCCAGACCTGGCCCCTTCAGATTTCCACCTTTTCTCCCACAGCCAACGCCACCTGGACGGCCAAGACTTCAAAACTCGCGACGAGGTCAAGGCGGCATTCGGCAACTTCTTCGAGCTCCAGCTTCCGGCCTTCTGGAGCAAGGGCATCCATGATCTGCCTATACCGTGGCAGAAGGTCATCGATAAAGATGGAGTATATTTCAAGTGAATCCCTGTTGTCGTAAAAAAGTTGTACGACAATGATTAAAATTGGTCAGTTTGTCCGATTTATTATGAATCAACCTAATATAAATAGAGCCTATGACTAATATGAAGAAATTTCCCAAGTCATATAACAATGGTGTCAATTCGTAGTATTGGCGACTACCCATACTTCACGAATATCGACTTTTTCAGAGCAAGCGCACTATTGCCGCTAGCGTTAAACGCCTTTCCAAGGCAACATCGTCCAAGAGAGGTTGGTCTTCTGAAGAACAGACGAATATTCACGTCCTTCTCAATAATTACTCCGTTTTGCGATCTTCTTCACAACGCGCTTTGTTGTTCTGTGTTTGCCTCGCGTACTCTTACGTCGTGACGTTGCAATTCTGTGATTTTGCAAATGCACTGCAATGCATCGATGCTCACAAAATGCTCCACAAATTTTTCGTAAGGTATAACTGTGGCCTAAGGCGAACGCTTGTGCAATCAGTGCAGCCGAAAACTTATGGGAAAATCGTATTATTTTTCACTTTGAGAAAGTTGATTCCACACCAGCTCAGTATCTTCTGTTACAGGTCCAAAGGCACCAGACAGTAAACGACAGGAGGGACAAAAAGGTCAAAATCAGGCCTCTGCCGCGGATCCCAAGGCATCGAATAGTAATCGACAAAAGGGACAAAAAGAACAAAAGGAAGTTCTTGTCGCAGGTCCCAAGGCTTCAGAAAGTAGGCAACAGCAAGGACAAAAAGAACAAAAAGAAACAGCGACACCTTCACCACTACCAACTCCTATCGCTCCTACACCATTACCACAACAGCAACAACAACCACCGCAGCCTTCTACACCAACAATACCAACACCACCGGTAGCACCGACTACCCCGCAACAGCAGGGCCAGGTTAGTTATTACACCTCTGTGGGACGTGTACCGTTATGCCTGCTCTTACTTGCGGGTAGGGAATCGATCCATCGCGTCGCGCTGCATACCACGTTGTTTTGTGTCCTCACGATACATATTCCCCATGGTTATGTAATTATCCCTCTTTTGTGCTGATTTTCGTAATTTGTAATTTTCATGGGCTTGTTTCAGCGGAATCCCGAAGGATAATTTGTGGTTCTAATGCCTTCGGGTAAAGGTAGGCTGTATATGATCTAGGCATTCGACTCCCGAGCAACTAAGGCCGCGTTCACACCTTGCGATGCCACTGGGTGGGCGTGGCTACGTGTCTCTGCGCCCCCACTTGTGCCATCCTGTCTCGCTACTTGCGTCGTCTCTGCACCTCCCCGTGCCATTGTGCCTCGCTGCTTGTGAACGCAGCCACGTCCTACCGACGTAATGCATGAACGCGGCCTAAGCTCGGCGGTATAAGAGGAGGCGGGATGGCGTCGCGCGGCACCTTTCTTGGATTCGAAGCCGTACACGTCGCGCTTGCTACGCCGCTTCGGCTCCTCTTGAATTACAGCGGGCACTGATATCGTAAGTGTTGAAATTTTTCGCTCGGCATACCTCGTACTAAATTTTTCCAGGTTTTGATATGAAGACTGTTTTTCTGTAGAATGCTCAACATATACAAGGATAAACCTCAATTAAATTTCTTAATTTACTTTAGTAGTACTAATAAATGGTAACTGAAATCAGGAAACACTTGCTTGTACAGAAATACCGTTGGGGGGTACTTATGTCCTTTGGAAATTGTCTACCGTCAAGGATTTGAACGAACATGCAAAAAAAGAAAATACTGAAAAAGATAGTAGTATCGAATTGACGTCACGAATCAATACGTGCATACAGGGGGTGCCAAAAAAGTGTAGTTTTGCTTACTGCTCACATCCACCAAGTATGCAAAACATAGGGTTTGGAAGCGATGAAAGTATTGAGGCAACATCTTCCCAAGATGTTCCTTCAGAAACAGGGGCAAGCTGAGACTCATTACCTTCACCACCATCAAATATGAAGCCTTCAGTCGGCACAGTCGGGCGTCAGAGCACCCACGGCTTCAGGGTCGTCGGCACCAAGCCTGACTCTGTGCCAAACCCTGAAGCTGCGTTCATAAGCGACAAATCGGGATTTTTCCGTCAAGAAAGATGCGAATCAATAGGAAAATGAGCACATATGCACGACTTGGAATTTCCGGCAGATCGGAGCATCCGCGATATTTGGATATTTCCCATTATGCAGATAGAGTGACGTTTCGGTACGTGGCATCTACTAAAATCCATATCGTGGATCTGCCGGAATCTCGAAATGTTGGAAATGAAAGCACTTCAGAGGAACACCTCATGCTCTGCGATCACTTCCTACTGGGCTGGGTTAGGCATCTTGTCAAAGACACCGGGAGGAGGGCAATTTCGGTTTACGGTATGGGAGGAAGGTGCTTGTAGTTGCCGCAATGCACACACGGCACCTTGTCAAGACATCGAAAGTGGATTCATTAGGTTTAAAATGTCTCTTTCTCACTTTTTTCTTACGCTTTCGCTTATTCTTCATGTAGTTATTATTTATTTATTTATTATTGGACATACAAAAAGCATGTGGTAAGAACAGAACAAAGAAAAGAAAACTGTCAAAACACACATAGGCGAGTTAATGCTAAAACATAATGAAATAACAGCAGCAAGTTGGCTCGACTGAGAATTACAAAAACTTTTCAGCGATTCTTTTAATAATGCTATACTTCACTTTGGCATGAGAACGCAGAAAAGAATTGAAAGAAGTGCGAACCCTATCAGAGAAAAACTTGGACCTGACCTGGGAACGAGCAGTTGTGGTAGAAATTTTTGCTGATGCTCCTCTTGTATTGGACCTCACCACTGTGAAAAATTTAGAAATGTTTAAGGAGGTCATACCGTAATAGATTTTGTACGCCATGAGAAGGTCAAATCTCTTCCTCCTATTTGCCAATGACTTCAACCCGAATAACTTGTTCCTTTCAACTCCATTAGGAATATCCTTATAGTTGACATAAAGAGAGCGGAGCATCAATTTACGAGTGAAATTTGGACACCTTCTAGAGCGGAAATATCCTGCTTCTCATGAGGGGAGCAAACTGTGGTCCCTTATTCTAAAATGGGACGAACATAAATTTTATAAGCTTGTAACAGAATGTTTGGGTTTCTCGTGCGTAGAACTTTGTAGATGTTGAAAGTTCTACGAAGACCCTTAGCCACTAATGCTTTATAATGCTCGCGAAAATCAAGATTACTATTATAAAGAAACCTAAGATCGCGCACATTTGACACAATTCTAAGATCTCATTCCCAAGACGATATTGGGGATACCGCACCTGTTTTCCTATGCACATAATTGCGTTTTCTCAGTGGAAAGTGGAAGCCTGTTAGCCTGTCCCCAGTTCAAAACTAAATCAATTGCTGTTTGGAATTGAGGGTCAGCAATAGTTCCTTGTACAACTTCATAAATCTTGATTTCATCGGCATAAATGTTACAAGAAATCCCGAGGTCTCGAGTGGTCCAAGGAAAGTCTGCAGTGTAAATGTTAAATAGAATAGGCGAGAGCACTCCACCTTGAGGAACGCCGATTCTCACATTACGAACTGAAGAGTAAGATTTACTCACGCGCACTTGAAAAGTCCTACCAGACAAGAAACTTCTGATCCACTTCCTGGTCATGGGATGAAATCCAAAGTGCTCCATCTTTTGCAACAGTAACTCGTGGGAGGCCCTATCGAATGCTCTTTGGAAATCAAAGTAAACAACATCAACATTTTTCCCTTGGTCATAAGCTTTCGTCCAATCATTGAAACACTCTAGTAGTGCTGTTTCAGTACAGCGACCCTTTGTAAAACCATGGTGTGTGTTAGGGATGATGCAAAACTTGTCAAGATGGGAAAGCGGTTGTTTTTTAAGAAGTTTTTCAAATACTCTGGAGAAAAATGAGGTTAATCTGATCGGTCCGTAGTTTTGGGATCAGAAAAAGGTTCCTTTTTTTGGAAGGGGAATTACTACGGCTTGTTTCCATCTACTGGGAATTTCGCCAGTCATGAAGCTGAGATTGAAAAAAAAACTCCAGAGGGCCTGAGATTTCATGAACACAGTTTTTCACTACCACATAGGGGATACCATCTGGATTCGTGGAAGCCGCTGAAGACCAATCTGACAAGATTTCGGCTATATCATTTTTGTCAAACCATGGAGCAGGATCTGTGGATTCGGTTCTAGGGCATTCCAAGGGTAGAGAAGCAAGACATGAAGACACGAACGATTTTTCAAAAGCGTTGGCTAAAAGTTCTGCTTTGCTTCCATCAGTTACGGCCCTAATAGAATCGTCACATAGGGTAGAAATACACGGTTTATCGGATATAGGTATGGTTTATCGGAGTTGTTCTACTTGTTTGTAGCTGTGTGTTGTTTCACCTATTTCACATCATCACAATTAATGAAATACACTCTACGAGACAGGAAATGCCATCTCTACAGCGAACAACTCGGAAAGTCAGTGTGTTGATGCGAATGTGATACGATCACACACCACAGCGCCGCGCTTTTGAATCCGGGTTTTCCACCGATTATCGCTTCTAACTTTGGATGTTCGTCACAAAATGATCATTTTTTGCATCTTCCTCTTTCTTTGGATCCATTCTGCTTCCTTTAAGCTCGCATCATTTTTGCGGTACTGGCTGCGAGGCGTGGCTGCGTCCCTCTTGTATGTGGCTCGCATGCAGCATCTGCGAGTGGTCTTGCGTAAAATGCACGCTAGTCACGAAGCACGAAAGTACACAGCTGTCAAGAATGATCAATCTGAACATCTATTGTGGCTTTTGTATGCTTTGGAAGGAATTTCATTTTTTCATGTGTGCAGGCCCTGACACATTTTCAGCAATATTGGATGTGCAGCGACCACATCGATCATCCATTTAGTTAGATGTGGCATCAAAATCTTACACGCACTTTCAACCAACTTGTGCTATTTTGGTGTCTAATAAGAAGCCGTTTCTAGAATCACTAGCTCAGTATACGTTTCCTATCTATAACAATTCTTGGGAGGGTTGTCGCATGATGAACGGGGATGGTCTATATGACTTTCCCATCCAATCGATCAATTATAACCTGCAATACAAAAAGGACCCATGCAGCACACCCATCAAAGCCGATTGCACTGATAACGTCTTCCGTTCGTGGTGAACGGTGGTTCGATTTTGAGTGGGCCCTGTTGCTCAGTGTTACAGCTTTCCTTTACTCAAGTGGCTGACTCCTTTTGACAGTGTTAATACTCGTGATTTTGTGCGACGCCACGTACCACCACGTCAGTCTACCTGCATTATGGCGAATATCAAGATCACGAATACGCCGATCTGGAGAAAATTCGAAATCGCGGATACGCGAATGCGCTATGCGTTTCTTTCCTTTAACGCTAAAAATCCAGAAATCCCATTCATTTCGGTATGAAAGCAGCCTAATTTTGCCTCTAGCCGTACACTGACAAAGACGGCGAGGGAAAAGGTATATCTTCGGACGCAGGTGATTTCTTGCAGGCGATCTCGCGTCTAGCATACGATACGTATCGATCGCGAAAAAAGCGCTGAGACTCTTCGACCTACTCTCGAGACTGAACATGGTGCTGTCATTAGTCATCTGCTGCCTATACCGTTAGACGTGTGCATTTGAATGTTGTCGCATTTCTTTCTTTCGAAAACAGCAAGCTTTTTCGCTAATTCGGCGAATCCTTTTTCGTGCTCATGGTTTCTTGTGGAGCAACACAGGTACTCGGTATGTTTGGTCACTGTGGATATGGTCCTACAAGAATGTCGCCATTCCCAAAGCCCACAGCATGGTGAGAAATCCGAGATTCCTTTGTCATTTACCCATCATTACACCGTCTAAAGCCGTAAAGTTCAGCCAAGTGGGCGGTGTTGAGGTCGCACAATTGCTGGGCCGAAGGCAACAAGATATAATACAGCGATTCGAAGACAAAACGAAGTAAGATGACCAGGAACCAGGGAACACCTAATTGTTGAGGAAAATAGCCACCTCAGTACAACCCCCCCCCCTCCCTTCAACAGGGACCTAGTACGGTCCCCCATCTACATAACCAACAGTATCAGTTCCCCTTTCAACATCTACATGACCAACAGTATCAGTAACTACTGCCGATTGCATACTAATACCGAGTATTATACTTCACTGTAATTCTTGTTCTGATCACTCAAATTTAGTCATATTTCCTTACATAACCGGGTCAGCTGACGGCACGTTTTGCTTTCCATCTAGCCCGGAAACATTGCTGATCTCTGACATTACGACCCCCTCCCCCCATCCGCCCGTCAGAAACGACCTCCCCCCTTCCCCCCTCCTCCCCCCCCTCCCCCCGTCGAGGCATTCTCGACTCTCGGTGACTCTGCCAGGAACATCAGAAACTAGACATTTAGGATCCAGTCACCTTCTGTGGCAGACGAGTTTGGCCACGTCTATACTTTGGGGCGCCACCGTTACAGCGTGGCTGCGTGACTCTGCGTCTCCGCCTATGCCACCCTGTATCCTACCAGCGTCGCTCTGCACCTCCCCCTTGCCACTCTGCCTCGCTGCCTATGAACGCAGACCCCTGTCGCCGCAAAGCATGAACGCGGCCTTATCCGGCGCACTCTTATATTAGGCTGGTGCATAAGTCTTGCGACATATGTGACTCCTTTCAGAGTATTGTTATTTCAGTGCCCTCAGATATATTAGGTTGATTCATAATAAATCGGACAAGTTGGCAAATTTTAATCATTGTCGTACAACTCTTTAACGACGTCTGGGATTCACTTGAAATATGCTCCATCTTTATCGATGACCTTCTGCCACGGGTTAGGCAGATCATGGATGCCCTTGCTCCAGGAGGCCGGAGGCTGGAGCTCGAAGAAGTTGCCGAGTGCGTCTTGACGTCGTAGCGAGTTTTGAAGTCTTGGCCGTCCAGGTGGCGTTGGCTGTGGAAGAGAAGGTGGAAATCTGAAGGGGCCAGGTCTGGGGAGTACGGTGGGTGTGGAAGCACGGCCAAACTGTACGACTGCAGCTCGGCCTTGGTCGATCTTGCAATGTGCGGTCTCGCGTTGTCACGCTGGAAGTAGACATGTGACCGCCGTCGTACCGAATCTTGGACATTTGCCTTCAATTCTCGTAATTGACGAACGTAGACGTCGACGGTTACTGTTGTACCTTCATCGAGCAGCTCCCAGTACTCTACGCCGTGTACGCTCTACCAGCCGCGGTTTTCGTCTTCGATGGAATAGTCTCCTGACGCAAACTTCGAATGCCACAAGTACACTGTACTTCTGGCGGGGGCATGCTCCTTGTGAACTTGTGATCTGCCGAATCCGCGGGTTCCTGGCCAGATAGCGATATAAATAGTATGACGTTGCGGATGTGGTCTCTGGACGGCTTGGAATCGTGCGGCATGGTGGCGGAATGAAACTACTTGGAAGTGATTAATCTGCAGTACTTTAAAGAGCTTTTCATACTCATTCCAACGGTACCTGCGCGTCCATTTTAGTTAACTCGTTGCTGAATTATGATCTCTAGAATTCATCACTACCATTTGTCCGATTTATTATGAATCAACCTAATATGTATGTAGATAATATAATCACCGTTGTTTCCTACTACTTGCAGTGAATGGACGGCTGTTCAATGTCCTCTTCCTAGAAGTCCACGAACAGCGATTCTAGAAGCCGTGAATACACTATTTGAGTGCAGCCAGATAATCAAATTTCTTCTTTCTTATCTATAGCTCTGGGCCTAATTAAAGACGGTGATAGGATATTGTGCGTAATGTAGAACTCCTAAACTGTTCACGCAAATGAAAGCCAGGGATTTGAGAAGCCTATGTGGCGAAATTTCCAACGAGAAAGGGCGCCCCGGGCTTTACAGGAGCCGTCGTCTTCAACAGTTGTCACTCGTTCTGAAGCAAATAGCTCTGATATAAAATCCAGCTATTGCCACAGATAGAAACGATTCTCCATTATCTCGCCATAAATACTACTTCTTATTATTAACACAAAGCTTCCATCTCTAATCACAATGCCACACAGATCTTTAGTCAATGAAGAACAGCACAGCAAAGATTCTTATCGTTAGCCGCTCGTAGTGCTGCCTTGTGTGACTTACTGAGTTGTTAAGGCTCCTTGTGAGGCATGACCATTTGTTAGTTTGTCAACTGTCATATGGGTACAGTAAGGTTGATGTCCAGTAGGCGTCCAATCACCTGTGTGTGTATGGACAACAACATTTGCATCTTTTGTTACAAAACCAATGGAGCAACGAGACACTGTAGATAATTGATGGCATTTGCAGTGGGTATAGCATAATACGGGTAGCTGTTCCCACACATGAGGATACTAGAGGCACTTGTAATAAATCATCGGTCGATGAAGGGTTTTTGAATTCGATCCGTTTCTTGTTGCAATGCGGCGAAACCACCTATCATGAAGTCCAAGAAAATTATCGGAGCATGCTCTATTGGGGTAACTTACTGTAGTAACTAATAGTTGATAAAGTTTGGAAAAGGAGAAACCCTATGAAAAATTGAAAGTGTCGCGAGACTTATGCACCAGTTTGATAGCAGCCATGCCGACGTGAGTCTACTGGCTAGCGTTAAGCATAGTGGCGAGCCTAGAGCGTGCCTTTCACCGGGCTTTCCCGGTGCACGTTTATCTTGGTCTACTGGCTTTACTTCGAAGGTAATATAATCCTTTTCCTGAACACCTCCGCGCTACCTTTAAAGATACCGCGAAGTGGCAGTGGAGTACCGATTTCCACGGATACCGTGATTCTCCTGATCAATGAGTACCTCTGAGTATCTGATCCCTTTCCGCTGACTCCACGGTTCTACATATGAAAATAATCGCCTTTTCATTTATCACATCAAAATCGCGATTTTAACAAACTATTCATATCTTCTTCGTTTTTCCACCACTTCCGCACTTCTGACAATTTCATCGCTATGAACGCTATGCTACAACTATAAGACCTATACGAGCTCCGGAGAAGCAGAACAATAAAAAAGGGTGTAATCGAGCGATTCTACCCTTTAATAATTGAACTCCTAATTGAACGAAATTGCGATTTTTCCAAATGTAGAACCGTGGAGTCAGAGGGAAAGTATCAGATACCTAAAGATACTCATCGATCAGGAGAATCATGGTATCCGTGAGAAATCGGTACTAATCTAATCCTTCTAACGATTCTAAGATTCCTCATTTCCACGAAATTGCTATCCCCACATTGTCGTTGATTTCACGATTCTTTCGACTCATGTGTGTTCCACTCTGGTCCATCCGCCATTTGCAAGCATCCCCCTTTCAACGACTCCGCCGATTTCACTAATTCTAACTGCGCTTCCCTCGGTCTCATGTTATACCTGTCATTTTAGACTAAGCTGGTGGCTAGTGAAAGGATGAATGCCTTCGTCAACCTGGATAGTATTCGATCCTTTCAAAATCTTCTCCACCAAACATTAGTGCAGCGTGTTAGCATAGCCATAGGTGATGAGTAAGCTCTAACATTTCCTCTGTATCATATTGTAGCTGCGATGATAGCATCGGCAAAATTGTCGAGGCTGTGAAAACGATTAAAGGAACCGGGAGGGCTCGGAAGAAAGAGATGAAGTAATCGTTTTGAAACATTCGAGGTTAAAAGCGATAGAGAAAGAAACCCGATACGAGAGCGCGATGTCATTGTATTAGCGTCTCTTGCGCATCTTATTGTACTGCAACATCGCCTTTCCTAGTTCTTGCTTGCGGAGATATCATTTCTTGTCTCGTAGAGTGTATTTCGCTCATTCATGATGATGTGAAATAAGTGAAACAACAAGCAACAGCAATCAGGTGAATCACTGAATGGGCGAATAAGCGAAAAAGTAAGAAAAAAAGTTGTTCATGGTGAAAAAGGCCATTGAACTCACACTTGACTTCTCAGCGAGGTGTCGTGTGTGCAAAGTCTGCAGCCTGAGTATTGGAAGCGTCACGATAGATTCCACCGTAGGCCAAAACTGCCACTTCCCGTTATCTTCACAGACACTTTCCGCGATAATCGCAGCAGTATTTACCCTGCCGCAGCCGATAGACCCCCGGGATAGGTTGTATTGCATCTTTGCATCTAGTAATTCTTTCAGAGTTTAAGAAGAGAAGAGGGCTATCATGTCACAAGTTACGGTTATGCGAGCCGAACAATCGCTGTTCCGCTGGAGGCTATCATCAGAAGAGAAATGTGAGATACGGAGCTGGTTGAAATTTGAAAACTCATTTGCGGGTATTTCCATAGAAACACCCTCACCTCTAACAAGTTCCAACTTCTCTCTTCGTAGAACCTCGGCATCGTTATCAGTTTGATATTCTTCTGTGATGCCAACGAGGTTTGTAGGTGGAACATTTATTTACGGCCTAACGTTTCGACCGGATCGTCTTCCTCAGAGGCCCAGTCCACCACCGCGGGAGCGCAACGCCGCCACTCCGTGTCAGCTGTCGTCAGTGAAATAAATGTTCCACCTAAAAACCTCGTTGGCATAACAGAAGAATATCAAACCCTCAGCTGTTTTTGTACACGCTTTCCTGATTTTCTCTGACACTTCCGATTCCGATTTGGAGCCCGTTCTGCATGCAGGAACCAGCTTCAGACTTACCAGATCTATTCTTCTTCCCCATCGTTTATTGGGCTCCTCCTCTACCGCTAGAGAGTTATTTGCTATCCTGACCAGCCTCAGAGCATTTGCCAACTATATTTCCTTCCAGCATTGCCTTTGGTATTGCGACAGCCAGTGCGACACTCAAAAAAGGAAGTTAAAAGGTAGTTTTGCAAGACCTTGCAAGAAAAATCTGGAATTTATGCAATGTCCTACATGCTCACGTAGATTTTGTGTGAATCCCCAGACAGTTGAACGCGGAAGCGGACACAGCGTCTAGATTCGTAGATGTAGACGATTGGAGTGTTTCCGAAGGCGTATCCAGTGAGTTTGAAAGTAGCTGAGGCACATACGCATTCGACATGTTTCGACATGTTTGCGAGTGCTGCCTCAAATAAGTTCATTTATTACAGACTCGCTTGCGAGAATTCCACAGGCATCGACTCTTTTTCAAGCAACAAAGGATCTGGCTCCGCCTCCTCTTCTTATTTCTGAAATGGTGTCTTGGGCGAGGACTTATCACAGCAAGGGCATGCTGGGCTTCCCAATGTGGCCATCTAACTTGTTCTGCCCCTCACTTAGAAGCAATGCTCCTTGGATCTCTCAATTTCAACAGACCGAAATCTTTCCAGCCGGCTCCTTCGTACTGGAAGGTTCTTCTCCATCCTTCGGCTTTTGGCGCAACAAGGTTGAATTTCGATTACGCCTTTGCTCTATTAGGTGTAGGATAAATGGTCGTTTCATGATAAGTCTTTTTTCGGCGCTGTCTCACAGCTCCAGTCAACCTGAATATACCATCTTGTAAGCCATACTCAACCCTTCTCGATTCACACTTCCTTTGGTAGCGGCTTTGGTAACGTTTTTTACAAGCTCTAAAATTCGGAATGGAAAGGTACGGTTTTTGCATGATCATGCTTCATGAGTTTAAACTGGGTCACTCCGCGGCCGAAGCCAGTTCGAACCTTAGATGTGAACCAAGAGTCCCCTGCCGAAAGAACCGTGCGCCGTTGGTTTGCGAGGTTTGCTCGTGGAGACTTTAATCTTTAGGATGAACCGCATCAAGGGTGCTCACTGTTTGGTGGTGTTGTAAGGGCGTAATCCACTTTAGCCTGCTGCAGCCTGGTGAGATCATCATAGCAGAGTCCTATTGCCGTGATTTTGTTCTGTGTATGAAAAGTTGCAAGAACTGTGATCGGCGCTGTTAAACAGAAGGGGTCCTATCCTGCTGCATGATCACGCAAAACCCCACACTTCGCAAGTTACCCGCCAAAAATTGATGCAGTAAGGCATCGAGACTCTCCCTCACTCCCCTTATTCACCAGACCTATCTCCAACGGATTACCACTTTTCCGGGTTCTTGATGCAAACCTGCGTCAGAAGAGGTTCGCCGATACGATGCAGGTTGAAAATGCCATTGTTGACATTATAAATTCTCGCAATCCAGAATTTTAATGATGGCATATTTTCTTCACCACATTGCTGACAAGATTGTGTGGATTCGAACGGTTTTTATTTCGACAAATAAAGTTGTGTCTGATCGAAGTTATGGCGTTTTGAAAAAGTGGTCTGTTTTGGCCAATTATTCTGCATGCACCTAATACTATTTTTTGACCCTTTTCGGGCTTTAAAATTCATTCCCATATAGTTGTTGCGTTAAGACAAAATGTAAGAGTCTTCGTAGAGTATCGGAGACGGAAACGGAGTTAAGTAACTGGCGCGACTTGCTCCTCTACGGAAGGTCCCGTACAGACGGGACGTGGCGTTCGATGCGGTTCGTCGCAGCCACGCTTTTCCCGCTCATCGAGCGAATTACCCCATTCGCGTGTGTCATTTTTCTTCGCCCCACCCACTCCCACCACAAGATAATAAACAGGTTTACAACAAAAATTTGCCAGCCGTCTTATCTCCCACCAGCGACCTGTTTCACAACAGCTTCGGTTACGGCGGCTCGTCAGCGGATAAAGGGGCTCGAAGAGGTCTCAGAGCTGATGCAGAGTTGTATCAGCAGAGCGTTCGAGCCCTGAGCTTATACAAGCGAGTCAAACACCGGTTCCTGAAGTTCAGTCAGACCTTAGAGATTGCACTAGTAGACATTCCCAAAATACTAAATATTTTCGTTGCACACCTCATCCACAAAGAGAAGGATCGATCGTTGGGCTATCACGTTGCCGCGCTCACTCATTTTTTTTAGTCCTTTACCGGAGGTCGACGCAGACATCCTCAAAGCTCTTCTCAGAATGGCCGTCAGAAATAGGCCCCCTGTGGTCCATAGAATCAAAGCATCCAAAAACGACCTGGACCAAATCCTGCATCACGTCCTGGAAGTCAAATCCCAGCCGCTACTGAAGCAGCCACCAATGTCTCCATTCTTGGGCTTGCTTCGGGTAACGGAGATCCAACTCCTCCAATTCGGAGATTTTCGTGCCACGCTTGGGAGTCTGGTAGATAAAAATCAAAAGAACCAAGACAAACCATCGGGGGGGGGGGGAGCCACGATAGCCAAGAAATGGGACCTGGAAGAAACATCGTTGTGGGAGCTTTCTGCCGGCTCAGGGAACCCCTTTTGCCCTACAAGTTCCTTTTCGGAGAGATCTTCGAGTTCCCCCGTAGAGACCAGACATCTAAAGGCATAAAAACTGTCGTTCAGTCAACGGGGCTTCAGCACAAAAAGTTGATGCCCTATTCCTTCATGGGAGGAGCGGCTACGCGCTCTCGGGCGGGGTGTTAGATCCAGCAAAATAATGCTGGTCGGGGAGGTGGAAATCCGTCGATGGTTTCCGTAGTTACATAGAACCATCTCTCATCTGAAGGGTCCCATTGACTTGTTTCTATGTTTTAGAAGAACACTTCAGACGCAGAGGAAGGACCATTTTCACAGACAAGGAGAGAACAACTT
Organism: Trichostrongylus colubriformis; assembly: GCA_963978905.1. NCBI lineage: Eukaryota > Metazoa > Nematoda > Chromadorea > Rhabditida > Trichostrongylidae > Trichostrongylus > Trichostrongylus colubriformis. Next base: position 48,336,607 of record OZ022257.1, on the reverse strand, counting down.
TGTCTTCAACAATATCGTTCAGTATCTGTTTTTGCATGTATTTCTGTTGACGCGAACGATTCGCTTTGGCTCTCATGTGTTCGGATTTGTACATAAGCACTGTTGCTTTGGTGGAGCCAAATTTAAAACCAAATGTTATTGTTTCAGTCGTATCGTGCGGTGCGACATCATCGGGTGTATCAATTTCTTCACACACTCACGAGCCTAGTATTGCGGTTCTCATTTTATCCCAACATTTATCGTACATGAATTTGCACAAAGGGCCGGCTAAGTACATAAGTACCTATGCTCACCTGCCTGTTCTTCATTGTAAACGTAGAGCCGCATTTGTAAATCGTGCTATTCTTCATTTCACAAAAATCATGTAATTCGCTTCCACCCAAGAAAGAATTTGTTACCGCATTGGCGGCGTATTGATTGTGGTCCTTTGTTACGGTCAATCGTGGACCGCATGCGACAGTAAACGATAAAGCCCATACCCCTCTATATTTTTGTTGCGTCAAAACAAAACGTAAGTTTCGTCATAGAGTATCGGAGACGAAATGGTTGTTTCAACATCTCATTCTTTAAGTGGCAGCCTGCAACGCTACGTTTGTTGCAACCATGTCCATCGCCTACTTCAATGAGCTTCTCAAAACCATTGAAAAATCCATGGTGAGTTCTTGAATTACAACTTTTGGCTATTTCGACATCCGTCACGGTGCGACGATGTACCTACTAGGCTTACCTTCGAATCCTCCGTGCGATAATGTCAGCAAACGATAGGTTTTTCACTATTTCTGTCGAGATGCTCCATTTACTATTCTGATTGTGAATGGAGTACAGAAGGATGAGTCTTCCAAATGAAACTGTGATTTTCGAGTTGAAATTATATTTCGCGATTATGTTGGGTGCCACGTTCAGTGAAGGCAGAGGTTTTAACAGCATCAGGGGTAATGGGGTGTGGGTCTTCAGTCAGAATTGATATTCCACGACTCCTGCCTCGCACCTTCCCTAATTACTCCGCACCTCTCCGCCTAAGGGATGACCTCGCTTAACGCGTTGATTTAACTATCTTCATCGATCATCAACTACGTAACTAATTAAGATCATTATTACATCAGCTAAATGGAATAATTAAAATTGAATGAAATCATTATGAAGCAGAAAAAAAGAAAATCGAAGTTATATAAAAGTCAATAATATAGCCGGACATAGATAGAAAGTATCTTGTTTCTCACGACCGTTTTTGGACTCAAAGATCAGAAAATCAGAAAACTACCAGAATTACTTCTCATGAATTGCTCAACTAGTTCCTTTTCATTTCAGACTCATTCTTCCATTCTTTACATTTTAATTTATCTCTTTTTCTTTCATGAATTCTTAATATTAGGTTGTAAGGAAAGTTTTGGCCGCTTTTCGCAGTTTCAACTTCGGAAGATCATAACGCAAATTAGACTGCATCTTTTCTCACAGAATAGACACCATTCGATTTGTTACACATTTGGCAATATCATGAATATTTGCACATATCATTTTGATGAAGGGCTGATGATTTATATAGGAGGCGAAATCTAAAAAGTCGACTTCAGATCACCATTCTTTTTGAAGACACTGCTGCTGAAGGAGCTGTCCAGATTTTTGGGAACATAGTGGGACATAGTTAGCGCTAGATATGGTGAGTATGATAGACGAGTAATGGCTTCAGCCTTCAACTGCTTCAGTTACTGGAAGAGGATTTGTGGAAAATGCGCTTGCGCATAGCTGCTCTGACACTGAGGGGTCCCGCAGCATTTTTTTTTTGGGTTTTTCCAAGTCAAAGCTACTTAAGGTGGTCATCCAAGTTTGTGTGTTGAGAGCCAATACTTTTGGACATCCCCTGTAAGTATGGGCGCTCATCGCTTTCTGCCGCTTTAGTTGAAGCGATTTGATCAACTAAAAATTCGAGCAACTCGTTCTCGTTTCTACACTTCTGAAACCAAGGACAAAGTTCAAGCCAATGCTTCACCCCTCCCTATGCAGCACTGACATTGCTGTTACCTTCGTTGGGACTCGGCTAAACAAGAACTCGTGATGTGATCCAAAAAGTGCCATTTTCGCACTACATTAAAACTCCCCAGTAATTCGGAAACTTCGTGGCATTCCAAATAAATCATTTAATCAGAAAAGGCAACTTTTTGTCAGTCTAAGGAACGCAATATGTAGCTGACTCATGTTGACGCGCTCCGAGATTTGAATTCATCTTGTGAACGCGAAAAACCGGCCAGAACTTTCCTTACAACCTAATAATTTCGAGTAATTCTGCAAATCTCTCTTTGTCCCAACTAAAATCCACGCTTTCTGTTCCTTGCGCTGTAAATGTTGACTTATGCGAAGGCATTCAGGGAGGTCATCCATCAGGCGCACTTGGAGAGGTGCAAAGTAATCAGGAAAGGTACGAGGCAGGAGCCGTGGAAGGTCAATCCTGACTAAAGACCCCTCCGGGGTAATGTGGTAATTGAGTCACTTACATGGAAAATATAAGCGTAAGAAGGTGTGTTGGCGAAATCTCGGTGAAAAAGCCCCCCCCCCCCGAGCTGTAGAAACGACCCAACGGATGACACCTGACATATTGGATGACAGACCCCGCCTTCTAGGGTCGATTTTGCGGAAGAATTACTGAAGTTTAGAGTAATGAGCATGATAGCAGAATGTACTTATCGTATCGCAATAAAGTCGTATTGATCGAAATGACGTGGTGCTTGACGTGTCAGCCTTCGTGGTTAACACCTCTACCGGTCAGTGTCAAAGATTGGAAAGAGTGAAACAAACGAATTGCCCTTAACACTGCCTTTGAATGGTTAGCCAATGAGAGGAAGCATAACCACCCCTAATCTGGGCACTGACAGCTATCTTCAGTACCCACTATCGCACAAGTTTCATGGATGTGCTTCTCTAGAGAAACGGTCAAGGGGGTGGTAAAGACTGAAGTGGAAGAGAAGAGCAAGAACGTGTAGTTGCTACCACTTCGGTGCTATATAATGAGGGGCGGGGCATTTATAAAAAGTTGTACATCTGAGTATCTGGCAAGGTCAATCTGCTCACTCAAGCGATAATTTTTTGCCTAAGCTCAGCGGATGAAGGAAGGAGTTCTTTCCCCTTTCGAACTCAATTAAAAATAGCGTCAGTTGTGTAATGCTCCCTCTATATTTCGATAGCACCCCACTTATACTAGTCTGACGCGGATCTAGCTCGTTGCGTAGTCGCTAGTTGAGTTGCTCAAGTGCCTTAATGACTGACCGTACATCCCTACAAGAGATCAGACGGATCTATCCACTCAAAATATATATTTATTACACGAGATAGAGCTTATGTGTGATGTAAGTTAAGCAGAACTATAATACTAACTAACCAATGAATAAACGAAAAAAAACCTTCTATGTAGAACAAAGAAAGACAGAAAAAAAGGAACATTGCAATCACAAAGGAAGTGAGAACTGCGAGAAAAAAAGAAAAAAACAGGTAGAACTTTAGAGCTGAATCAAGGTAGCATAACAAAATACTCTACGGAACCAAGTGACGGTCGACTGAATTTTTGAAAGCTTGTACACTCACTGGAAGTGCTACAGATCTAGCAAGTTTAAAATAGTCCCTGCCAGCTCTTAATGTAAAGAAATGGTAACTTAAATTGCGTTTAGCTCGCGGAATTAGACGTTTAATGGGATCACCTCTGGTAGCAGTGGACTGTGCAGTGCAAAACTGATCAGGATTGAGACCGCAATAACCGTGAATAATTTTGTGAAATAGAATGAGATCAAGCTTCCTTCGCCTGTGCGAAAGAGTGTGCAGTTTAAAATTCCTGTTCCTTTCCATACTAGGAGGTATACAAACATAAAGAAACCCCAGGACCCTTATCATCAGTTTTCGCGTGAATGTGTTCTGCACTTGCTCAAGTGCTGCGATGGATTTAGCTTTATACGGATTAAAAACAGGCGTGCCGTACTCCAGAATTGGTCTGACGTAGGTTTTGAAAGCGCGTAATAGGAAAGCAGTATTTTTCGTAGTGAGGACTGAACAACTTATAAACCACCATGGTAGCCTTTCGAGCAATGTCGTCGCAGTGAGCATCGAAGGAGAGATTCCTGGTGATGAGGAAGCCCAAGTCTCTCTGTTGCTCCACTTTGCTGATACGTGCGCCATCTATGGTGTAGGTGAACTGATCATTTTTCAATGAAAGGTGTAAAGCGCAAGTTTTCTCTTTTGATAGGGAAGACCCCACTTCCTAGACCATCTGCTAACAGCGTCAATGGACTTCTGAAGGCGTGAGCAGTCTTCCACCGTGCGCACTGAACAGTACAATTTCACGTCATCAGCAAATGCTGTGCATAAAGCGCCACAGTTGGTGATGAGACGTGGCAGTTCAAACGTGAAAATATTGAAGAGGAGAGGGAAAAGGACGCTACCCTGAGGTACCCCGCTAGGCACCTTTCGCGGACAAGAAAAGGTATCGTTGACTCGAACTACGAACTGACGGTCACTTAAAAAGGCACCGATCCAAGAAATAATTCGGACATGAACTCCAATCAGGGAGAGCTTGGTGATCAGCTTTTGGTGATCGACGCGGTCGAAAGCTTTGGAAAAGTCTAAGTATATAACATCAACACTAGCTCCTTCATCCAGGGAAGCGGTCCAATCGTTGAGCGACTGCAGTAATGCGGTAGTGGTGGACTTGCCTTTCTGAAATCCGTGCTGGAAGGGTGAAATTATAGAGTGTTCCTTAATATGTGCCTCTACTCTCTTCTTCACAATTTTTTCAAAAGCACGAGCAAAGATTGATGTGATACTGATGGGACGATAGTTGTCAGGAAAGTCATAGGGCGACTTTTTAGGTAAAGGAATAACATAGGCCATTTTCCATCTAGAGGGAACTTATGCTCTCATAAAGCTAAGATTAAAGATGTACTGAAGCGGCCAACGATGACATGGGCAACATTCTTAATGAAAGGTAACGGTATTTCATCAGGAGTAAGGGAGTAGGACGAAGGCCAGCTCAGCAAAATAGAAAGTAGGTCATCAGCCTGAACCCACACGGAATCATTCATAGTAGGAAACATGTCAAGCACGGAAAGATCAGCTAGGTGCTCTGACGCGCTCTGAACAAATGCTTTTTCGGAAGTGCAGGCAAGAACTTCTGCTTTTTCCTTGTCATTGGAGAATGCCGTTCCATCGCTCCCCCTCAAGCAGCCAAGCTTGGGTTTGGTGCTAAGCCTTGAACTG